>JAODJX010000015.1:3529048-3541077 GCA_026776945.1 Isichthys henryi
TGTATGTGTGAGTGAATGGTGTGTGAATGTGCCCTGCGATGGGCTGGCCCCCCATCCTGGGTTGTTCCCTGCCTCGTACCCATTGCTTTCAGGATAGGCTCCGGACCCCCCGCGACCCAATAGGATAAGTGGTTTGGAAAATGGATGGATGGATATCATAATGATTTGTTGTAAATGTATTCATACGGTCTTGCTCACTGGGAGACCCTCCCCCCAAATTGGGAAAATTTACCAAGGGGCCTGTCCCTGCCCCCCGCTACTCGAGCGGCTGCCCCTTCACCTTGCACCCCTGCGAGAGAAGCCTAGAGTCGCCTTCGTGCTTACATGAGACCTTGCGGACGCGCGGACAGGTGGGTCGCGCTCGCCAGAGCTGTGGGAATGTGGCCACCGTACCCCAGGGCCTTCCCATCCCCGACGGTGGGAAGGAGAAGGCAATTCCCATTCATCCTGGGATGTGTGTGGGAGCATTTATGTAATTCAATAACCGATGTATGGAGGCCATGTTTCCCGGCGATCAAAAGGTCGTGGCTTCAGATCCAAGGGTCAGCAGTGTGATGTCATCACTGGGCCCCTGAGCGAGGTCCTTAACCCCTGATTGCCCAAGGGCTTGACTGATCCTGCTTTCTCAAGAAGAATGTTTGTCACTTTGGATAAAAGCATCTGTTCAATAAATAAAATGTATATGTATAACAACTGCAAGTGGCGTACAGGATTGCTGGACGCAGCTGTGGGCAGGCAGGCGTCTCCACTTTTGGGCATTAATGACCACTGAGGCAGGCAGGTGGCATGACCTCATCAGGGAACCCCTCCGCATCCACAGGGTCTCCTTCCCCAGAATGACAGGGGCAGCAGCTGCCTGAACAGAGCTGCAACATGAAAGCAGGGCTGGAATGATGACGGATATTTACAGGAGGGTTTTTAAATAGAACTGATGGCCGCCAGCACGGAACGTTTCCGGAAGGCGGGGTGGAGACCGGCCGACGGTGACATCTTCACTTTAAAAAGCAGCCATGGTTACTCTCTGCAGACAGCACAGCATGCTGTCACACCGTACTCTAACAAAATATGCTCACCTTGAGGTCTTCTTAAAAGTTCTCTTTGTGCAAGCCGGACATTTTGTTGAATCACTACACTTTATTAAAACGGGAGTGTTCCGGACTATTGCATTGTCATTACAAGAGTACAACAGCATTTACCTTCCTGGGATTTCTGCTGAGAAGCTCTCAGTCGCATGTTCGTCTCCGTAAGATTGATTCGGCTTCAAGTGCGTTCTGTTCTACTAGCAGCAGACAAGTTCCCTACAGCGGCGATGAGCTCGCAAGAGGAACAATGGATGGGTTAGAAGACTGTTTCCATCCAGTGATTCCCGGTAATCCAGTCCAGTCTCTGATACCCATAATGACCCTACTAAAGGGGCAGGAGGAATTCTGAACGTATCAAAAACATTTTTTTACATATCTTATTACCACAGGAAGAAAAACAAAGCTATCTGCTGCCATGCTGTCTTTTCCCGTTCACAACAAATTTAATTACTGGAAAATTGACTACACAATGCCCAAGTGTTCCTGATTTGCTGATTTGCAGGTCTGGGGTGATTCTTCATCTCTTAATTGATTTTACTGGTTTATCTAATGTGACCAATCAGGCCCTGTCTCTGTAACAGACATGTTTGCTTTAATATTTTAATGCACTGTGACTCTTTTGCTGGGACCCACATCCCCTCACTGCTGTTTGTTGACCGTAGATGAGTGTGTGAGGACTCTGTAAACCTTTCGGTGATGTTGCTTGTGACGCCATTTTTATGGGATAGAGAAGAGCAGCTCACGCTCGTCTGTGGTCGGGGATTTTGTCTGTGTCCTTGGCTCCCTCTCGTCCCTGCGTCCGGCCTGGTCCTTCAACGTGAGCAGCACAGACAGTCCCTTCCATTTACCGTGGTATTCCGCCCAGCATCCCAGTAGGCAGTGAGACTTACAATCTGCAAGTAGGTTATACAGTGTGAGGTGTTCATTTATTCATCCCGCCTCTGTCATTTATTTCTTTTGATTCTTCTTTACTCCGTTCCGCTTTAATCTATTTGTTCCTTTCTGGTTGTTGCACTCTCTTCATATGATATTTCATATATTTAGCGGACGTTTCTATACAAAGTGACTTACAATTGAAAATGCAGGGTCAGACAGGCCCTGGAGCGATTGGCGGTTAAGGACCCGGGAAAATCACTCTGCCGATGCTGAGATTTGAACAGTCAACCTTCCGATCACAGGCACAGCCCAATGAGTCACACAGCGCCCCCTTCTGGTTAGCTGACTCCGCTGGGACTCGAAGATTCGGAAGTGTGCCATGAATACTCCAGTCGGGCATTGCACTGGGGACATGGCCATTGCCCGTGTTTGACATGATTACTATGGCGACGGCACTGGCGTCTGCCTTCCGGAAGGCGCCAGATCCCGACTCTCGGGGGCCGGTGAAAAGGAATAAATGAAATGCAGGCCTGTCGCATCGATCACTGGGACACACGATACTGGCTTGGGAATTGACACAGGTCCTGAGATCAAGGAGTGAGTGCTGAATAACCCCCCCCCCCACGCAACCTCTACGATTCAATTAAGTCTTAACAACCTTCGTAGCTTCTTTTCGCCCCTCTGAATTGATCGACCCTCCTAGTTTCCGTCCTGGGGGCTGTCTCACCATGATTCCTGCTCCAAGTGTCCTGACCTTTGACCTTTACCCCCCGGCAGCTGAATGGAAGAGAAGGAGAGGAGCCGCTCGCCCTCGCGGCGGGCCAGCCGCGTGGAGCAGGTGGTCGGCCGCTGGCTGCGACGTTCCCGCGACTCCAGCAGCAGGTGAGCCTCCGCCGACGGCCTGGCCCCGCCCACACTGCATTGCGGAGGGAGTCAGCTCCCGCCAGGCGACTCTGGTCTCTGACAGCGCGATGCATCATGGCCACTCCGCACAGTCCTGCGAGATCTCTAAGCAGAAGCTGCCACTGGCACTGTAAACAGCCCCAGATTGTCCCCCCACCCTCTGAATCTCCAATCGCTGTTTATTGCGTCGATTGAAGTCGCATGAAATGCAATGGCACCCTGTACTTACTCCTATTGTCACTTATTTAGCTAATATCATAATACGCCTGCAAATGAATCGCGGTAAAAATCCTTAGTAAAAGACGAGCAGCTGGTACGACGCAGGCTGCGGCACCAGCAGTAAATGGAAGGGTCTCCCTGATGGGATTAGTCTCCAAATGACGTTGCCAGAAAAAGGTCCGGTGAAGCAGATGAAATTAAAGCTTCTTCATTCCTTTCTGCTCTTTTGATTAACATACTGAGTAAGATTCTATTTCCCAGGCACTTTAAATATATTGCTAAGTGATTTTAGCAGCAGAGTTTGTATATATATATATATATATATATTCCAAAGGCAGCCGGGAATCAATCTGTGATGTCTTGCATTCCTCTGCTGCCATCCACAGAGAGAGGGCAGCTAGGGAGGGCAAATTTGGGGCACCAGTTGGTGCTGTGGCCCCCCCCGTCAAACTGACCGTGAAGCTTGCAAGGGACCCACGCCTGGACTCCCATGGATTCGAGATCTCAGACCAGTGTCCCCTGCTGGTCACAGAGGTTACTGCAGGTACGTCACAATTTCTTTTCACTGTTGCGTTCATTACTCCACCTTATTGGCCTAAATAGTATTTTGGAAGCTCACACCCGGATCCTGTGACTCAGACCTATCCTTTCTGCGCCAGTACATTCACAACAGCAATATTCCATCAACACATTCATCATTGTTCATGGCCACATAAAAAGTATATTGATGTCACGTTTAATAACCTATTCTTGCACCCGAAGGATTACAAAGAGGTTTCTTAGTAAGAGATGCTTCAGGAAAAAAGACCTACTAATTAGACTCTTAAATAGCCCACTGCTGCCAGTTTTGGCCAGCACTGGTGTTTGGGTGGGTTTGTTTACCTGGAGCGGTTGAAATCGATTACACGGGTGAGCAATCACCGGAAGCAATAAAAAGGTAAATGCCTGAATGCACGTAAAAGGGAATGAATGCTCACTCCTGGGCACCACCTTCTGAGTCACGTGGGAAACCGCAGTGACATCGGTGCCAGTCACAAGGAAGAGTCCTTTCAGTCATGTCGCGGGTCCGGCGTATCGGCCGCCGCTTCTGACCCATTTGCTCTTTCGTTGCATCCCAGCACGGGCTGCGATTTTAAACCCCAACCCACCCCAACCTGCTCTCGAGCTCCAGGAGGGAAAAGGCAGAACTTCCCTCTCCTCCGTTTTGCACTAGCTCTCTCAGACCCGCGTCACTCTGTTCTCGGAAGCAATTTTCAGTCTCGCAGCGGGAGCCTCCGGCTCTGCAGCTGCCTGGTAATTAAGCCCCCCTTCCTGATGAGGCCCTGGCTTACCTGTCCCCGGCTGTGTCCCCAGCTCAGCCTTTAGACCGGGGGGGGGGAGGTTATAAATAGGTCTGGTCCCTCAAGCAAATGAGGAACAGGGACTGTGAGCGTGACTCACTTTGTGGATGTACGCGATGTGCAGATGTTGAATTGTGTGTGTGTGTGTGTGTGTGTGTGTGTGACACAGGCGGCCCAGCGGATGGCAGGCTCATCCAAGGAGACCAGGTGCTAACGATTAACAACATCGTGACGGACGACCTGTCCGCCGAGCAGGCTGCTGAAATCATCAGGTAAGTTCCTCCTGGTGTCCCGTGTGTTCTCCGTCATCTGTCTGCCTCTGCATCGCAGAACACTCCAGAACATTCCACTGACCCCCGCCCCCCCAGCCCATTCACCGGAAGGAGAAAATAATTAGTCAAATTTGGGCCTGAAAAACTTTCTATACATGGTATTCAGGATTGAGGACACTTTTATTTTTTATATTTCATAATGGAATTCTACACGCTTTTTAGTGACAATGAAAGCAGATATGAGCTGGGTAAAAATCCCAGAATGTCGCCCCTGCTCCCAGTTTTTTACTCCTTATAGTTGTCCCACCCAGAGCTCTCCATGACTTTCCTCGTGCATCATTCAGAGCTTTGAAGTACATCTGAATGGAGCAGGTGCATTGAGGCCGTCCAGACCAGCAGCGTGGAGCGTTCTGCTTGATTAAAGAAGGAAAATTCATAACATTTAGAGAGCAATGGTTCACAATAACGTGATATTTATTTATTTTTCTCTTGAGGAATTTCCTCAGAGGTCATGCTGTCACCCCTCATTTACAGTGAAGTGTTGAGGGGAATGTAATTAAACCAGCAGCCATTTTTACTGTCATCGTCTCTGCGATGCGAGTTGTGTTTATTTCTGCCTATTCCTGCTTTCCTTCTCTCCCTCCATCTCACTTTCTCTCCTGCATCCCAGACTAGACTTCCCTTCTTCCCCCTTTTTTTTCATTCCCTTGTTTTTTCCCTCTACCTCTCTGCACCACGCTATCACACCCTGATACTCAACATATGAAAAAGATCCTGCAGTGATTTTAAGATCCCAGTCACACTCAGCGACCGTGTTTACCACCATTCAAACCATGCATTTACCTGGGGGCCCTTGAGGATTGGAGGCCCCCTGCTGCACACAAACAGTCACTACATTACATATTTACTTTTTTATTTACGTTTCGGGAAACAGCTATCTAGTCATGAGACATAGGAGTTTTACCTACACAAATGTTTTTTTTTCTTTCTTTCCTTTTTTTCTCTTTCTTCCTAAACAAAGGTCTAAACGGATATGTTTTGAGGGCAGAACAAAAAATGATTGGTTCAGAGAAATAAGCAGAGAAGGTATATGCAAGCAACTGGAGGAGGTAGGACCAACCAATCAGATGACTTGGTCCCGCCTCCTCTAGTTGCTTGGACCCACCTCCTCTACAGTCTGATTGGTCCAGAGAGATCGCCAATAATTTTTCATTCCACCCTCAGAACAAATTTGTGTAAGTAAAATTCCCATGAATTTTTTTAAATCTTCTCACTTTTTTCATTTAGTTTTCGAAACATCTAAAGGCGGGAAAATTGACTTTTTCGCGTGATTTGATTCGACAGAACCGGACCTACTGCATCGGCATGTCCGTGTTTGTCAGGCACCACAAAGCACCTAGAATCATGGAAATTTCATGTTTAGTTGAAAGGTGTTCATGATGTCAGGTGCTGCAGAATGAGAGGACCCTGTGCCACATCTCTTGCCTCTGTGTCTCCCCTCAGGGAATCATGGGATTGTGTGACGCTGACGGTCCTCCGACACTCAGCTGTAAGTATCTCCCTTTACTAGATCTCGCTGGAGGTGGTACTACATATATGCCCAGTTTCTTTGTTTACTGGATTATTTGTCTGGAATTTTCTCCTTGTCCGTCAGTGCTTCACGGCGATTATTTTAATTGCAGCTGTTTGTCCGCTGCAAGTTTGTGTTCATCTCCAAAGGCTGCTTGCGTCACTATTTTCATACATCAATAAATAAAAATGTGTTTACACTCATCCAATATTAGGCTGTTCTCTAGGAAGAGAAAATGTAAAAAATATTTGTGTTCGTATATTGAGGATAGGGTGTCTTTCCCACAGGGGCCCAAGTCCTCCTTCATGACAGCGGAGAAGAGAGCACGCTTGAGGAGCAACCCTGTAAAGGTTCACTTTGCAGAGGAGGTGGTGGTCAACGGGCACACTCAGGTTAAAACAAATATGCTTTTTGTGTTCACTTGTGCAGGACGCAAACTATGCACTTGTGTGGTGCCCTGTTAGCCACAAACAGTCAGTGAACTAAAAATAAACACTTTCCTTATTTAGGAGCTGAAGCAATCTGTTCTGCTAACCGTCTAGCTAGTCGTGGTCTTCTGATCCTAATTGCTGGCTGTTTATTTAGTTTGAGGAGGGCCTCAAAGTGACTTTAGCCCTGGGTGCAGGTGCACGGTCGGCTTAGGATGCTTCTGCGTCAAGAAACAATCTGCATGGTGAACACGTCAGGATCTGCAGAGCTGCTTATTTTTCCCCACATCTGTAACACCTGCTGTCGTCTCCAGGGAAACTCGTTGCTGTTCCTTCCCAACGTCCTGAAGGTCTATCTGGAGAACGGCCAGACAAAGGCCTTCAAGTTCGAAGCCAAAACCACAGTGAAGGTGTTTACCTTTTGCTCCCATCCGCGACGCATTCCGATATCGAACACGCGTCGTGTCACGGGGCCGGAATCCAATAATGGTATCGAGCAGGTGGTTGGGAGCTCGATGGAAACATCCAGAAGATACAAGGTTGCCTGCAGCCTCAGCATTATTAGGCGCGATTTCAGAGGCTTGCTCGGAAATGTGCAGCGTCGGTTGTTAAGTTTCCACACCGGTGTGGACTCAGCCTGACACCTGTTGCTCTCTCCCCGTGGCTGCAGGAAATTGTGCTGACTCTGAAGGAGAAGCTGTCCATACACTCGATTGAGTACTTTGGGCTGGTGTTGGAGGAACAGTACAGCGTCAACAAGCATCTGTTGTTACACCAAGAAGAGTACATCCAGCAGGTGAGTGTGACTGACAGACGCATGCATGATCAAAGGTGTCCATAGCAGCTGTAGGTGATGGAGTCAGGGCAGATTCATCCACCAATCAGAACCAACTGCTTGGTAGAGCCTCTCACAGCCGATCCATTGTTATGAGGCTGAATGGAGATTTTGCAGATCCATTAACTCTGGTAGACCTGCTTCCTGGGTCACACCAACCATGACCAGAGGTGGATAGTTCAGGTTCAAGATTTTGTTTCAACCAACCAGTTGAGTACTCTGTGACCCTTTATACTCAACTGATTGGTTGAAACAAAATCATGGCGTGGACTTTCACTCTCCGAACTACGCACCTCTGGCCCTGACCCTCTTAATTGAAACCTGATATGACTGCAGGTGGATTCGCTGATCGTGTGATGGTGTTAATCTAGGTGGTGCACAAGAAAGAGGTCCATGACTACAGGTGTTTGTTCCGCGTCTGCTTCGTGCCCAGAGATCCCCTGGAACTGCTGCAGGAAGATCCTGTGGCCTTTGAGTACCTCTACCTGCAGGTAAGCCGTCTTTACGTCTAACGTCTCGCTCACATAGTAACTAAAACGTTGTTATGATGATAACTTCACGGACGACGGAGTGACTGGGTGGGTGGGGAGCACTATTGCTCACCTCCGGGGTCTGCCTCTGCTGGACTGGATGTGCTCAGCGATGGACCAGCATTCCGTCCAGGGTGTTCCCCAGCCCCGTGCCCTGTGATGGGCCGGCATCCCATCCAGGGTGTACCCCAGCCCCGTGCCCTGTGATGGGCCGGCATCCCGTACAGGGTGTACCCCAGCCCCATGCCCTGTGGTGGACCGGCATCCCATCCAGGGTGTACCCCAGCCCCATGCCCTGTGGTGGACCGGCATCCCGTCCAGGGTGTACCCCAGCCCCGTGCCCTGTGATGGGCCGGCATCCCGTACAGGGTGTACCCCAGCTCCGTGCCCTGTGATGGACCGGCATCCCGTCCAGGGTGTACCCCAGCCCCATGCCCTGTGATGGGCCGGCATCCCGTCCAGGGTGTACCCCAGCCCCGTGCCCTGTGATGGGCCGGCATCCCGTCCAGGGTGTACCCCAGGCCTGTGCTGCCTGGGGTAGGCTCCAGACCCTCCTTGCAGTGCTGACCAGGATAAGCAGTTATGGATAATTCCATAACATCTACTACAATGATCACCTCACCATGCATCCTAAAAAGGTTTTCCTGGTAAAAGCCAATCTACAAAGAGTTATACTTTCAGTTAGCCTGGAATTTCAGAAGAAGACTATGTCGCAATCCTGTGCTGCTTTAACACATTATTAAGTGCTACTACTTAAGAATGAGATCTTTGTTTATCTCTAAATTAAGGATGTTCTGCCAGGTTGAGGTTGGGATTCTGTGCTGGGCTGGGAATTTCTCAGCGTTGCTATCTGGAATAACAAAACATCTGCATGTTTCCTTCAATTAGGCCCATCAGTATCACAGAATCTCAGTATTGGAGCCAGGTTAGCTTCAACATGGCCGACTAATACTGAGATGTTACTGAAGGAACTGCCAATCTCTAATTGTGTTAAATTAGGGTTGCACCTAAACTTGGCAGGGTGGTCCCGGGATCGGGGTTGGTGAGCACTGGGTTAGATGAAGCTTTTGAATTGATAGAGTTGAATGTGTACAGTTAACGGTAACATCTTTCAGCTTTTCCAGTTTACTCTGCCTGATACATATAGTAACATAAGTAACGCAATTTAAGGTACCTGGAACTATTAAACTCCACTTACACCTGGGTACAGAAGCTCAGGACAATGTGTTCATTAGCCTGTGGTTCTTTAGCTCCAGCTATATCTGCCTTGTCCTCCTAAGGACGTGTAAACCCATTAGTTACGGCATTCACCCTCAGCGGGGTGTGTGTGTTAAGCTAGCATGGGACGTGATGCGGCCTTGTAGCTGGTGCACGGTGGGAGACTGGCCTGTCTGCTGCGTGTGTCGTCCCCGCAGAGTGTCAGCGACGTGCTGCAGGAGCGCTTTGCCGTGGAGATGAAGTGCAACACGGCGCTGCACCTTGCCGCACTGCACATCCACGAGCGCCTGGACAGCTGTGGCCAGACTCACCGCACCTCCCTGAAGAGCATCACGTGAGCCAATGCTTCGCCTGTCCTTTATCGACAGCTCGCAGCAAGTAGCACCACGCTTTAGTGATCACCCGACCAGCCCTAATTTACCCAGAGTTACTATCAGTGTATAATTCGCCTTTTAGAAATCAATAAACGGTATAATTATTCTGTGTGTGATTATGCATGGAAGCTGTCTAGTGTTTCCTGTTCCAAACGTCTCATCTTTGGTAGGAAGGAGTGGGGAATTGAGAACTTTATCTCACCAACCCTACTGAGGAACATGAGTGAGAAAGATCTGAAGAAAGCGATTGGCTACCACCTGAAGAAGATTCGGGCCCTGCTGGATCCCAAACAGAAGGTACTGGAAAGTCTGCGAGGGTGGCGTTTGTTTGCTCGAAATGCCCAAGACCATCACCACAGAGCTAAGGACTTTGTCTTCTTCTAAACAGGTGATATCAGCAACCCAGGCTCGCCTGAGCTACCTGGCACAGCTGGGCGAGCTGCAGTCGTACGGCGGAAAGTGCTTCACCGCCACCATACTGGTATCAAGGCCAACTTTCCACGATACGAAGCCATTACGAATGTTTGTGTAGCAGCTGTAGCCAGTTAGTTTGCTCTGGTTTTTAAATGGGACCGTTTAATGACCAATTTAAATTCAGGCTTATTTTCACTGCACTATTGAGCTTAAACCAATTACCGTCCCCTTATACCTCCTGTAACTTGAAATTAAATTTCTGTCAGAAGCATGTGGTTCTGTCAGAAATGACCTGGCCCAGCTCCAGGAGGAACAAGCTGTCGTCAGCATATCAAGGCAGGCGGCACTCCCTGGGTTTTCACAGCCTGGATTCACAGATCGCATCTGTGCCCATGCTCCGCAGTTCCAGGACAGGGAGTCCATGGTTAACCTCCTGGTGGGAGCCAGATACGGCATCAGCCAGGTGATCAACCAAAGGCTCAACATCATCGTCGTTCTGACCGAATTCATCAGCATCACTCGCGTAGACCTCCTCCCCGAGTCTGAGAGGGTTAGCCTAGTCAAGATTTACCTGCAGGACGTCAAGGTACCCGACCCTGAATATTTCACTACATGCCTGTGAAATTTATGGTTCTATATATAGCTAGCGAATTTTCTGGCAACAGTAGTACACCAGTATGTATGTATAGTCCTCTTTATCATGTGGCCCCAGCAAATAACCCTCTTGATGGAGTCCGGTGCTGCCAAAGACTTCTCCTGCCTAGTAACTGGCTACTGCAAGTTGCATATGGACCCAGCCCTGACCGTTTTCTCCTGGAGCAGCCCTGCCAAGATGTATCGGATCCCAACCGAGGCAGGTAAGCAAGTGACGCTAGGAATGTAAGAAATGGGGGAAATCCTAGGTAAGCATTAAGTCGCCGGTTGAGCAAGATCACTCAAATTGAACTTTCTGTGTTGCGTGCACGAAGGCTACCCCCAAGATGGCGGTGACCTAGATGACTTCTCCATAGTGGACAGCTCGGGCAATGTGCTGGTCGACTTTCACTTCTCCATTGATGACACAAGGGTGATGCCATTGAGAGAGGAGGAGGATGGAATGAAGGGTAACAAAAGCAAAGAGGAGGAAGAAGTGGAAGCAAATGCGAACGAGGTAGCAATGGAAGCAGCAGTTGACCGGGGAAACGAGGTAGAGGATGGGCCATCAAACTTGTGCCATAGCAGGAGCCAGTCTTTGGAAAACCTGGATGATGATGACCTTCTGACCTGCTCTGCCGGCGATCCTTCGAGCATAGATGCCAGTCATCCCTATCTTCTGGACACATCTATATTGGAAATGGAGCTCGATGGAGATGGTTTCATCCATGGTCTTGAGAATACAGACCAGAAAAATGAGGCCTTCCTGTGTTTCAGGGACTTCTCCAGCATGGCGGACTCTCTCCCTAGTCCCCCAGAGGCCACTGATGAAGAGGACGAGCGCCAGCGCATGAATTTAGGCCAATTCAGTGAAGGTGGACTTACCAAGGGGGATGATGATGTAGAGCGGCCCACCTCTTCTGCTCTCACTTTGGATGTAGGTGACCTCCCCGAACATCCTGAGCCAGCCCAGGCTAGGCTGCAGGTCATGCCCCAAGACCTTCGGCCAGCTCCTGTTCTCCAGCCTTCACCCAGTTTTGTAGACAGCAGCTCAGAGGACGAGTTCTTTGATGCCAATGATAAATTCGTACCTTCAGCCGCTGGTCAG
Source organism: Isichthys henryi (assembly GCA_026776945.1). Lineage (NCBI taxonomy): Eukaryota > Metazoa > Chordata > Actinopteri > Osteoglossiformes > Mormyridae > Isichthys > Isichthys henryi. The sequence goes on from JAODJX010000015.1 coordinate 3,540,851, forward strand.
GAGACCTCAGGTCAGTTCTTTTGTTTGTTGTAGACATTACAGGTAATGTTTTTGCTTAGCTATTTAATTAATTCAATTTGTCATAGTACATAAAAAATTGTTTGGTCAAGAATGATGCATTTCAAAATCTGGGTGAGATAATGCCTTAATTGGGGCGGCATGGTGGTGCAGTGGTTAGCACTGTTGCCTCACACCTCTGGGACCCGAGTTCGAGTCTCCGCCTGGGT
>JAODJX010000015.1:3541177-3567949 GCA_026776945.1 Isichthys henryi
GGGTACTCCGGTTTCCCCCCACAGTCCAAAAACATGCTGAGGCTGATTGGAGTTACTAAATTGCCCGTAGGTGTGCAGTGAGTGAATGGTTTGTGAATGTGCTCTGTGATGGGCTGGCCCCCCATCCTGGGTTGTTCCCTCCCTCATGCCCATTGCTTCCGGAATAGGCTCCGCGACCCAGTAGGATAAGCGGTTTGGAAAATGGATGGATGGATAATGCCTTAATTGCATGACTTTGGATGTCCAAAACAACTGCTGAGAAATAAATAGGACCCTTGCAATAAGTTTCTTTCTAAAGAAATTAGGCAGTTATTGTCTTGTGTTATGGTGGCTTTTTAGAGATTCTGAAATACTTTATCTGCTATACATGAACAATGTCCAGAGTCATTAGTGATGATTAACCAATGTCTGTTAACAGTGATCCGCAAGGACAGAGCAGGCATGACCCGCACACTGAACCTGCATAACCTCAGCTGCACAGAGCAGGAGAGGGAGGAGAATGGGAGGGACCAAATGTCAACACCACCAGCATCCTCAAGTGTTGTGAAAAAGTTGCGCAAACGTCACTTCTTCGCAGAGAACTACACATCCCAAGTGTCCTTCCCTGTGACAGAAAGAGAGAATCAGATGGTGGATGAGGACCAATTGGGCAGGTTTGACAATGATCCCTCAAATCGTTCCTTAGAAAACGAGCCTTTCCATCACCCTGAGCCACCAATCCATTCAGGCTCTCATCTGCCAGGTTCCCCTGGCAACTCGACAAGTGAAAAGCTCATTCAGAACAATCAGCTTTCATTTGACCTCTTGGAGATGAACCCAGACACTTTGGAGTACAAACTCTTTAATGGCTCTCCTGTGGTTTTGGCGGAGTATAGCCAAGTAGACCCAGAGGCCAAGAACAGCAACCAATGTTTAGAACGTTTTTCTGGTTCTGTTGAAGAAACAGTCCTCAACAGCTCAGAAGCCAGTAATAAAGGGCTGCCTTCCCCAGAAAAGCAGTCATGCCTGAGTTGTACACTTGGGGGACAAGATGGTAACGCAAGGTACCCTGAAGTTCAAATATCTCCCCTACAGCTTACACATAGTCCACAATTCATACCTACTAATACCTCAGTCTTCAGCTCACCTAGTTTAGAAAAGACACAAGGAGCTGAGGACAATGAGGCAGGTTTAGAAGCCGAGTCTCAAAGTGTCACTGCAGACCAATGGACAAATGACAGCAGCTGTCTTGTCATGGTCACCAGTAGGCGTATTTCCCTTAGTTTTGAAAGCATTTTGCTGGTAGAAACTGAGGCTTCAGATATTATTGAAGCGAGTAGTCTCACAACCAATGAAACAGCAAACACTAATTCACAAAGACGCTCCTTAGGCTTAGTGGGCCGACTGTCAAACTCTGCTCTGCGAAAAAAGATCCGAAAGCTGCCTTGCTGTCTCTCTAGGTCCCAGGAAACTCTCAACACTTTGGGCAGCTGCACTGACAAAACCACTTCAGAAAGACACATGGATGGAAGCCAGGTTGCTACTGAGGTCACTGAGGTGACCGAAGCATCTACTGCAGACGTGGAAGAGCCCAGCGAATTGACAGAGGAAGTCATAGAGATGCCCACTGAAGAATCAGAAGATGACCCAAAACTACTGAAGGTGGTCACGGAGAACAGGTCTGACACTGACACATTCTGTCATCGCTTATGTTCCGATGTTGAAAGATCAGAATCTAAAATGTTACAACTCTGTAAGCACCCAGATGTGGGCATGTGCAACATTGGTTCTGCTATTCTGTCAAGAGAGGACGAGTCAGAGGATGTGGGGGATCACACAACTGAGGTGCTTGAAGAACCCAAGAAACTATATGGAGATTCAAAACCATGTGAGTCCAAGCAGCCTCAGCCCTTGCCCCATCCTTACACAAAGGGGATGGTTGAATTTATGCATCCACCTGTTCTGCTGGTGTCCCGAACTCCCCAGGAACACTGTGGGTGCCAAAGTTATTCTAATTGCTTCAGCAGGCAGACAGGCAGAAGAAATTTAGACGAGGAAGGGATGCTGGATGAGTTTTCCTGTCAGACACAAGGAACAGAGGGCACGTGCCTAACAGTACCCTCCACGTATCCTCCTTCCTCCATTCCTCCATTCTCCAGGGTTGTTCTCCCTCGTTCCTCTTCCTCAGAGCTAAGCCCCTTGCTGTCTCCTCTGGACCCTGCTGACTGCAGCCCACCAGATTCTCTGCAGGAGGTGCTCAACCAACTGCGCGGTCGGCACTATAGGGTCCCTGGGGGCTTCTCCCTGCTGCAGCAGGATCTGCTGGAGCTGCTGACCATCCTTGAGGCAGAGCCCCAGGGCAGGGGGCAGCACCACTGGGAAACATGTGTAGCACATCTCTCAGAGAACAAGCACCTGCTCCATGCCGAGGCGCGGAAGCTGATGTCCAACTGTCAGCGGGTTATCCGTGTGGGCCAGGGCCCCGAGGAGATGCTGCGGACCTTGAGTGAGAGCTTCCACACCCTGGTGCAGCTGGCCAGCATGTGTCTGTGCTTCTCCAGTTGCTGCCAGTGTGAGGGCAGCCTTGCTGAGGTTCTGGGAAGCCTAAGGAAGATAGCCAAAGCCTACAGGGAATTCTCTCAAGAGGCAGAGCTCGCCTGTGGAAGGAAGAGCTGCCAAGATGTCAGCATAAAAGTGCTGGCAAGACAATGTACTGCCATCACTGCCTCCGTCTTCTGCCTCACGCAGCTGTACTGCACCCTCGCTGCTCTCTGATTCTGCCTTTGACCTACAACCTCTAACGCTCAAGTCCCACTTGTGAGAGACATGAAAACTCAGAGGCAATGGAGGAACTTCCTATGGTGGAGAAATTCCTATGCCAAATTGCGAAAGACAGGGTGGCCTGAGAGGTATACTCCAAATTCCAGCACTCACAACTAAATGGGACATGCAAATCTGAGGAAACACTCACAAGTGGCAGCTTCATGTAGTCCTGCTACAGCAATCTTGGTCTTTGTCTACAAACTCCAGCCAATTGCATACTTGGTCTTTGTCTACGAACTCTGGAAACTTCCATACTTGGTTTTTTGTCTATGAACTCTGGATACTTCCATACTTAGTCTTTGTCTACGAACTCTGTAAACTTCCATACTTGGTCTTTGTCTATGAACTCTGGATACTTCCATACTTTGTCTACCAACTCTGGACACTTGCATAATTAGTCTATGTGTATGTACGTATGTATTTATTGTCCTCAGCTTATTTCTTACCTTATTGTAATGGCTGATGTCAGGGAAGTAATGCGCAGGGAAGGAATCTTTTATGTTCTGATTCAATAGTCCCGTTAAATGGGTTGTGTGAAGAAACATGCTACAGCAAGCTGTCCTATTCTTTTTATTTTAATTTAGCGTAAAACACTGGATGAATGTTTAACATACAGTAATTATGGCAACTGCTGAACTGTTTAATACAATAATATAAAGTGAAGAAGGTCATTTTAAGCCACTATGGCTGTGTGTTTCTTCAATACATGGTTTATATGAACACGCTCCATGTTAAAGGGATAATGCTGGTTTTTCACATAGGCCAAAGGTGTAAGATATAATTGCATGAGATGTAGATGCAAATGCAAACAAAAACCTTTAATTACTCATTGTCTTGAAAATTATGTAGGTTTTTTGTATATACATATATATCTCCAATGCAATGTTCTGTTCTTCAGGAAAAAAGTTGTGGGGCTTGTAAGACTGTTCTAACATTCAACAAACCATGTCTTTAGACAGTAAGGCAATGATGAATGTCTGTCTCAGAGAAACGGAAACCTCTCGTTTCGTAAAGCACAACTGCAGTAGGGCTTGCGTTACTGAAGAAGGCGTGAAGCACAGTGCCTGTGATGGAGACACATGGGGTTAAAAAGCTGACAAATTGAATGAGCTGGAAATGGGTAATCTGGGAGAAGTTTCTAGTGTTGACTGTGGGACTTGCAAATATTTAGTTCTTCAGAACTGTTTGTTCAAAAATGTCTTGTATTCTTATACTGCATGAAGAGCAAGAATCAAAATCCAACGTCCTGAGGTAAGGATGCTGGTAAGTCGAGTATGAAACCCAACCGGTTATTATTCAGTAGCGATTCTGTCATTATGGATGCACTGGGACCATGAGCTATGAGTTATGAATGGTCCTTGTCATGCTGCCTACGGCAAAAACATTGATAACTGGTCCTAAGTTCTTACTGTATTTTCCATGGAGGAAATCTTTGTTTGAACCTTGTATTTATTACTTGAACTCAGCTCAGATGTACGTGAGTCATTCATACATGTTTACATGGTCATGTTCCTGCCAAAACCCTAATTTCATAACCGAAAACAGATATATAACTGAAGATGATCTAAGGTTAAAGGTCAGTCTGTCCTGTACGGAAATGTTTGGTTGGTAAAGAAAGTTTTTTTTTTTTTGCCAAAATCTATTTTTTAATAACTGAAAGACAATGATACAAAGCACTCTGGTGCAGAATCTGAATTACAGCTGTAGATACAGTAAACCCTGCTTGCTAAAAGCCATATCTGTGAGCTGTCTAAGAAGTGAAGGGACAATCACTGCTGTTTTTATGCTGAAGTAAACATTTGTTTTAAATAAAACCTGATTTGATTTTTTTGGTCTGCTTGTCTGAGACACCTTCCTCCATGTAAAGGTTTGTTGGAGACAAAGATCAATCTACCGTACTACTGATTATTCAGTAGGAGAGTCAGGCATTGGCTGCACACTGGACACCCCCTTGAGAAAAACAGACTCAATACTGTCAAACCTCAAGACTCACTATAACCAAAAAAGGGACTTCGAGTTTCAGTAAAAACTTTTTTCCATGAACTCTTAAGTGTCAACCACCGGTGAAATCAAGAAGGGCCATTATTCAGTCAGATCACAAAATAAAAGACTAGATTAGATTAATAGACAGACAATTATCTGTCTAGATAGATTAGACAGGCAGACAGACAGAATAGACAGACAGACAGACAGACAGAACGAACGAACAGTAGATGCTTTATTAATCCTTTTGGGTTCCTTCACAGTTTGGCTGAAGTCTGTCACATAAGCACTCAGCCCCCGATAGACCTTAGTTTGACTGACAAGGTGACAAGAGTCTCCCTGCACTTGGAGTACAAAAGTAAATTCAACATCTTCTTCCTATAAAAAAAAAAAAGTGAGAACGCAGTTTGCTGCAGCTCATGCATTTATGGGTGCATTATGCTAATGAAGATGTTGCAGTGTGCAATTAACTTGCATCGAAGCTGACAGGCACTGCAGGATCTTTTTTTTTTTTTTTTTTACAATTTAAGAAGCTGAACCCTGCAGTCAGCAAAAGTCACCTTGTTTCCCCAGGAGGCGGCCTGGTCAGGTCAGCAATATTTCACAAGATGGCGCCGTTGAGTTCCTTTGCTATAAATCAGGCGGGGCTTTAAAATGTTCCACAACACACCCCACGGTCCTGTCCGGCATGGATAGGAGGAAAAAAGATGACAGTGCGGCTTGGAGGAATACACCTTGGCATGATGCAATGATTCTCGTCATGACCCTGACCAGGATAAGTGACTGGAAGATGGATGGATGGATGGATGGATGGATGGAGGGATGGACGACAGGGTCCCTTAAGATTTCTTGCTGGAGGATTGACAGCCTACAAAGGCAATGCAGTTTGGGCCATTGATACTGAGAAATCATTCTGAAGAGGAATGTGGCATAAAATATCAGTCACTCACTCCTGTGCCGCAAGAAGACGGTTCTTTGCTGATATAATAGTAAAATCTATCCATTTTTCTTTTAAGATGCAGTGGTGTACTAGAGATGAAATCAATCCAATTATGTCCCCAATTTTTTAGCGCCCGTCTGTCGTTCTAACTTTCGCCCTCTACGCGGCACCCCTGATTCACCCACTAGAGGGCAGAGTGTGCACAGTCAGTCACATCTGCATACTGCATACCCAAGGCGAGTACAGCGGTAGCTGTAAGCAGGGCACTGCGATGCCAAGAGACTGCAGACAAAAGCATGTGATACAGTTACTTCAAAAAACAAAAGAAAAACTTTCAGGTTTTTTTTTGTTTACTTCACACCTCACGAAACACTTCACATTGCCCTCCCCAGTCAGAGAAGGTTCTCATTAATTGACAGTTGCTTGTTTATCGTGCAAGTGTTTACACTAACAAAGATATGACAGGCGGTGGGCAGGTTCCGTCCTGCAGCATTTCGACGGTGAAACGTATTTGCTAAAATCACACGGCCTTCATCACGGATGAGGCCCATGCTATGTGACGGATCAGGGCCACGGATCAGGACGGCCGCTCCTTCGAGTGCCAAGGTTGGCCTCGATTCTCCAGGAATTGCCACTCAGGGCACTTCGTTTCAGGGACAATCAAAACAAACCCCAAGATGATGTTCAGCTTGGCGTTGAATAAACTGTTGATCTATAGGCTATGGAGCTAACAGGCAAGATTATACGTATCAGACAGATACGTAGGCGACTGCAATGGTTGTTCACAGTAATTATTTTTGTCTAACCCCTAACCCTACCATACATTTACTTTCTCTGATGTCTAAGTTTGCATAACATTAGATGCTGTTTTGCTGTCTATTTTGTCAAATTACAGTTGTAACCCATAATACCTTACGCTGAACTGCTGTTCCTGGAAGCATGTGCTTTATAATGCTGTGGAGATATTAAACTTGCAAATAAATCATCACATGACCTTGCCATAGCCTATGAGAGGTCAGAAAGTTGCTCCATACACCGACCCCACGGGAGCCCAAGACAGGGAAACCTCCTAATACCCACCATTTGCACAAGGAAACGTCAGGTGTCTAATGGTGTAAGATGGGGGGGAACTGCCAGTCAATCGCCAACTGAAAGCAATGAAGCACATTACGGGCTAAAAACCCGTCAGTGGCTGATGCTGCATGAGAAACACACCCTCCATTTCCTTCGTTTGTCTCCAATTTATTTAATTTATTTTTAATTAATTATTTTTAGTCGTATCTTCCATTCCAGCCATTTCTGCCACCGAATATTTATTCCATAAATACAGACCCCTACAGCACCTAGGCATGCGTCTGCCGTGATGCTGTGCGAGTGCCGGTGTCTTCTTGTGTGCCGTTAATGCTGATGGGTGTTACAAGTTACTGATTGGACAGTGCAGATAAGAATTCCTATATGCTGATGTACAAAAGGCAAAGCAACACTACGGAATCGACCTCAGAACGTGTTACGGTGCATGTTCGCAGATAACCAGGTGCCTCCGAGTGCACGTTCCTGCAAATCCATCACGGTCCCATCACTGAGCGACGGGAAAGGGATTCTGGGTAGTAGCATCACAGCAGCCCCTTACGTAACAGGAAGCCCATTTCCTTTAACAAAGAAAGAAACTATTTCCCAGGTGGGTTGCAGACCCTAGGAGCTTCCGCCACCAGGATGCTCACACCCTGGAGGGGTAAGAAAGTGCCCTTGATTGAACTGCCTCACTCAGGTGGTCCTGGCAATTTCCTGTGTTCCCCAGGCTGCTCAGATCAACACATTCCTGACCACAAGGACAACAGAAGCAACTTCCTTTATCAGTCACCATGCAAACGCATCTAGAAATTCGCCAAGAAAAAAATCCTGTTCCGAGCTTTTAATTGTGTGCTTTAATGTTTTTCTTTATCACAAGAAAGTAGTGATTGAATAAAAACCTGCACCTCTAAAAAATAAATGTGACAAAAATTTAGACACGGCCACAGAAACAACTCAAAAGGTCAAACGAACAAAAACGGTGTCCTGATTATTGTCAGAGCAAGTGAACAACGAAGATGAGGACACCAGATGACCCAAATAATCTGGTCTTCTCTTAAGTTTCCACAAGTCCCAAACTTCACGCATGTCAACTTGACGTTGATCTTCAAAACAAGCCTACAGTTCTACGTTCTAAGAAGTCTGCTCCCTTCCCAGAACACCCAGTCATCTCGTTCACTTTGATTCTAAGCCTCCAACAGAATCACCTGAAGATGAGATTGACAAGTAAATCCCAAAAGAAAGACGTACAACAGGGATCCAGAGTTTCCAAATCTTCAGTCTGGCTCCTTCTAAACTCCTGGCTCCATCTCATCACATCAGCTTCAGAAGGAGCTCATAAGTGGCATTGATGATGCCCCAGGACAGGACGGAGCGGTGATAATTCAGGTGCACCCCCCGGAAGAGGTGGGTCACCTTGCCGCCCCGCTCCGTCCAGATGGTACGCAGCACTTGGCGTGAGGACAGGAAGTCGCCCCCTACCTGCGACTGCAGCCGCGTCTTCAGGACATTCAGTGGGAAGAAAAGGACACCCAACATGGCCCCGAGCAGACTCCCGCAGATGAAGTCATTGAGGAGGTGGCCGGCGTGGCCCCGGGCCTCAGGAAGCCTATGTTTGATGGGGCCCCGAAGGGTGAAGAAGAGGGCATTGCTGGTGCCATTACGGAGCAAGATTGGCACCAGGCCGCGGTAGCATTCGCGGACACCGTGTTCCTGCACCAGCACGCGGAAGGTGTGGAAAGTGTTGTTAAAACGGCCGTGGTGCCGGTGGTCCTGCAGGAGGGTCTGGACCCTCTCAAAGGGGGTGAGGGCCGCCTCCGCCATCCCCGCCAGCACGGCGGCCGCGCCACGGGTCAGAGCCTCGGGTCCGCCGGCGCGCTGGAGCATGAGCCGCGACGTGTCCTCGTAGAGGCCGAACATGAGCGCTGTGGTGGTGGTCTTCTGCAGCAGCGGAGGTAGCAGGCCCCGGTATAGATTCCGCAGGCCGTCCCGCCTCAGCTGCCACAGTGCCTCGCTTAGCCGCACGCCGTACAGCTGCTGGCGGAAGAGGACCTTCTGCAAGGGGAAAGTGACCACGATGTTGGCGAAGGAGGCGCAGGAGCCCGCCGCATAGTGCTGTCCGTGGGGGCCCAGGCCCAGGCCCGGGCCCAGGCCCGGCAGCCGCAGCTCCCGGCTCGCCTCCCGCTGCATGGCGCCGGACGCTCACGGCCTCCTACTGCCTGCCATTGGCGCCGGCAACAACCCCGATGTCAGCCTGTAGGAATCGGCCAATAACCAATCAACACAATTAATCCCAAACGAAACTGCAGAGTAATATCAACCTATACCTGACTTTAAATCATAACCGATGGCACTTTCTCACTACCACCAAAAACCAAGCTGTACCGCGAACTGGCCGATTTCCCTGGTGAAGTATGTGAGCCACATCCAAGCCATTACCGCACTGATATGGGGCTGATAACTATCAGGCCTGAAAGTGTAACCAAACCGAGCAGGCTGCTTCACCTGGCATTTATTATCTGAAATAAAATATAAATAACATAAACATTATTCATTATTTGTAGTATCACACATTGAAATGTATTGATGCATTTCCGATAATTTGGAACTTGAAAATTTCCAGGCTCCTACTTACAAAAGCTGAACGGAATGGATTTGTGACGCAAATTTACGCAAGCGAATGTTAATTCTGCCTATGTTTTATGTTTACACAACACAACATTTCTCGCTGATGTGCTAGAAAATTATGAAAATATTGTACACTGTGTGCAAAGTAAATAAACGTCTCTTTGGTTTTACGTCACTGTCGCTCTCCAAATCAGACAGCGTCTTTACCGGGCCAACCCTTCTGCAGTGGAAAACCAAAGCGAGCTGGAAACTGTAAGTTGTGTCTCTTTACGGTACAACTTGGTTCCTGTGTCGCAGTGAAAAAAACCCACAACATGTACATTTTTGACAAAGTTCCAGCTGATCAGAAAAAAAATCCACCTCTCCATCTTCTAACCTAGTCAGGGTCGGGGTGGGGGCTTGAAGCCCATCTGGGAAACACAGGCCACGAGGCAGGGGTACACCCCAGCTGGGATGATTATAAATAAAAACAAACCTGGATAACCGTATAACCATATAACCATTTTTTCAGGACATGAAACAGTGAGGTCACTGCTGACATTGTGATTCATGTACAGGATTTATTCATGATCAATTCACTGGAATGCGGGCAGTATTTCACAGATATAATCACGGGCAAGAGAAACGACATGAAAGGTTAGTGTGAAATATAGAATGAAAACCAGCCCAACCTCATGAAAAGGCAGCCGCGCTGTTCAAAAATATAACAACCGAGCAGTGTCATGTTTCGTCATGAAACTGCATTCTGAGTTGCCCTTTTGCAAAGAATCGCAGATTCCTGTTAATTTAGATAAGCTACCGATTACTGTCAATGTTACTGCATATTGACCAGTCTGTTAAATGGCTACCGCTGACATTCCCACCAAAATAAGCATTTGTGACAGTAGGAATGGAAAATATTTCTTATTCAGTTAAACACTAAGTGGAGCATAATCTGCAAGTATGCACTATACAAAAAAAGCAATAATGTTCTCTTTACAATTTTGTTCTACTTGACAAACGTGTTTACCTCAATGCACACAGGCATTAACAAACTCATCTAGTTTAACGAGAACCAGTCACTGACTATGACCAAAGCATCACGTCACAACGCTTTTTACAAATTTCTATTTCCTTAACAGACAAATTTCCTTTCTGAAAATGCGGTAGTGCCAGATGTCAGACCAAACTAATTTTGGCGTTGACATTGATAGCAAATTCTGTGTAGGTCTAAAATTTGTAAAATGCACTTTATCATTTTACCAATAGGCCATACACCCGAGCTGGTCATGCATATATTTTATTCAATATAATTTATATATTACGTCTCACATAAGCCGACAACTATATTTAGAAAAAATATTAAAAGACAATAAAGAAATGTAACAATCAGTTCTGTATCAGTATGTACCAGCCATAAAGAACGACAGAGGAAATTAACAGCTTCTTAAAACATTTACTAAGTTGGCCCAATAACATACATGTAGGTCTACTACTAAATACGGTATCAGCTGCGTTGGAGTAAATCAGCGAATATCAGGCAAATTCAAGATGGTGCAAAGACAGCCAATGGTAAGATGGACAAAAAAGTGAATATAATTTTTTCAATAAAGTCTTTAGCATAACTACTAAACTTTACAGAAAACACATTTTGTTGCAAATTATTCAAGGCTTAAACCACCGGAATAATAATAATAATTATTATTATTGTCCATGCTGTCAACTTGTCATCTGCACTTTCTACTTAAATTATTTATATGATTCACGTTCTTTTAAATTATTTCCTCCCGTCTCACTCTGTTCACAGCTGTCACGTCAGCATTCTCCCGCACAGAGGAAGGACATCTTAAAGATCTTGAAGGTGTTCGTACCGTGCACCGCAGGTGCGCTTCAGAATATAATTCCCATTACCTTGAGGGGTAGGCGACGTTCATCCGGAACCCCAGCAGTGGGCAAATTAAGTGATATTCAACAATATGGCCGAACTGTGGTATATCGCTCCAGCAGGACAAGATCAGGTACCATCCCACAACATGTTGCTTGCTCTGCGGCGCGGCATGATGACGTAAAGATCAAGACACCACGTGGTCCAGGTTGTTTAAAGCGCAGCTTCCAGTTTTAATAACTGACATTTGCTTTAAATTCATATTCGGTTTTTTTTCTGGGGCTTTCAGTTCATTTCGGTTCATATTCCCCAAAATACATTAGCCGCGAGTGAATAGAGCGGTTTCTGTCCAAGCGCCCGCCGCCGCCGCCGCCATCATCCTCCTCTCCTTTCCCCATCCCATCAACCCGATCTCCCCTTAACTGTCCCAGCCCCCCTCTTTTAATAAGACATCCCTCCACCCCTTCCACATGCCACTAATCAGTAATCAAATAGCAGACACTCTTCACACTCCTCAGTACAGTATTCACACGTTAAAATGAAAATATTTGGCAATTCTTATATTTTTTGGCTTTGTATGTATTTTCTATATTTCTATACAACAGAAGGTAATGTCTTGATTTTCTTTAATGAACTTTGTAGGATGTTAGAAATGTGAATGTCTTGCAAACATAGCTGGTTATGTACCGCGATATGATGGACGGCAGTGCGCTTCTCAGCCCTCACTTTGTCTTTGCAGCTTCCCAGGTCGTACATGGAGCGCTATCGATATCTGTCAGGGAAGGAGACAGCGCTAATTTACCCTGCGAACTGACTGAGATTGACGGGGATGTGCAGTGGATAGCCTGGCAGAAACGGACGCGAGAAAATCCCAGGAGTCACAACTTCTTGGTTATCCTACCCTCCAACAATGTAAGACACGTGAATGGATTGGGACACCGGGTCCGATTTACAGGAAACTCAACCAAGAAAAGTGGATCTATTCAGCTTCTGGGCGTTTCACTGCAAGATGAGGGGGTGTATACCTGTATCCTGACAGTGTCCCCAAGCGGGCCACACCAAACGGAAATTATGCTTAATGTTCGAGGTAAGTTGGTTTATATATATAAATAAACTTTGTGGGTAGGCCTACATGGTGGTAATAGCAGTACAGTCTGGAGCAAATGGTCATGCTGTGAAAAATTTCGGAAATACTTCCACACTAAACCGAATAGACTTTGTCATCCTTGATACCTGTTTTGTGTTATTTTCAGGGGTGGAAAATTCAGGTCCAGACCAAGGTTTCGTTTCAAACAATCAGTTCATTAGTCTAGTGCTGCCGCTAACGACTATTTTTCTATCGACTAATCTAATGACTATTTTACAAATTGGTCGCTTAATCTAAACGATTAATTTTCCTCCAAAAATATAATTAAGAGTTTAAAGTTTTATATTAACAACAACAAACCGTATATCATTGGAGGGGTTTAAATAAAACGCCAGCTTTTCGGCACTATACAGACCTTATTAACACCAACAATTATATAAACAGATTAGTAGTATGCCTAAAATATTTGAGAGGTGTATTGTGATGCCACAAGTTATAAAATTGCCGTATTCATATGCTTATTAAATTCAGTTAGCGGAGCGACCCGTACTACTGCTTTGGTAAATCATCCATCCATCCATTTTCCAAACCGCTTATCCTTACTGGGTCACGGGGGGTCCGGAAGTTAATGTCGTAGTTTTTATGAACAGTCCGAAAATGCCGCTCCACGTTTCCCTTCTTCGGAATAGCAATGGCAGACTGACAGATGAGGCAAACGCACTTCGAATATGACATTGCGGAAAAACAGTCCTCCTCCCATTCCGTATGGAAGTGGGAGGTTTTTTTGCTTCTTTCTTGGTCCAGCTCCCCCATTCATTTTTTATACCCTTAAGTTTAGTAGAAATGCTGGAGTTTTGCGGCAGTTGAACGCGTCATCCATATTCTATTTTTTTATGCCATGCGATCCACCCACTCTGCCATCGCGGTCGACGTATTAGGCAACCCTGGTTTAGCTCTTTAGTGAACATCCTGTTTATAATGTACATTAACTCGGTCTGTATGGCAGTTCCACCTGTAGTGACAGTTTTGCCAGCGGCGCCTCTTGTGGTCGGCGGTGGAAGCGGCATCTTAGTCATCTGCACTGCTGCCAATGGCTGGCCGGCAGCGGAGGTGTCATGGTACACAGACCAGCTGGACGGACCGGTTGAGATTGAGAATAAGACAACACAGAACCCCAACGGCACCACGAATGTCAGGAGCCACCTGCTGGTGACCCCCAGCAGATTCATGCATGGCAGAGAGGTGTAGTGTGTGATTAAGCATACAGACCTGGAACATGACGAGATCGTGCCGTACAGGATCTCGGTGCACTGTGAGTACTCCTGCGCACTGTTGCATGTATACAGTAGAAAGTTCTTCAGACATAGAGTGTAATCATTTTCAAAATAAATTAACGCGGAGGATGATTATTTGTTGGATCCTGAAATGTACTTCAGATCCAGTTGATCGATATTTCCTCCAGATGCCCCGCAGTCTGTGAACATCACCCTAAATAAAACGTCATCTGAAGGTTCAGTATTCCAGTGTGATGTAGATGCCAATCCTGCTCCTACAAGATACACCTGGAGGTAAAATGTTCTCATATGTCAGTCAAACGTTTCTAGGACTGATGTTTAGTGATTTCTGCGTGCAGTGTTTCTGCAAAGTTTGTAACTTATTTGTAATTACATTTTAATGAAATGATTAATCCTAACAGGCTTCTGGTTTAGATGTATTTTGTTTGCTTTAATCTTTTCTCTTTAGCCTGAGTTAAGATACTTTGATAGATTTTATTGCAGTTTATCCAGCCACATGTGAGAAATGGTTGTTGACGTCACATGAAAATTGTCTGGAAATTTTAACTCTGGGAAGCAATTTATCACCTTTGTAGAACTGGGGTGTCAATCCTTAAAGCAGAGGAAGGTTCTTTACTTGTAGTACTATTTTCTGTTTCTTAAAACTGCACATCTGCACTGTACTGTACAATTCAGTATTTCATGGAACTCATTTAGTCAGTTTCCTTTTGTCCCAAAGCCGTAGGAACAACAACAAAACATTGACGTAAACAGAGGTGGAAATTTCAGGTCCAGAAAGTAAAAATCCAGTCAAGATTTTGTTTCAACCAAGTATTTGAGTTTAAAGAGTCACAGACACAGAGTACTCAGCTGCTTGGTCGAAGCAAAATCCTGGCCTGGATTTTTACTTTCTGGGCCTGAAATTTCCACCTCTGGGTGTAAAAAATAAAAAGGAAAATCAAACTCAGCATGAAAACAAACTGCACATAGGTTAGATTTCTTATACTTTTAAGGCACTTTCTTAACAGAATAAGAGCAATACAGCATGACATGGGTGGGCCTTTTTCCCAGATTAAGTTTGCTGTGTTGCCTGAAAGGGGAAAACTTTTCTGACACTGCCTTCGGCATGTCTGTGGGTCCTTGACAAGGCCCTTAATCCCCAGCACCCTGGGCGCCCTAACAGGTAGCTGCCCTTAATGGACAACTTACTCTACAAAGAAGAAGTCGAGAGGCGTAAAGACAATTTCCCCACAGGGATCAATAAAGTATCAGATATTATTATCATTATTAAACTTGATAGAATGCTAGGACACATCAGAAGGCATGCATGCAGTGGTGCGTACTGTACAGGCATGTCTAAGGAAAACCCAAACTGGGGCTTTCAGGTAATGGGTTGGTGCTACTTATCATAAACAATAACTGTTACTTTTGATTTCACATGATAATTATGGGTACATTTTCCCAGTCAAACCATTCAGTAACATCTTGAATGTTATGTAGTCAGTATCTGTTTGTATTTGGCCCTTGTGTTTCTGGGTAGTTTAGCATTGACCCCGTTTTTCACTTCTTAGGCTGAATGGTGAAGAACTCGGTCCTTCTCTCGGACTGGAGGGAGGCAGATTGGTGATTTTAAAGATGGGCTCTGGACTGAAAGTCCTGTATGTATGTGAGGCATCAAACCAGTATGGCCGAGTTACTGGGACCCTATTTGTCTTTACAGGTAAAGATCAGTGCAAGGTTTTTATTACCGTTACTAGTGTAATTTAAAGATAAATCAGTGCTTTCGGCATGAGCCCACAGAAGGCAGCCTATTGCATAATACTGCGATAATGTAAGTTCTTGATGGAAAAGTTATGCATGAAATGGGACTCAAACAGTAAAAAAAATCGTCTTTTTACAGGTGATTCCTGGAGCTGCTATGATGTTCTTCTTGCAGTGATTTTTGTCTTTTCTGCACTTTATTTTTTGTCATTTATTGTCTGCATGCGGCGTTGAGCCTTTTCATTGTGTTCATCAATGCTTGTGCTGATTTTCCACCATCCTGACAGCAGAGGGTGCAGAGAGCAAAGGCTGGATTTAGGCAACAGCAGTTTTCAGTTCAATCGGTTGCCCAGAGCTGTGCCACAGGCTGCCACTGGAAATTAGAATGACCCATTCCTTAGATAGTCTCTGTTGGACTAATTTTTTTCATTAGCTTTTAACACATATCAGCTTTTAAAAACACTTATATACAAATTCGATGTGCCTTTTGTTCTGTGTACTCTGTGAAACTGGAGCCATGCCATCGCGGCTCTCTGTATATCTGTGTATATCGGAAATGACAATAAAGTTCACTTTGACTTATCTGTGCTTGTAATACTTTGCTAAGCATGAATATCGACTGTTTTTCGAAGGATTAACATCCTTCAATACAGCACATAACATTTTATTCTTTTATAATTTGGATTTCTAGCTTGTCCAGGGTGTAACTCTCTCTTCAATTCATTGAATAAAAGGATTATAAAAAATGCGTGCCATAAAATTTCCATCCATTTACCGACACAGTCTAAGCAGGGATGCCCAGATCTCCCTCTCGCCAGCTACATCCTCCAGCTCCTCCAGGGGAATACCAAGGCATTCCCAGGCCAGCTGAGAAACATCATCTCTGCAGTGTGTCCTGAGTCTGCCCTAGGGTCTCCTCCTAGATAGACACCTGAACCACCTCAACTGGCTCCTTTCGATGCAGAGGAGCAGTGGTTCTGCTCCCGAATGTCTGAGCTCCTCAGCCTCATCTGAGCCCAGACACCCTGCAGAGGAAACTCATTTCAGCTGCCTGTATCTCATTCTGTGGGTCACTACCCAGAGCTCATGACCATGGGTGAGGGTAGGAACGTAGTCCGTTTGACGAACTCTTGCTCCCTTTTTCCCCCTCACTCAAAATGTGCAACATGTCCAGAAGAACATAACTCTATCTTGTGCCTCCTGTGGGCCCGCCACTTGCAGGGGGGGGGGGTCGGGTGCAGTGTTGATCGGGTGGAAATTGAATTGATACTTTTTGCCTGTTTTTCCTCTCCCTACCTACCTCCCTGCCTTTAAACACTGGCCTCCTTAAAGTTTGCTCCCCTTGAAAACAGAACCCTACAGTCTCATGAGGGAACCTTCTTCTCAGGCTCAAACAGTGAGATCATCTGACCTTGTTCTGCTGCTGGCTTTGCTCAAGCTACTCAGAAGTCTAATGTCTTGTATCATCATCATCCCCAAGTAGAAGATCAAAGTTAGCGAAGAGTGACACGAAGGCCACAGTCACCATAAAGATATGAATACAGTCTTCTGGGGGGGGGGTGCTATGAAACTAAGCAATCTACGCCATTGGGGCAGGGCCACCAGGGACGTTCATACTGGGCCGGATGCTGAAACCAGAGAGGTAGTATTGGTAGTACTGAAGTGCGTTCATGGTTTATAACCCACAAGCTTTTAAATAATAAAATGATACTTGTGCTGTATCCAGTGCTAATCAGAGGATTATTGGAACTAGATTTAAGCAAATCGGGTCTTCAGGTAGCCTAGCAATTCAAATGACTAAGCAGTTATGCTTCTCCGCCAATGTCAGATTTGTTTTTAACACCGAATACAGGGTCCACAGTCATTAAGAATAATCAAACTATTTATTATGAAAGTATCCCAACTCCCAACCCCCACCAGCCCATGTGATCTCCACCCGTTCTCTGTATAAATGATCTGAATCAGCAGGCCCTTTCCAGAAGCGGGATTCTCTTTTCTTAGCTGATAACTTATTAATCTGTTATAATTGCAAATTCAATAATTGATACCCCAGTATAATGAATGGACTCTCTTACATTTAACCCAGACTACTGACAAGTTATCCAGCTAAGTGAGAAATCCTGCTTTCTGAAACAGGCCCCCGATGGCTGTAGGTGGCGCTAATTTGCTCCATTTCTCACCATGCAGTGACTGAACAGGAGAGGAGAGAGAGCTGACGTCGCTCATGCAGTGGACTCCACGGACGCTCAAGCACTGGCTACTCTTTTGCGTACTGCAGCTATGTTGGACATGAAGACACCCCGTGACACTTTCCAGTCAATGCAGAAAAACCTTCTGTTAAGCATCACAGCAAATTAAAAAAGCTATTATAACTTGCCGGTGTGCTAATGTGTATGTGTGTAAACCAGGGTTTCCTAATTTGCGTCCTGGAGGGCAGTTTGCAGATTTCAATGCACAAACATTTTAACCCTCAGGAGTCTGAGACCGCTTAGCCACTTGTGAGGTTGTCTGACATTTTTAAATATTTCATCTATCTCAAAACATTTATCCCAAAATGCTACAAATGCTTTTATTCAGCACAAACTAAGCACCAATAATCTGAGACCACTTAGATTGTCATTATTCTATATTTTGTTAAAATCAGCTAGTTGCCAGGTATATTTGAACACGGATCTGCAAGCTGAGCTAAATTCTAGCCTCCTAGGACCCGAACTGGGGAGCTCTGGTGTAAACAAAGGTTAAACGTATTGTGTTACTTAAGATGTGATGTGCAGAATTACACGGGGTGCATTTCACTTTTGCTATCAAATGCAACAGTTCCCCTTCACGTGATTTTAGTTTAAGTAGAATTTTTCATAATGCAGGAAAACATTGTGCTCTAACGTTAACGCTTTTGTTTCTCCAACGATTTATGCTCACATGAACTTTAGCGTGCATTTTACACTCGGAATGTGCAGAGAATTTCTATCAATTCACTACGTGGCACAAACGGAATATTAAGCATCTCTTCTGCAGGTTCTTCTAGATTAACGTAATAGAAACTGATGACGTCATCTTTCTGCGACAGATGTCTTTGCGCCATCAACAAACCTTGTTACTTTGTATTCCATACCACAGTATATTACATTTTATATTTTTATTTTTTATCGTGATGTATGGTCCATTTTGCATAGGTTAATATTAACTGACAACAGCCTGGTAGAGTATATACACGTGTTTCATTCACAGTAAGTACATAGAGAAATTAGCCAGCCGAGTGTTATGCTAGTCAACGCGAGGAGGAAAGTACTCGTGTGCAGCTAAAGAGCGATTATGTGCTAATAGGTGTCTGAGTGATTATCATTTACATCAAGAAATCAGTGAGCGAAAGAGACATGTCGGCGCAAGCAGATTGTGAGTTTTTGGTGAAAAAAGCTCGGGAGCTGGTTTCTGAGGACCCCTGGGCTGCCAAAGCCTGGCTCATCACGGCTCGCACCCTCTACCCGTCGGATTTCAACATACAGGTGGGTCGCAAACTCCGAAACGTTTCTTATGAATCCTAGAATTGCTCTAGAATTTTAATCGAGATTGTTGTGTATAAAAACCGTGTTGTGGAGGATGAACGCAAAGAAGCCCCGAACAATGGTGTTTATTTTTACGTTGTTGCCCGTTTTTAGTATGAAATGTATACCATCGAACGGAACGCGGAGAGAACCGCGTCTGCCGGCAGGCTGCTCTACGACATGTGAGTGACCGACAGGCTTACTCTGCAGTTGGAGGGAATTGTTTAGGATAACCACCTATTTATCCAAATGTACCTGTCTTTTTTACTGTCTGGAGTAGGCATTTTGTTTTATCTGTCCACGGTCTTGCAGGTTTGTTAACTTTCCGGATCAGCCGGTGGTGTGGAGGGAGATCACTGTCATCACCGCAGCGCTGCGCAACGACTGCCAGGACAAGCATGCGCAGTTTCTGCGGGGTGAGGGAGATGGGGATGCTCTTGGGTTTTGAGGTTGTCGTTGTGGGAATTCCTTTTTGTGTAGGTGCAACTTCATGTCTTTCTGTGTGTGTGTGTGTGTGTGTGTGTGTGTGCGCGCGCGTGCACGCCAGGCCTGTTTGAGACGCTGCCTGGCCGCGTGCAGTGCGAGATGCTCCTCAAGGCCACCGAGCAGTGCTTCAACACGGTGGAGAAGGCCGAGATGCTGCTGCTGTTGCTGAGGCGCTTCCCTGAATCCGTGGTGCAGCACGGAGTGAGTAATCCCAAGCTCCTCGTTACTCCTCTTCTACCTCCTCCTCCAGGCATGTCCATAGGCGGAGTAGTCAGCTCCTCAAATCTACAAATCCTTTTTTTTTTTTTGTGGGGCTGGTTACAAGGTATAATGTATTCTGTGAGATCTACAACTAATCGATGTTGAACAGTTGCACTGATTCACTGGTTGCACACTTCTGAGGGATGCTGACTTAGTGAGCTGATTTCCGCTCTGTCTAAGATGGTGCGTGCCGTGCTGTCCGAGCTCCTCGCGCCTGTAGAAGTACTCACACCATCTGCAGTGAGGGTGCCAGCAGTGATGCTTGCCTTGAGCTCCATGTGGGCTTCAGTCACCACTGGCCCCCGGTGTTTTTTCATTGGAGTTGAGAACATTTCTCCCGATATCCCTTAGAGGAGCTCTGGCAGGTGGATATGCAGGGTTTAATTAATTAATTAATACTTTATTGATCCCCGTAGGGAAATTATTTTTACGCCTCCCTCAACTTGCTCTTTGTGGAGTAAGTTGACTGCGAAGGGCTGCCACCCGTAGCGGCGCCCAGGGAGCTGGGGGTTAAGGGTCAGCAGCAGACGTGCTGAGGCTGGGTTTGAACCTGCGACCTTCTGATTACAAGGACACAGGTTTAGCCCGCTGAGCCACACGCTGCCCCTGCGTGATGAGGCATAAGGACTGTGGTCGCCCCCTACAGGTGAGCTTAGGGGAGACGCTGCTGGAAGCCGAGGGTATCGAAGACCTGGATACACCGGTCAACTGCTTCAGGAAGCTCTTTGGTAATTTCCAAGTGAACCCTGCCCCCCCCCCCCCCCCGACTGCAAGCGTGAGATGACCCTTTCTGCTTCCCTCCCACAGTGTGTGATGTCCTACCCTTGATCATCAACACTCCCGACATGCGGCTGCCCCCCAACCTGCTCTACAAGTACATGCACAAGGCAGCCGAGTTCTACATCGGCTACGTCACACGGGGACCCTCCGCCGACGGGCAGCTGCAGGGTACGGTACATGCTGTTGTTACCATATGGGGCAGGCGGCGACCTTGGGGTGTCGTCGTCCTTTTATGAAGCAGTACCACATTGCAGAAATGGCGGTTCTCCTGCTGAATGTACTGTGTGCAATGTACGTATTTTTGCCCGGTGAGATTAGACTGAGTCCCTTGCCTACAGTCACCCTGCACCTATTGCCCCCCCCCCTTCCCTCCCCTCCCCTCCAGGATCCCAGGAGGGCATGGGCCTTAAGTCCCCTGGTGCAACCCGAGGCTCGCAACGCTATGTGATCGACGGCCTGACAGAGAAGTCCTCCCTAGTGTCGGACCCGTGGGATCGCCTGCTGGACATCTTGGCCGTGGTGGGGGCCCGCTGCGAGTGGCAGGGGGACAAGGGCAGCAGGTAAGGGGGGAGGAGCCGTATGAGGAGACATAGCCTGCGTAGCCTTCCAGCCACTTGAAAAACTCAAATTAAACACAGATGCCAGATGTTAGATGCCATCCATTCTCCTCATTCTTCCAGGAGCTACCCGGAGATCCTGCAGCGCATGAAGAAGCTGTGCCGCTACCTGCCCGGCCTGGAGGGGGAGACGCTGTCCAGGTGCCGCAGCCAGGTGGTCATCTGTGCCGCCCTGGTGCTGTTTCGGAGCGCCTACCTCTACGTCAGCACTGTGCAGCCCTCGCTTTTCCAGGGTGAGGGGAGTGCATTACCAGGGTTTGATGGCATCATGGCTGGAAACCATGTTACCTCAGCAGCAAACATAAGCATGTATCTCACTATGTTTGGTTTTCTTGCTCTGACCATGGATGATGATGATGATGATGATGGAGTTGGTGTTGGTGTGTGCCCCCTCAGGCCACAGCTCCCCTGGGGCAATGCCCTGGATCCTGCTGGAGGACCTGTCCTCTGTGTACAGTGAAGTGGACCTGGAGAGGAACACCAAGCATGCTCACAAGAAGTGCAAGTTAGCTGATGGCCGTGAAAAACCCATGGTGAGCAAAACCCCTGGATCTTCACAGCTGGGAGCTGTAAGACGTCTCTGTAGCTTTTTGGGTGGTTTTTTTGATGTGATGAGCGTTGTAATTTTTCCGAAGTGAATGTCGAGTATTCTGCATGCCTTCTGAACAACACACTGCGGTAGGGTGCCTCACCTTCTCATCTCATGTCTCTAACTTGGGAAGTACTGAGCTGAATTTCATCCCTCACAGTAATTGGAGACCTAATGCCATTTAGCATTTCATTCCACCATGTTTTTACATTATGCTTTGTTGTGGGTATCAGTATGAGAATGTCAGTGCGTTTATGCGTGCCTACCTAGAGCTCGGACGACGAGGACGGCCTGGGAAAAGGGCGTGGGCGGCACATCGTGGTGAACAAGACGGACATGCCGGGCTGGGCGGAGACGCTGGACAGCTTCCGAACTGCCCGGGAAAGCTGGGATCTGCTGCATTCACATGAGGCCCTGGAGTCAGGTAAACCTGAGTAGCACCAAGATCACGCAGCTGACTCTTTTCATTGTGAAATGCTTCTCTATTGCTTTATATTAACCAAACCCAGTGCTGCTTTGAGAAATTGCACCCCTGTCCACAGATGACTATCTTTTTTAAACCGGTTATATTCTTTATGCAGAGTTCAACAAAATCTGTTCTTCCTGGAAGACCGAGACTTGGCTCTGGCTCAGGATCTTCCTCACAGACACGATTATCTACCAGGTATATGGAGAAGAGAGAATCAAACCTGCTGTCTGCCAATAAAAAAGAGAATTCACTGCTGCTAATCCTCAGATTGTAATGAACAGTTTAAATTGATTGGTATCTTTGAGAAGGCAACTTCTATTTGCAAACCTGAAATATTTATATTGTTTCAAGGATGGAGCCATGGTGCACACCTGATTTGTGACACTGAACATGCTACGTTTGTGTTTTCAGGGGCAGTACAGGAAGGCTTTAAGCAGCCTGCACCAGATGGCCTCCTTCCAGGCCCCACAGCAAGGTCCTATGTCCCCCCAAGGCAGCCTGGAGCACCAGCGGGCCCTCATCCAGCTTGCCTCCTGTCATTATGCCCTCGGGGAGTACCGGGTACGAACACCCACTTCACTCATTGGTGGCTGTCTTCTGTGTTGATTTATTTTTTTTTTTTCCTGTTTTTGTTCCCCAGTGATACTGTCTATCCTGCTATATCCATATCATCAACATAAATGTTGCCTGTTACTTTGGCTTGTCAGTTCGGGCGGTCTGCTCATTATCCCTCTTGCCTTAATTCTGGATGTCACTGTGTATATCTCTCTCCTTAATACTCTCTTGCTGGGCCACGACTATCAGATGGCCTGTGAGAAGCTGCTGGATGTGGTCAGTGTACTTGTGCCTCAAACCCAGGACCCGTGCAGGGTCCCCGAGGATCAAACCCGGGTCAGGGGCAAGTTTCGGAAGGGTAAGCTGCAGTCACATGGTCCGTGTGGGCATTGGAAGGAAGCCTGTGCTATAGATTTGGGTAATTTTGGTCCACTCGAGTTTAAAGAGTCGAAGAACTGAACCTGAAGGACAGGTGGACAACATGGTGATGCCTGCTATACCATTGGCATGAGGCGAAGGCTGTTCTGTTTTGGATCTGATTCCGCATATGAAGTTGTTAATGTGTTCTTTCCCCAGGCAACGACCTGCGGCTTCTGTCATGCACTGGCAAAGCTATCATGCCCTTCTGCCTGCAGCTGATGTTGGCCTGCTTCAAGGTATGAAGACCGCAGAGCCTGTTCTACCTGTGGCTTTATGTTTTTGGGACCATGGAGGGATCACATCTTTGATTTGGCTATACAGTCACGGGCTGTCATCATAATACCCCGGATACTACTCATGCAAACATACACATCCCCGCTTCTCTGTTTTACTACATGAAATGTCAATCAGCTGCGAGCCTTTACGGACAGCAGGGATGACCTAGCGCTTGGTCATGTGATTGTTCTCCTGCAACATGATTGGCCGCTCGGGGAAGGCTTGTTCCTCAAGGCAGTCGACAAGATCTGCCAGCAGGGGAGCTTCCAGTATGAAAATTTCTTCAACTATGTCACCAGTATCCTTTCCATGTGATACAGAAAAGCAGTTCCAGACCTAGTTCTTAAAGAATTAGTAGTTCATTGTCAGATTTTTAGTCTCCACGTTGCCTGTGAATACTTAGTCAAAGCCAAATTTGACCCTTATTAGTCGATGAACCTTTGAAATATGACAGCTTAGACATTGTTTGGATTGTTTTGGGGCTCTTTCATCTACTTCTTATTCCTGAACCCTGCCACTCCACACAGACATTGACATGCTGGAGGAGTTTGCCTACCTGCGCACCAACGAGGGGGGTAGGATCCAGCTGGAGCTGCTGCCAAATCAGGGGATGCTCATAAAGTAAGTACCCCACCCACGCTGCATCTCTTCCTCAGCAATGTCACACCAGGAACAGTAAGTCCTACATAGGGGTTGAAGGTCCAGGCTTGGGGGGTGCTTATGTGTTCTGGATGAAGTTGGGACTGTGGGGAAAATCGACGGGCTGTAATGTGGCCGGCCTGTGGGAGGCAGTCTTGTGCATGTTGGTCTGTTAGTCACATTCACATACCTCCTAAAGTTCAGCGTTGTAGCGTTAGATGATGCCTGTACGCACCGAGTTAGCTGGGAAGACCTGGTCACTAGGAGATTCTTCCACTGCCGCCCCTGTTACTCTGGGGAGATATGGCTGGATATCTCACTGAGTTTACCTCACATATGCAGGACCTCCTCAGAGGTCTCTCAGCTTTTTTTCCCAGAAGCCAGTTAGCTCGGACTTCGTTGTATAATCTGGTGCTTGTCTTTTGGCTGTGAATGACCAGCGCAGTGAGATGGCCTCTTATCTTCTACAAGACTATAAGAATTTCCTGGACCTCCGACTTGTTCGTTTTCAGGATTTCGAGTTACCGTGTCAGCGCAGGTTCTTCACAATCGCCGTGAGTGTGTCCATACGTCGTTTATGTCCTTCAGGATCCTCCTTGTCCGGCTTCTGCTGAACGCCGGTCCTCCTCCTGAACACTGAATCGATGAGGTCCCTGCCTTGAAGGCACGCTCGTGTACGACCCCCGCTGGTCCTTCCCTCTGCTTGTCTGGTGGCCTCTCTGCGTAGTTCTGTGGGCCTGTTGTCTGTGGGCGTACGTGGAGCCAGTTCCAGGTGTTAAATCATGGTGTTTGCTGTCTCTAGGAACCCCAGCTCTGCCCTGGGGCTGGTATCCCAGGATTTTAGTACCCTGCTGCTTCCAGGGGCACAGACCGCCGAAAGGTACCCCTCCCCACCACCCAGACTGGTCATCCTCCGTCTGTTCTGTTTTTTTTTTTTTTTACTTCTGTTCGTTCGTTAGTCCTACAGTCCATTGCTTTGCCGCCGTGCCGCGTAAACATGAGTTATTTTTTATTTTTTTTTATTCCCCGCCCCCCCCCAGCCATGGCATCCGTTTTTTGACTGCGCTGTTTTGTGATTGTATACAGTCTGTTTGGGTTTCCATTGTCATATGGTCTTCATCCTACAGAGGTATGGTTACCTTGCAGAATTGGCCTGATTGTTGACTCCCCCTCCCCCAAACATGAATACTGTGTGGATTTATGACTTTTTTTGGGGGGGGGGTGTAAATGTCTCTCTTACTATCTGTCTGTTTTACACTCTGCTCTTGCTCTTGCTCACACTCAAGACACACTGTGTACAATGCAGGCCCTACCCTGCCCCCCCCCCAGTTTAATCCCTTTCCAAATACCGGACTTTCCATCTTTATAAAACACAGTATCAGAATTGAGACCTTCCATTGCATTTTCCTAGGCCAACATTGTAATGGGCAAAGGTTTGTGCCCCCTTGTTCAAAGTGTGTCTGTTTCAGAAAATAAATGGTAGTTTATCTGGTCTTCCACATGATACGTAGCAATATGCACTTTTCTGTGCATGAACAATCCCCTCAGTACTGATTTGATGCTACAGTCTGTATAAGATAGCAGAGCTCTTGGGTATTGAAGTATATCAGTCAGTGACATATGGGTATTAGGTCAGTGTCTGGATGATGAGCTCAGCGAGTGGCAGTCAAGTCTGCCACTGTTTGCTGGACCTGCTGGTCTCATTAACCCCTACTTCTCCTCCCCCCCCCCCCCACCTTGACTTTCCGTTGTCTTCTTTCTCTGAAACACAGTCCCTCTCCTGCATGACTTCACAGTAGACTTCATTACGTTCCTCATGGCTGTTTTTTGGTGTGAGCCTAATGTATCACATGCACATTTCTTTGGGTCCGAAATATATATTTTACTGGTTTCTCCCTGCAAAAAAATCTGTTCTGAAATTAATCAAATGGCACACTTGTCTCTGCAGTAATTGGTGTAAAGAAGGTGTTTTTTCCAGTGATTTTTAAAACATTTTTTTTCTTCTTCTCCTGAAATCCCTTGTAAACTTTAGTCTGTAAAGGATCATGGAGGAGGATGTTTGTAAGTTAGCCGTGGCTAACGTGTGGCTCATGGCCACAGTGATGGGCGCAGAAGGCGTGACCCTACAGACAGTGAGTTTGAGGCATGTGCTCACTGATCTGACTCTGTAGCCTGGGGCTTCCTCTCTCGCCCTCTCTCTGTCCATGTCACCTCACTGATATCTCTGCCTGCCCCCCCCCCCGCCCAGGCACCACACAGTCACCCGGGGCATCACCAAGGGTGTCAAGGAAGACTTCCGCCTGGCCATGGAGAGGCAGGTGTCCCGCTGTGGCGAGAACCTCATGTCAGTGTTGCACCGTTTCTGCATCAACGAGAAAATCATCTTGGTCCAGTCGCTGCCTTGACGCCAGAACCTGCCCGGATGACCTAACCAACTCGGTTCCGGAGGGTCCAATGAGATGTGGGTCCAGCCCCCTCTTCCTGAGCTCTGGAGTGTTAATAACTAACACCTGTGTCCAAAGGACTGCAGTATTCTAAGGGAAACATTGGTGTTAATCATACACACGATTATATATTTACTGGGCCAGTCGTATCATCTGGACTGTATAACAGTAAAGTCCGATGTATTTGCCTTAATCTAATTAATTGTTGAATTATCAAAATAAGAACAGGGCATATATTTTTCACACCCAAACGTTTTGCATTTATGATTAGATATGCTTCCATCTGA
>JAODJX010000015.1:3581143-3595063 GCA_026776945.1 Isichthys henryi
ATTAGAAGTTGGCACCTCCACATCATTGCATTCAGTTTTTATTCACGATTTGTATAGTGTCCCAACGTTTTTGGAATACGGTTTGTAACTGCCATTTATCTAAAGTTATTTTGTGTCAACTCAAACACTGTATGAACATCATCCGCTTAAGCAAGAAATGTAGCGTAAAATCACCCCATTTGTTTGATAACATTTGGATAAGAGAAACTGGTATCTCTGATGTCCTGTAAGTCATTTCAGTAAATGAAATAGCTGTGGATACAGTCCTGTCATTTTTATTTGTTTGATTGTTTGTTTGTGTGATTGTTTGTTTGTTTGTTTGTTTGTTTGATTGTTTGTTTGATGAATATTCAATATCATCCTGGGGCCTGTCAAAAATCTGCTACCGGGTTTGTCATTCCAGAACTGGAGCACTCTGACGTTTACGACTGGCTTTCGTTTGCTCTGCATGATAACATTTAAGCCACAATACAACAAACATATATTTTTTTCCTCCCAATAATCACTTTTGACAAAATTGCCTCTTCAGGGTTTAGGAGTTCAGGGTGACTGATTCCAGGGGACCCACCCCCAGCTCCCAATCCACTTCCAGAAGAGGTGTTCGGTTTCCGTCACGTGCCCATTCAGCGGTTGTCGATGTCTAGCAGACTCCCAAAGTATCAAGAGGATCATCATTCAGCAAGTACACTTATTGTTTGAGTGTCATTTACCCTTCCAGCAAAACATCAGGAGAACTCCCCGGTTCCTCTAACGTTAGCTCTTGTACTCTGTGTTGACTTACACCTGTGTGTGACAGGCATGCTGGGTAAACTGGCTGCGTGTCTGTAAGTGAGTTTTTGCTCCCGGAGCTTATCCAGAAACCTCCGGAAACCTCGACGCACCTATACGCTTCGTTTGATAAGCATGCTTGGTTTGGCGGCTCTCAGCTAAATCCACGACGGGAACAGGAATGCCATCATCGAGGCCACCTTTGCTGGGACCTTTACCTTTTAATTTGACCAACGGTTGTTTTCCAGCACCTTCTGGGACTTGCTCGATTGGTTCCATTTGTGGAAAGGGGTCATGTTGCTTCTGCATCTCCTGTGCCTGAATCTCTGGCCTGCTTATGAACTAATCACACGAGTCTTTAAGATTACAGCGTAAGCGTGGTCCGCAGGTGTTGATGATCTTGTTATCGGTGATGATTAAACTATATTGAAGCTATGATATGAATTTGAATGGTCACAAAGTGCACTCAGGGTTCTCTGAGGCAGGTTTTATTGCTGCAAGATTGAGGTGAGGACCGTCAAGAACATGCTGATGGGCTTTTTGCTAGACAGGATTCCACAGGACCCCGGGACGCCGATTAGATGTGAGGTTTCGGAATAAGTCGCGCTGGAGGATGACTCAAACGTGGGTGGGTGGTTGAGCTGGGGCACAAAGCAAAACCAAGACAATAACCAAACAAACAGATTACAAAACGACACTGACACAAGGTAGACCAAACAAGAACTTAAGGCGCAGCAAGACTGAGCCAGGAGCAAAGCCCTCTGCTGCGACATATCGAGCCTGCAACTCCAGAGTGTGACGCATCACTGAAGAGCAAATTTACACAACTCACTCAATCCGTGTGGTAGGTTCTTGTGACAATTAGTGAGTTTTGGAAATGTAACTAAAATTTTTCATTGGACTGACTGAATTTTGGTTACGTAGCATATTAGCAGATTGACACTGTACTAAAAATGCATTACAAGCCCAGAGGGTGCAACAGCTGTCATTTTAAGAGAGTGATAAACTCCCGTGACTGAGCAGAATTAGCGGTTGGAAGATGTTTTCATTGCTGCTGTTTATCGTCATGGCGACCTGGATAGCACCATCACTTCCAACGTCTCCAGGTTTAGGGCTTTGACTCCCACATGCAGCTTATTATTTGCTTCAGTTTCCCCCCAAATTTAGATGAATCGCAAAGCTTTGTTTTGCCCGCAATGTGTGCTTGTGTTTGCAGAACATTCATTGAGCAGCGTGTAAATACACCTTAACAATGTAACACATCTTTAACAGCTTTAATATTCATTAATAACAAATATTTTAATCATCCATATTCTGAAAATGTTGCCCCCATCGGGGGGTCCACAGACTGTGGGCACAGGGCAGAGAACAACCCAGGATGGGATGCCAACCCATCGCAGAGTACAGTCACACCTCTGAGCAATTTAATTGGTAACTTCAAGCATCCTCAGCATGTGTTTAGACTGTGCGGGGGAGGGGGGGGGAACCAGAGCACCCAGAGGAAACCTCATGACAACAGGGGGAAAGCACCCCTCCCCTATGTAACCCTGCCAGAGACTAAAACGCAGGTCCCAGAGGTGTGAGGCAACAGTGCTAACCACTGCATCACCCCTTAATCAGGTCATGCATTATGAGGGTGCAGTTAATATAAAGTGTTACTAATTATTATATTACACTACGTTTAATGCCTAAATGAACTCAACACAAACACTGCTACCTTTTTACATTTGATTTGCATTCTGCTTAGATTCATTTATCCTCTTTACCCACCTGTCCTGTGTAGGAGGAGAGGGGTCCAAACGTATCCCAGAGATTTTAACAATCCAAAGCATATTTTACATCTTTTTTCACTTGATTGGGAGTCTGTGTGTCAGAACATGACACAGTTGCAGAATAAATTCGCATTAATAAATCACATTGTTATCGTTTGACTTCATATACAGTATAATAATCCTGTATATGAGTTGAGGTTGGGGTGCACTATCATCACTGTATACATCTCAACAGCCTTTATACTCATAAATTAATGTTAGAGAGCAGAAACCTGTTATTTTGGTATCATTTACCATTTACGATTTCTCAAGAAGCTTAGGTCATTGCTACTCAGAGAAAGGGGGGTTCCCACCAGCTCAACTCACCTGCAGTCTGCTGATAGATGTCTTCCTTATAATAATTGCACATCTGCATTAATTAATAATTGATATTAATTTACAAACCGAATTTTATTTTTTTCAAAGTAAGTAAGAGCATATGATCCATGCAGGAATAAATCGAGGGGTAAAGAATAGTATTATTTCAGCCAGCCTGCACCCCTGTCTTTAACATTTCTTTAGGAATAAATGTGAAACATTAGAATCTAGATTTAGTAACTGGTTTTAAGGTAAATTGCACTTATTCAAGTTGAAACCATATATTGCCTAAATGTGGTGTATGTGTGATGCCGTACTGTCCATAGTTTAAATATTTGTCTTCTTCCTCCTTGCATACAGCTGAAACTGTAACTGAATACTTTTGCTAGCTGACTTCATCACTGATTACCGGGGGGCAGCTTCTGGGGAAGAAGGAAACAGGGCCTGTCTGGTATCTGATGATGCTTCATTTTCCATTTGCATGAGTATGAGCAAAGGCCCTCCGGAATGCTTCTGTTTACGCATCCCAACTTGCTCTCCTTTAAGCCACACACAGAGGTGAGAGGGAAACTTGGCATCCAATAGTAGGGTCAACTATCCCTCAAGCACCCCGGGGGCATTTTGGGGGTTGGGGGGGGGGGTCTAATGGGGATGTAACTATTCTGCTGACTTTCAGACCTTCCAGTCATGAGCACAGAGGGAAGTCGACTGAGCCACACATAGTCGCCCGGTTCCTGCACTGAATTAGCATACAGATTCTGTTCCTGTCATCTCTGCGCTTTTCCCTTTTCAAAGAAACGTTTTCTGTGCTGTAGATCATTCCTGAATAATTACTAATAAATGCCGTTGTAAAAATAATACTGTAGCACTTGGCAGATCCAAGGAGTACAGCAGCGGAAATGAGACACGGCAAGACAGGTTCAACCTGACGATCCTTTACTTGAAGCCCTCAGAAAGACTGCTGACGAATAACAAGAACACTGACAGAGATGCAGGGAAACGCTAGGAGGTCAGACATCGGATAGTAAGGCACACACATGGTGGGTAATTTGCTTGATGGCTAAAGATATGCTAGGATCAGGGTTTATCAGAGAAAAAGAAACCATAGTGTTTGATTGTGTAGAATGAAAAAGGATCAAGTTGCTGGGGTCAGGGTTCACATATGATACGGCAAGGGCACACATGACATTTGGGAAAACAACAAGTATTAACAATATGAAATA
The DNA here is from genome assembly GCA_026776945.1 of Isichthys henryi. Lineage (NCBI taxonomy): Eukaryota > Metazoa > Chordata > Actinopteri > Osteoglossiformes > Mormyridae > Isichthys > Isichthys henryi. The sequence continues at coordinate 3,585,264 of JAODJX010000015.1, forward strand.
CATGCTGGGCTATTTACACGGCTCATGAACATGCTGAGCATGCTGGGATATACAAACAGCCCGCTACTCAGGGCCATCTTGCAGGCGCTACAATATTTAATAATGCAGATCTTTAATGCCAAGAGCAAACTATATAGACCAGGGAGTGGTCCAGTAGTTCCTTAAGTGGTCTATAATTAATTAATTCAATTATAATAAATTGATTTTGTTTGTATAATCTGTCCTTTGTCTGCCTTGATGCTGATACTGGGTGTATCGTTGGAATCAACTACACAACCACAGACAATAAATGTGCCTGAGATGAATTTCGGCAAGTTGCCGCCGGTGTCCTCATGGAGACGCCGCATAACAAATGGCACGACATGGGAATGGTGAGGCACCTTCTCCTGAGCTCCACGCCCAGACACCTGGCCCAGCCCAGTTCCGCTGGCCTTATTTGTGGGACACCCTTAGGGGGAGACCTAGCAGTGGAGATGCCAAAACATCTCTCTCTCTCTCTCTCTCTCTCTCACACACACACACACACACACACACACGGCCTCCAAAACCACACAGCTACTCCTATCAGCCTCCCAGCCTCGGCTTCTCTTCTCACCATCCACAAGCCAGCATGCTCCAGAAGCACAGGTCTCTTATTAGGGAGAAATTCCCTCTCAAGTAACTTCTTGTCAATGTAATGCTAATACACGCACATTAGCAACAACACCTTACACATTTATAAACTGGTTGTATCTGAATCTCTTATGAACGGCTCTGGCTTACAAGCAAACCCAAACATGTCACTCATAGCTTGAGTCTCTCATCAGTTCAGGATCGTTTTTTAGGCTGAGAATGATTTGGATTAAACCGTTACCAAGGCCCTTCAATTCCACAAACCCCTTTACTAGTGCGATGCATCTCTGTATTCCTGGAAAGTTCTTATTCAAGATCCAAGATTCTTGAAGGTTTATTGTCATTCTGAGAACATGGAATAGCATGTTAGGGAACGAAATTAGGTACCCAGATCCCATGAACGGCACTAGAGTTTAAAACAAACATTCACTTCTAGAAAAATATAGAAAAATAGTTACAAACGATAGCAGTCGAATAGTAATAAATACAATAATATTAGTGGTATAAATATAAAGAGAAATATTATTGCATGTGAAAAAGGTCCATAGTGTGATGTTACTGCACATGAGAAAAAGATCTTCTAGTGTGTGGTAGAGTTTATACCGCCTGACTTGCACTTGTGGTCTTTGAATAGTCTTATTAGCTTCTTGCTTTGCTTGTTAGATGTTCTCCAGATCCTGCTCCAATCCTGCTGACGCTTGGGCATTGAGAAGAAGCTCCGCCTACTAGCACTTACGCCCGGCCGACTCCCTGACAGCATGTATGTCCGTAGTTTGCTATTTGCCTCACTTGTACATCACTTTACACAAAAGCTCCTGCTAAATATGTACAATGGAAATATAAGTCAGCAAAGGATACATTCTAAACGAGTCTAGTTCTGCGGTACGTCGTCACTGGCCTGAGATTTCCTGTGTTGCGAGGTTTTGTTTCTCTGCAAATGTTAATTCTTTTATTCATCAGCATTGTATACATCCGTGTGTTTGGGTTGGGTGTCACACTCTGTCTTCCATGTACTAAATAAAAGTGTTTGAAATACATCCCTCATATTTGTTTCACATGCCTTTCGGCCCATTTTGACATTAACAGCTTGTAGGTTTTAATTAGATTTAATTGAAATCTGAGTCCAGGTGTAGAGAGAAACATGTCACACAGCACAGATTACACTTTATGCATTAGGGTGAGACCGTTTGAGCTCAAGCCAAGAGGGTTGGGTGAAGGCAAGCATGAATCAGGGCTGACATCTGCACAGTATAAGTGAAGAAGAAGGTAGCTTATTACAGATACCAAGATGTGAGTACAAGAAGCTGAGCAGTAGGGGGCGTGATCGTTAAGAACAGGGTATTTCTAGTCTGCCCATATACCATAAACAACGTTCATCAGCTGTACCGTAAAAATAGCATGTGGTATAAAATTAACGTAAATAATGACTGAAACTTTGACCGGCACATTCTCAGCGAAGAAGTAAGAGCTGTGACTGCTGGACTTGGGACCAGAGCGCCGATGGCAAAGGGAGCAGGGGGTGAGGCCATAAAATACTGGTATAACAGGTGCTTTCAGCACCCCCCTCTCCCTACACACAGAACATGCGCTGCGGGTAGGGCCCCACGATCCATGGGGCCATTTTCCATAAGGAAACGCATCGCTGCCGTGACGCGCGTGTAGAGCACCAAGGCAGGAGAGAAAAAGACGAGTAATCTGACACCGCACGCATGTCCGCAATGACTGACAGCACGCAGCATCTGACCAATCAGCGGTCAAATGCACCGGCAGGCAGTTGGATCCATGCAAGTGGAGAGATGGCCTCCAAACGGCAATATGAACCGGGAGCCAGTAAAAGGAAGAGAAAGTCAAAACAAGAGGAGGCTCGTGCTTCACGTGAAGGTGGGTTTGTTGTTGAAATAAAAAAGAAAAACTTTGTGGCATAAACACCCCAACTGCTACCCTGCTAATCCTGGGACAGAAGAGAGGATCATTGTGTCTAGATGTGGACTGGAGATTAAATTTTCCAGCGGCCCTGATTATCATTTATTGAAGGTCTTGTTAACTGCATACACATTCACCTCTTTTGAAAAAGGAGTGGTTAGTTGACCAGTTGGTGGTCGCATGTTGTCTCAGGTTCATAGCCTATCAATCTGTGCTATCAATAGAACTTTTGAGCTATTTTGGGCTTGTTCCATTGTTGGAAGAGGATGTTCATTTGATTTGTTCCTACTAATAGAGGTTGTAAACCTAAATGGCATTTCGTGATACAGTCATTTTGTAATGGGGGCTCAAAATAAAATTCTGCTTAGGGCCCCAATTTGGCCAGGGGCCGCCTTGTGCTTTCACAAAATTATTTTACGGATATCCTTTAAATACTGTGTTTTCACGCATGCGACATTAAGTGGCATGAAAATAATGACCTGACACGCACGGATGTTCAGTTAGCAGTGTTTCGCGACCTTTAATGCCACGCGACCCAATGTTTACCATGCCAGCTCAGTCGCAACTCTACACCAAGCATATGTTTAAATTAACGCTATAATCAGGCACGCAGTGTCCTGTGCAATTTACACCAATCAATACCTATCGCACACATCTGATTGGATGGGCCAGTAAATTTTAAATAAAGCACCTGTGGTTTGGCTCCTTAGTTGGTTGACCGTTCACTAGTTTTGTTTTCACAGATACATTAACTTCCACTTGGAGCCAGCTCTGCTCGTGAGGATACTGGGTGGAATCTGACTAATGCTATGGTCAAAATTTAAATAGTGTAAACTGAACTAACTGCATTTCAGATGGCTACGTGGTTTGTTTTTCTCTCTGTATTGAACTGTTACAGAAGGTGTTGATTTTGCGTCTTAAAACATAAATAGACCGCACCCGCAGAAATCCCAATAAGCTTATTTTACGGTCACGTATAGAATGCAGCGCGATCATACAGAATGAATGAGGTATAGCGAGTATTGCGAAAACGGGACACCTGGCAAAATGGGACAGTTAAACTTTGTAGTTAATATATGTGTTTGGTAATACTTCATTTTCTCTTCTATGTATACGGTGTTCACGGGACATTAATGTATTTAGATGGTAGCCTATCACGTGGGGATTCAAGACACTGAGGTGATTTTTACAGAAATCAAATTTTAACGTGTCTCATTTTAACAATACGCACCCTGTATATGTTATAATATCTGAATGATAACGAATGAAATTATATGAAAATCCGTAGTGAGTTTATCAGAGAAAAAAAATAATAGTGTTTGATTGTGTAGAATGAAAAAGGATCAAGTGGTAGGCCTATTACCCCAGAACAAACTATTGCTGTACATCTTACGCATTGAAAGACAATGCTAAGGTGTGTCACTGTTTTTGTGCCACGACATAAATTTAGTAAGTTATGTCTTGCCGCATTGTTCCTTTACACGGGACGGTTAGGCGAGGGTTGGACTGTTTACCAGTTTTACAATCTTCGCTGGAAAAGGGTGTGGTATTCCGTTTCCGTGTGCCTGCATTATCTGTAACAGAGTGTTGACAGGCTCTGTATTTATTTTCCAGTGTGTAATGCTAATAAAATAAGGTGAAACTCCTCATCCGCCTCCTGTGTGTAATCGCCCTCCTACGATCCCGGCGTTAGCGTTCCCCGTTGCGGTCGTTCATGAATTACGCCGATTAATTGAACGAATGCTTTGGTGTTATTTATATTGTTTCATTAACGATTCACAAGAGTATATCTTTTAATAACGGAGCTTCCTCTTATTTTAAGAAATGAAACCGTTCAGTGGTTTCTATAGGGAAAGCTTGATGTTAAGTGATTTGAACGCTGCGCCGCGTATTTCAATTAAACTTAATTAATTAGGAGGAAAACCAGCATCCTCGGGTTGGAAGGGTAACGCTATTGGAAAAAAAAACGTTTTTTTTTCTCTTTCCAGGGTGTCCTTTCATATTATGCCTCTCCTCTTCTGGGAAAAGAACGTATAAACTTGGCTGCGGAAAAACACGCGCACAATCTAAGGCAGCGCGCCCGGTCTGCATGGACGGCGCACCGCAGGCTGCCGACGAGGGGAGGGTCAGGGTGCGGGGTGTCACTGCTCACTGCCATTTTACGGTCCCCTTGCACGTCGCACCCCACCTCTGGGCCCCACCCTCTCTGTGGGAGGGGTCTGCGTCCCCGCCCAGCCCCGCCCCTCGTATTATGTAATCACGTGATCGGCACGCTTAAAGTAACATTTTGGCTTAACTCTGACAGGTAGCTGTCTGTGACAGTGCGCGCAGGCTGCTTCTTCGTGCTGTTTTCGCGGACATTTACAAACAGATTTTTCTCAAGCAAAGGATATTTTTAGAGGGAATTTTATCGTGATTGACACTTGCCAGCATCTCTTGCGGTAAGTGTGATTGCCTGTGTTTGTATGGAATTTAGGAATACAGGCTGTCTTAAATTATACGTATTTGTTAGTCGCGTAATCATGGTGCTGGGTTTGGTTTAATGACTTAATGACTGTTTTATAAACGAATGATTACATAATCGAATATTCCAGAGTATTGTCTCGGAAGAGTTTATGTGCAATTAAATGCAGACTATTGATGCAGAGCAAATGTAACTGAGTGTAAGAGTTTCTTGTCTCCGCCGATCACTTTTCCTTGTCTTAGTGGAGATGAGTTGGAAAAATTAAGAAAAGGCCCCCGCATCAGTCTCTCCTGGGCATGTAGCTCATATGGGGTCCCGTTAAGGGCCCCGCTCCCTTCGCAGGCAGCCCTGAGTTTCCCAGCCATGCATACATGTGCATCTATTGTGGGGGCGTTGCTAAGATGGTCATTATCGTTAAAGGCCCACAACTATGTTGCAGTTAGAATTATGTCACCCGTCCGTTTTCTAACCGCTCATTCTGGTCGGAGTGCCGGGCGGACTTAAGATACAGGGCAGGAGGCGTCAGTTTGTTTCGATGAGAGAAAATAGGCCCATATAACAAGTTATTAGTTAAGGTGCATCGCTGGCGACTTCATAAATGCCATACACAAACGTTATGCAGATATATAGAAATGCATTGTAAAACAGTACAGTCAAAATCGGGCAAATATACAAAACAGAAGGATTTAATGTGAATTTTTTAATGTGTTAAAAATGCATAATACTAATTGTAATTTACATCGTTTAGTTAAACATTTAAATACAGGCTAAATAAGCGCAATGCCCATATCGTTCTTTTTCTGTAATTATTTTAATGGTCTTTATATATCCTATCTCTATGGCTTCGTTTTATACTGTAATGCGTGTATTTGCATGTGAGCTTCAGGATTTTTCAAAACAACCTCCGGAAAAAAATATTGATCCATCAGCCTCGTAACTGCTTATCCTGGACAGGGTGACATGCTGAAAAAAAAACACTGGAATGAAATGTTACGGTACGATTTGTTTGTGAACGATAATCGTATTTCCTTGGAGGGATCCGCGTATTTCTGTGGTAATTGATAGCATCTCTTCAAACGGCTGTAGATAGACATTCCTGTGAGTTGTAGATAAGACTAAAAGTTCTTGTGTCTAAAAAGCCAGATTTGGTTTTGGGGGTGCGTTGGCTGTAAAACGGCAGGCTGCACGTCAGGTTTACTGTGGCCAAAGTTGTAGGAACACTTCCGATTTGTAGAAAATGTAAAACTTTACTCCACTTGATTATTTAATCGTCCAGTGTGTGATATTTCCAAACACTCTTTGAATGTTTGTAAACATTACCGCCAATATTCTTGTAGTAATTTTTAAAGAGTAATGGCAAAAACGCTAGGTGTTTCCACTATTCAACTAGAGTATCGAAGGAAGGGGTGGTTATCGTCTTCCAGCCTAACCGAAGGTACTCTGCAAACTCATCTTAGATCGCTTTTCAGTAGTGGGGTCGCAGTCAGACGATGCTGCGTTCTTCGTATGTGTCGGCAGTGCGGCTGTACCAGGGGGTCAAAGTTCAGACGTCATCTTGACCCTTTGACCCCAGTGTTCTCCTGGGCATCATCAAGTTATTTCAGATTAGCCTATGAACACTGGTAGGTGCAGTACATAAAGGCCCCACGTCGGTCCGCTGATACACCCTGCAATTAAGAGGGTAACTGTAAGATTAAATTGTACATTTTATGCTACGATACTTTGACTGAGGATCTTTGACGGGAAAGAAAATACAATAAGACCCACTAATAAGCAGTTATAGGGAATGGGAAAGGTCACTGTATTTTTCCACCCAATTTGTGTGTGTGTGTGTGCCCTGTATGTTAGAAAGGCAGCCAGAACGTTTCCTATAAACAGATATCAGTTGGTATAGAGCCCAGTCTGCCTGCAGCCCCCCCTCCTCGGGGCTTGGTGGAGTTTCCTGAGCTTCTGTTTTGGGGCTGGTATTCTTCTGCACTCATGCCAGGCACTTCCTGTCCCAGTGTGGGTGGGACTGGCAGGATGGGGTGTGGGGGGGGGGTGTCATGAAATGGATCATACTCTGCAATTACCCCCAGTGCTGCATTATCATGTATCAGCATGACCCCCCCCCACACACACACACAAGTTATTAAAAATTGTACCTTTTCATGTCTCACCCGTACACACCCTGCAGAATGACATTCACATCTATTGTGGAACGACTGCAATACATATTTTTATTACCATGTGAGGAGTGTATAGATGATTCATATATATTTTAATTTTATTTATTACATTACATTTTTTAATGAATTGTATTTAATTAGTTTTCTGTTTTGCCCTATATATATGTTATTCTCCGCTTTACTTACCGTGCTGCTATATGCATAAGAATTTCCTCCTGAGAATTAAATATGTAAATCACTCCAAATGTATATTTTAATTATATGAGGAGTGGTGGAAGTGCAGGTCATTTTTTTAAATTACAGATAATCCTCACGCAACGGCCGAGTTCCGTTCCTAGGACCAGGTCATCAAGCGAGTCGGTCGATAAGTGAGGAGCCGCCCCTTACCGATACTTCAGACACACTGCACCGGTCGTGGGTTTGTGTCAATCATCTCTAGATAGTGTTTTAATGTCGCCTTTTATAAGTTATGAAAGATGAGATGCCGCACTGCCGAATCCACGACCAAAGTTCTCGTACCGCGCACACTGCCGACAAGCCGGAGGACCGGTCGTTAAACACCTAGGTCGTTAAGTGAGGAGTTATTTGTATTATCTTTTATTGCATAGAGTGGCTTTTCTCATAAAATTAGTTTTGTATAAAGTTCCTCGTCATGCTTCTCGTCAGTCGAGCTCATCAGCTGCCAGCCTACCTGTTACTCTTGCGGTGATCATTTGGTGGGGGGGGGGGGGTTCGTTTAAAGCTTCGGTTACATTTACTCGGCTGCCGAGTGTCAAGCCGAACTGAACTGTTTGGCATTTCATATATTTAATCGCACCATGTTAAATGTTAAGCGATAAACAGTGTATGATTTCATTAGTGATTATTAGTAAATGTACACTTTAGTGTTCCAGATATATTTATGTAAATTGAATATAGTATCTTAAAAAAAAAAAAACAAGCCGGCAATCACAGAACACAGCACTCACTCGCCATCTGTAGTGGGTTTGTCTTGTGGTGTGTTTTCTCCTATATGTACGTTAGATCTCCCATTAGTGGGCCGGGGGACGGTAGCTGGCGTTAGCTGAGAGCTGGCTGCTCCCCGCCGCTCCCTTACAAAAACATGGCTCCCGACCACATCGCTCACCTCCGTAGGTCTGTGAATTCCGAGATTATTCTTTGATTCGTTAATTATTAAATAGCGTGACCTTTGCCCCCCTCCCCACCGGCCAAAAAAAGAAAGTAGATCTGTTATGGCATGAGGTTAGGGGACGGGGGGAAATAATGTGCAATAGCCTCATGTGGAGGAGGGGGGGGCATCTGGCTCAGAGGGTTAGGATGTCTGTGACCAGAAGGTTCCAGGTTCAAAATCAAGGGTTGGTAATGTGATGTCACTATTGGGCACCCGTGCAAGACCCGTAACCCCCAGTTACAATTTCGGATAAAATTGTCCACTGAGTGAATAAAAATGTGAATCTTCAGCAGAAGGAATTTAGAATAATTGAGGCGGCCTTGGGGGCCCTTTCTGCGACAGGATAATATCAGGGTCTGTGCTTTGAGTGAAACTGAGGAACCCCCCAGGCACTTTGGAAGTGCATTGATAGACAGCTAGAACATGGGCCCTTCTGATTGGCTGGTACGCTTGAAGCCGGGCACTTGTGAAATTCCAGATAATTATGGGGGTGGATCGCTGGAAACACACAGCCGTGTTTATTCTAGAGAGGCAACTTCCCGAATGTCTGTCACATAACCACCAGCTATGAATCACTCAGCAAGGCTGCCGTGCACACTGCTGCACTGCGATTCAAGCCTGTGCAGTTATGCAGGTCACTGTCATCACGAGGCCATTTTCCAGTGGACACTGAAGAAGAAATTTTCAGTTTTGAGCTATTATTCTGCGATAGCAGTATATACCTCTGTGTCGTTTTAATGTTCTGTGACTCTATACACAGCGCATTTTAGTGACTAGCAGGAATATTTGAGGCAGAGTGTGGTCTAAGGCAGTGTTTCCCAACCCAGTCCTCAGGGAACCCTGCATCCTCTCAGCTCCCAGCGCACCTGTACCCAGTATGCGGTGTTCCTGATTGGTTGGGAGCTGGAAGGGAGCAAAAACGTGGACTGTCCGGGGTTCCCCGAGGACTGGGTTGGGAAACATTGGTGTAAGGGTCTCAAAAGGTCACCATTCACCTGGGATTACCACCCCTGATAAGGCCAAAGCTGGAAACTGTGTGGGAACCAGTTAAGATTAGAGCAAAGAAAATATGTCTATATACAAAGCTTAATGTAGGGTGATTGGCGTAATCTTCCTATTAGATTGCAGTCACAGTCTTTGGATGCTTCCGGTGAAATCGACCCTGTATATTTTGTAAATAATTTTATATTAAATAACCAATATGAGGATGAATACTGTGATAATGTGTTTTTTTGTTGTAAAATTATGGTTTTAAACACGTTAACTCGTCTGTAAAAATGAGTTTCTGAGATTTGACGCCATTTCTGATTTGATCAGCGTTTAACTGGTTTGAACCATGTCTTCCCCCAGAAAGAGCATCTGTAGGCGTGCCCTCCCCCCTGCAGGACTCCCCCCCACCCCCACCACCCCCCGCAAACAAGCTCAATTATGACAACTCCATGATAGGTGGGGGCGCCCAGGA
>JAODJX010000015.1:3599486-3620201 GCA_026776945.1 Isichthys henryi
CCCGATTTCGCCTCTCTGCCTGATCCTTTGGCCACCTGCCCGCACGATCGCCGGTTTGCCCACCCGTGATCGTGACATCATGTCCCAGTGACACTTGCTCATTGAGTTTTTGAGAGACCTGTATGATTGTCGATGACCATCATGTCACACATCTTGGTAATTTTTAGCCAAAGTCCTCATGATTAAACTTCTCCTTTAAGCCAGGTTGAGGGATATTTTGCATTTGTCAACAAAATTTTACAGTCTAAATTTGCATTTAAACGACAGGCCTGCCATAAATATATTGTTCTTCTTAATAATGTCTCTTTGGATATACATACATGTGTCTTAGCAACAAAAAAAGCACTGGATGTAAACTGTGGCATGATGATGTAGGCTAAGTGTGATCTGGGTACGTCCTACGTACCGGTAGACCAAGGATGGACGACTTTGACCTGCAGCTGGGCATTGTTTTCTAACAGAGGTCATGGTTTGAGTGACAGGGTGGCGGTGTGGCATCTCCCCACGCATCCTGTCAAGCATTTTGGTTGCTGCTTGTTCTTAAACTCAAATCTGCTGACCATAAATCTGACATTGCACTTTAAGCTGCATACGTGCCGCCTGCATTTTATACAAAGTTGCAATGTTGATGCATTTTATCCGGAAGCATCTGTATCTGGAAGTACCTGGTAGGTTCTGATTGGTTCTGGAAGTTCTGTAGAAATACCATGGTTTTCTGTGGCCCAGAAACCAACCAGACCAGTATGACTTCCAGCACTGTTGGTTTGGTCTGAATGGTTTATTTTCCAGTTACTAAAAGTTTTTTTTTTTTTTAATCTAATGACTTGACTGAAAGGGTCATTGTTGGTATTTTAATGCATTATTTTAATATTTTATATCACAAATATTAGACAAGTATATGAACTTCACTCTGAATTATATTTCCCGTTGACTCGTTGGTTGACAGTGTAACAGTAATGACATGTTGTCATCTCAAACTGTGAATTTAAATCCGCCATGTTTGGCACTTCCTGAATGCTGTATTATGCATATATGGTAATAAAAACCTCTTCAAAAACAAATACGCTTCCCAAGTGCTGCTTTGGATTTTCAGCCAGACTGCCGGACGAACTCGTGCCTCCCCCTAGCGGACAGAGTTGTAATTACCCAACTATTGCATCTGGTCTGTCGATTATCTGAGTACCACTTTTCTGGTAGCGTTGATTTTAGTGATGGGACGTGGAAATGAGCCATAGAAGACTACGGGGGTCCTGAAGTCCCATAAGGTGATTTTTTTTTTAATCTCGGTGCGCAAAAGTAATTTACTATAAATTCGCATTCGTATCTAAGGACTTCAGATACACACAGACACCATATAACAGGTAGAATTCAGCTAATGAAGTTTTATTTTCACATTAGAATGTCATGCAATAAAATTACTATTGCTCTTGTATAGTAGCACGCATTCGTTTTCGTGCACAAAATACGTTCTGTAAAATAAGTTTAGATGAAACTATTATTTAATAACGAAATCAATTATTTTGGGGACGAAATTAATTTCCCGGTGCCTTTCCTGACTCAGCGTAAGACGAAATATATGTCGAAGTTCCACAAAAGCATTACGTGATTCCACAGAATCGATTTCGCCCACAACATGACTGTGCACGCAATGTAATACAAAAATGATTTCCTATCACTCACGAAATGCACTGTGTACACAAAATGGATTTATTTAGTCGATAAAATGCATTTTGTGAACGAAATAGCTTTCTTCTGTCCACGAAATGCAAACTGCTGATATCAATTCTCTACATAAAAATGAAACATTCCTTTAGACTTCTGTGCACGAAAAAAAGTTAAGTCTTTATGCTTTCCTGGACAAAATATAACTGGTGTGATAACTGGTTTGTTAATAAATAATGCTGTTTGTGGCACAGAATGCATTTTGCTCATGAAAATGAGCGCTTGACACTTAGCGCTCCATACAAGAGCAGCAAGAATTTCATTGTATGGCATTATAATGTGGAAGTGAGACTTGGTTAGATGAATTCTGACTATCGTATGGTCTCTGTATGTATCTAAAGTCCTTGCATGGAGACGCATACGATAGTTATAGTAAATTGTCTTGCGGGCACAAGTTATCTTTATAATAACTTCTACATACAAAATAATCGCATTATGGGACTTCAGGGGCTCCGTGGAACACCGATCGCGCAAATGTCACTAGTATTTTTTGTGCGGGCGCTGGGTTTATAATGGAATAATATAGATTTGCTGTAAGATTTCTTGAGTGTGAGAGTCTGAATCCTTGTCAAATTCGCCTGTTTGAAAGGTCTACATTTGCCGAACATAAGTCTTCTATAACTTGTGTAACATGCTGGGTATATTTATTTCTGCCTGATTTATTGATACACTTAAGCAGTTAAGGTGCGAAACGCAAAAACGGGGATTAATGGACAACACGACAGAGATTATTTTGTTGAAATTCACCTTTAGGATGACAGATAACGCAATGTATCACCAAGAAAAGCCGATTTTATTTCCATTAACCTGTCTCACCGAAAGGGAGTATAAATGGCAAAGATGAGCCCGGATAAATAACTCTTATGACGATTCTTCAAATTCAGGTTTAGGTTCATATGTGCGCTGACACTGAGGTGCTCTGCGCAGACTCAGAGACGGTTCATGTCCATCTTGCGCTACAGGCAGACAGACGCTTGGCTCTTTACCCCAGTGGTCAGCATATTAGATAATTCAGGATCACAACAGTAGTGCTATAGGTATACGAGCATTGATTGATAGGTAAGATCTCCAAATGTATAAAATAGGTTTCCAGTTATATAAAAATGATAAAAGTGATATCGAAATGAAGGAAATTTATTTCGCTTAATCACTGTAAACTTATTTTTCAACATAGTCCTCATTTACTGCTAGACATATTTCCAAACACGGTCTCCATTTTTTCATTCCGTCCATGTGGAAAGTTTCTGGTTGGTTTCTGATCGCCATCCAAGGAAAAATGTCCTTTCAATGTCTCCTTCAGTTTTGGGAACAGCCAGAAAATATCTGTGCTGTAAGGAACGATTGTGAATCTCTGGCTCATCACTTCCTCCTTCGTTTGCGTACTGCAATGTGACCTTGCATTGTCGCGATGTAAAAGAAAAGTTTATCTTTGAGGCCCGATTCTGCAGATGCTTTGCTTGAGTGCTCAGAAGGTATCACAGTATCTTTCGTAATTCACCGTCATTCCTTTACTCAGAAATTCCGTGTAAGTCACACCCCTATGAATTGCGATTGGTATGCAACCTTCTAGAGTCAAAAATTCTATTACTGAATGCTACTTGATATGTAACTTGGTAAGGGCTTTGAATATTGGCTACCGAACAGCAACGCCATGCAGTAGGAGGTCTTACTTCCCAGTCAGGCCTCGTCCTGTCAATTTATGGCGAATCTGCTTCTTTCCTTAAATTACACTTTGTGTCAGAAGCACAAAAGTGGCAGGAAAGTAAGTGAGAGAAAGAGTTCCAGGGTCACCAATTGTGAGATACCATTTAAGGTACAGTAATCGACTCTGAGCAACATTTCTGTATCATTGATGGTACATTAATACAGTTTGTACCTTTGGGAGGCTGGGGGGGGGGGGGGTGGTTCACCCATGGTGACGTAGAACCATCTAGAACCATCATTAGATAAATCTAATAACTGCTTTTCCTTTGTGCCTGCAACTTCTCAGAATTCCAGCAGGGGGCAGCAGCGGAAATAGTTTGCGCTCTTAGATGCTTCACTGCTTCCCATCCACTGGACCAGACAGGATGGGAGGCTTGCCTACAGCACAGAGCACACGCTGCGCCTTTCTGCAGCCAGCTCCTGCGAGTAATCGCCCCATTACCAAGTTCACCTCGCACACCCTGCAGGTATCATACTGCACATCTGGAAAGGTATCAGATACACTCGGCTAAACTGTCATCCACAGATGTGATTAGGACTCTTCTTCTCTTCATTGATTTCCAGCCTTAGCTTCTGGTCACTTCCCGCCTCCCTGGAAATAACTCAGGGACATCAGGAAGAGCTTCATCCGTGTCCAGACTCTGTGGGCTTTGTTATGTCAGAAATACTTCCCTCTGCTTTGAATAGATCAATAGTCATAGAAGTTATTGAGTGGTCAGTGTACTTGTGGCAACTGCTAGTTGTAAAAAAGGGGTGGATGTGAGTTCAGGATGTATTAAATGTAAAAGATTTACTTTTCCTCAGATCACTCAAAAAGATATGAGGACTTTTGATCTATGGCAGTGTTTCCTAATCCGGTCCTCGGGGATCCACAGACAGTCGATGTTTTTGCTCCCTCACAGCTGGGAGCAAAAATATGGACTGTCTGGCAGGGAGCAACAATGTGGACAGTCTGTAAGTCTCCGAGTCTGTAGGTGTCCTTAAGCCGCAGCATCAGTGACACTGATCTCACACAGGTGTCTTTATCATTTATAATGCTGCAGTATTCATTTACACAACATCTGCTGTGTTTGTAACTTTCTATTTTGTACATTTAGCATGTAATAGTACTGATTCATATTATTTATTGCCCTTAATGATTTAATGCTGTCATTATAATCAGAGGTGGGTAATTCATGAACAGAGAGTAAAAGTCCAGACCAAGATTTTGTTTTAACCAACCAGTTGAGTATAAATAGAGTCACAGAGGACTCAACTGGGCGGTTGGAACAAAATCTTGGTCTGGACTTTCTCACTCTTTGGACCTGAACTACCCACCTCTAACACTCCTTTGCGTATCTTGTTCTTGTGCTTAGGTTAGCTGGCCACATCTCACAAAATAGAGATGTGACTGCAGCGTCTGGCAATCTAAGATTGGCCTGCTGCTTCGCATAAGCAGATTAATGAACTATTAAACCAACCGGGCGGACATTCAAGGGGAGATGGAAAGAGAAGTGGAAAGCGTGAAAGCAGAAGCTGTTTATCTCTAAAGACTAGCTTGTTACCCTCTGACTCGTTATCCACTGCCCTCTCGGATTGTGTTCATACATGCATGTTCTGTACCGTTATCCCAGTACTGGGCTGTGTTGAGCCTATCTCCAAGGCGGGGAGGGGGGTCTCTCAGGGCACGCCTGTCCAATATGAGCCACCAGCACGTTATCTGTTTGTATAGTTCTAGCCTGAGGTTTTGTTTTCCTTCAAGCAGCCTCTGTTAATTTAGTTTATCTTACTGGAAGCCATTTCCGTTTGCTTGGCCTGGAACTTCCATCCCTTTACGGCGGGGCTCTTATCTCAAGAGAACTGGGCCTTTATCGTTGGACGCGAGCCGAACTCACAAGCACCACAACAGTGCCGGCTTATCTGACAGAGCCAGCGGTTTTAATCTCACAACCCACTTATATAAAATAAAAGACAACACATCAAGCCAGTATAAGGCGAAAGGGAGTGATTTTGTGCTGGTTTACTGACTGGGTTAGCGCCATGAAATTGTGCACACATTTTGGTGTGAAATGATGACAATCATTAAACCCCTCCATAAGAATAACTGCAACAATCAGCAAGAACGGCACTTAAGGAAACCATCAATGTTGGTAAATAAACACATTAAACAGAAAGAGAGCCGCTGTGTTTGCGGTCGTTCGGGTGCAGATGGGATTTTTGCCTCCCAGTCACTGTCCGCCTTTTTGATTTAAGATGAGGCTTCCCATTGTGATGGAAATTTACATCTGAAAGAAGTTTGATCAATTTTTAAGAGAAAAATGTATTTCTTTGTCTGTATTTACTTATAAGATGCTTACCTGCTGCACTTGTGAAGCAGCTTAAATCTTTGATAACACCAGACCTGTCACAAGAGCTAAACGTGACACATGTGCACAGTCAGGGACGATCCACACGCCGGTTTGGCAGCTTGGGGAGATTTATTAACGACGGAACTTGAGGGAACCGGGAACAATAAGGGAACAAAACAGAAGGCAGGAGAATTAAAGTATCAGGAACCAAGACCTCCAAATAGAGGGACCAGCTGAAGGAAGAACATGGTGTACTACAGACAACAAACTCACATTCAAATAATAAGCAGGGGAACAAACGCAGCAACCAACTAGAGCACAATGCAAATTCGGGTACTAATGACAATGGTTAGATGTGGAACAGGTGTGGGTGTTTAACAATTTATTTTACAATACAAATAAAATGTGATTGCAATATATTTGTGTTCAAAGAAATATACAAAGAGCATAACAAAATGACATATTGCTGCCTACAAGTAAACCGAAGGGAGTTATTTGGAACATTCCATGCTAAAGAGTTTAGACAGAGCAGGTGAGAGATGAGAAGTGCAGCTGGTTCATAGACCTGAGCGAATATCACAGGTCAATCCAAATTCAATTCTTATAAATGAGTGCTTTCATTGGGAAAGAGGCATAGCCATACAAACGCTGTATTAAGCTTGTTGTTTGTGACACTCACCTCTGCAGAGTCAAGAATTTCAGCTAATTAAGTTTGCTGGTTGTGCTGTTGGACGCCCACCACACTGTCATGAAGTTCGTATCCATGTGCTTGACCTCGAGTCTTTCATCGCTCCCTTGAAGGCGACGTTTACCCTGAAACCGCATGCGTCTGCCAGATCCAGTGTGGAACTGGATACTTTATATTCCTCGGACTCTGGGGGGGGGTGGGAAGTCAGGAGATCATCCTCAGCGTGTCAGTAACTCTCTGAGCAAATCTTTGTGCTTATCCGTTGTAAATATCGCACAAATCCACCGGGATGGACTTGATTTAGTGACCCGGAGTATCCTGAGGTAACACTTTGTACTTTTCTTGAGCCCACCGGGGCCGTGGTGTAGCTTTCGTGAGTTTGCTGCCATCTAGGTCTGCTCCAAGATCTCTGCAATACAGGCGAAACAGCAAAATTAATGGTCTGATAAACTGTACATGCACATAACCTTGGAGACGTAAATTTTACAGGACAAGGCAAACTGGACATTTTTCGCTCTCAGGTTTTCTTTTGACTGTCCTGATACATGTGAAGATACTCTGCCCCCAGGCTTCAGCTGTCCATATTTTATTGAGGGGGGTGAATTTTTTGCGCTTCACTGCAAATACTAGCTGCCTGGCCACCCAAAGGCCTGTACAGTAGATTTTGCTTGTAAGTTTCTGATCCTGCTGCTACACATAAAATGTTATGAAACTGCTTAGTAATTTCAGAACCATCGATTTCGCACTTATAAGTCAAAATAATCTCGTGTAAAGCAGTACACTCCTTCCAAGGCAAAGGGCAGCCACCCTAAATCAAGGTTTCCCAACCCAGTCCAGAGGGACACAGGCCACATTTATGCTCCCTCTCAGCCCAACCAAAAAAATCATTCAATCAAAACAATACATACCTGGTGTAGGTCCGCTGGGAACTGGGAGGGAGCATAAATGTGGACCGTCTGAGGGTCCCTAAGCACTGCATTTAGAAACACTCCTCTGTGTTGTATATAACACTCGGAATTTCTGGTAATTTCCGTCTCTCTTTAACCTTTGTAATGTATTACAACGTCTTGCGTTGACTCTGTTGTGAAAGGCACTATATAAAAATAAATTGAATTGAATTAAAATGTAGCTGGCGGTCTCCATTTTAAGCAAATTAAGCAAATACACGATGGAAGCCAAAGGGAAGAACTTACTGGTTAACCACTGTCAGTTAGATATTTCTGGTTCCATATTTCATAATGTTTACATGTGGTGATACTTCGTGTTGCACTCGAGCTTCGGTTGGCCAGCTGTAAATAAACACTTGACATGTCCCACAAGTGACCTATTTACCATCAGCGAGAACCTCAGGTAGAACTGGTGTCAAGCCATTTTATTCAGGGAGCAAATTCTGCTGGAGACATTGACGTTTATCTGAAAGGACAAGGAGCTGCTTCTGAATGCTGCCAGTCAGATAAGTTTTCTGGGTCCCAGGCATTTCCTCCACAGAATTCTGGGCCTTTCATCTTTTTAATGCCTTTCCTGAAGTTACCCCCCCCGGCTGTGCCATCTTGATGGATGCCCCCACTGGACATCGCGCGTGATGCTCACCCTCTATCTCTTTATGAAAAACACCTGCCCAGGTACCCGCCTCAATGGCTGTCGCTTTGTCGTGTGAGCCTCGCCATTAAGGAGGAATCCCTGTTAGTCTACATGCGTTCCCCACAACAAGAACAGTCCACCCACTTCTCCTTTGATGGCAGGTGCTTCTTTTCCACTCCTGGATGTTCTTATGTCTGTTGTTTCGCTTCCTGTCCTCCGCTTGTGACCGAGATCTGATAGATCCCATCCATTAAGACACATTACCATATCAATCGCTGATACCACGGCAGCTCTTCCCGGATCTCTCTCGTCTTCATTAGCCACATTCTTGTCTCCTCTCTTCCCTCCAGTTCCTCCCGTACCTGCGGCCTCCCTTCTCATCCAGACAGGCAGCGTCTTTCACTCTCCGCCCGAGCTGCCTACACCCTGGGACCTAAATGTGATGACGTTCTTCCTCCCTACTTTGCTCGTGAATGGCTGTGGTGCAGTTATGCAAACACCATTGGTATCGTTTTTTTCTCACCATTTGATTTGCACCAGAGGACCGAAAAGCAAATTAATTAGATCGCCTGCCGACACGTCATGATAAAATCGCGTCGGAGGGCGGCTGATTGGAAGTGGGAATTAGCAGATTGTCCTCCAAAACATCATTCTCTCTTTTTCAGCTACGCGCCAGAGTTGTGTGACACTCTCTCTCCTTTTCTCCTCTTTCTCCTCACAATTCCAGAGTGATCCTTCAAAGCCAAAGTGAGTTCTCTCTCCTACAGCCTTCCCAGCCACTCCAGGATCACGACCAGCCTTTCCAAAGCATTTTCCTGGCTCTCCTTCTCAATTTCTTCCAGTGTTTATTCCTTCCTTTGTTTCCGGGCTCCTGGATAAACAGTCAGATCTGTTGTTGACCATCAGGCCCTGATTACATTCCTGTTAGCAGCGACCCCTCTGTGTGCTGTTGAAGTGACCCACCCAGATGCATGAGCTGTGTCACCCGAATCTGACTCTCTAGAATGTTCTAGTAGAAGAACACAAAATACCCCAAATTTATGTTTACTCACTTTACTAATTAGCTAATTATCTGAATGTGATTCAAGCGAAGACTTCAAGTTGTTTAACTGATGCACATAGCTAAAAGCTAAATTAATTTAAAAAGTAAAATGTAGCACGGGGTGAGCATCTAGCACATATGTATACATAGCCAATTACAAGTTGCAGTATCCCTCTTCCGGAACTGGTCTAATTTCCCTCCAAAATGGAAACTCTGGTGCATGTTTAGCATGAAGCGATCTGGGCTGCTCTCTGTCTGTGCATCTCAGCGCTAAGGATGACAATGAAACGTGCCCCGTTTGTGCAGTTTGGTTTCGACTGCCATACAAATCCAACAGTGGCCTCCTACCTTAAGGGCACGGTGCCTGTGCCCAGCCCCTGAATGAACAAGCATCCCCCGAGTGGTCTGTGACCCTACCAATATGTGACCCAACATACATTCCACGGCTCGAGTTTTCCTCAAAAGAAGCCGGTTCCAGGAGGAATGTTTTAGGGGAACCATAGTGAGTTAGCAAGTTAGCAATTTAGCGAGTTAGCAATTCAGTGAGTTATCAAGTTAGCATTTCAGCAAGTTAGCATTTCAGCAAGTTAGCAATTTAGCAAGTTAGCATGCAGATGTGTAAACAAGCACACATATGTTGCCTGTTGCTTGTTCTCTCACAGGTACCACCAGCTTCCTAGATTACAGTTTACACCAGCTACCTAACTTGAATGACTAAGACCTTAACTGTACTGCCAGGGGATTTTTTTTGCCAGTCCTTTGCTGAATTTCTCCAGCCCCTGGGTAACTGTGTATGATGAGTGAGAGCTGCTTCTGCATTGCAGTTTCCAGCTAAACACAAGTGCAAATTGGGTGACACTGTACGTGTCTCTTTCATGTGACCGGGCAGTGACTCGTCTTTGATCAATGGGGTTGCGCAGCTTCGGTCCTGCCAGATCCACTCACCGCCAACAGCGGAGGATCGTTAAAACAAGGTGGCTTAAAGGTTTTATCAGGAATATTACATCAAAAGTACTAGGATGAGATTTTTGCTGCCAGAACGTCAAAGAGAAGCATTTTAATGAGATCAGGTTGGCCTCTTTGATATCTTTTGAAGGAATGTGGAGCCAAATGCTACGTTAGCAAAGAATGCTTCAAAGTCTGATCCGCTGACCACCCCTTGCAGTCTGTTTAGCATCACAGAGGAGGACAGAGTGGCGGTCTGAATTTTTGGAGACTAACCTCCCTTCATGGCTACTGTAATGGAACAATAATCGTCCTCTTCTCCACTCGTCCACTGGGGCTGCTTAAGATATTGTAGAAACATCAGATCGGTACGGAATCAATACACGCAGCTCGAGACTAGAAACTCCCCCACCCCTGTGACACCAACTGGGAGTCGTTAGCGAGTTGAACATGCCTTCGTCTATCACCTATCTCTAATGGGCTTTGTCTGAATGGAAAGTAATGCACACAGGTCAGAGATAAGAGCATCTTATAAATAAATGCTGAATATATGAACAAAAAAATCACGTCCAGATTGTTATGGACTGTAATGCCGTGTTAATGTATCTCATGATTGTATGGCTACATTGTGTCGCCTGGGTGAGGAAGGGCGGGAGCCGTTAGCTAAAGATGGCGTGATCCGTGATGTGGGAAAGCAGACGCAACGATGACACTCCTCTCATGAACTCTTCAGTGCCAAAGGATGGTACTTAGATCCTCATGGCCAAGTGAGAAGGCAGATTCGCTAGCAATGATTGGTTTTACCAAATGAAAACTCATAATCAGACTGATGAGATGTCGGATAAACCAATCAGTGAAATCCTTAATGAATAGTCTGCATTGAGTCCATTACTTAACAGGCCTCCTACAGTAGGTTTCCCAACTCCCAGGAAATTGGGAGAGAGCAAAAATGTGGACTGTCTTGGGGTCCCTGAGGACTGGCTTGAGAAATACTACCCTAAAAAGCTATTTACTAAAGAATCTGAGTAAAATTAAGTTAATGAACTCACATTTATGGGCGGGCATGCATTGCCTTCTTTTGCGACTTTTTTGAGTTTCAGTCAAACTGAAACACTGAACCTCCCTTGCGAAATCCAATTTTAACACAATTTGACATAATTAATTTTTGAATCAGTTTGCAGTATTGGATTGCGATGCTCCACAGCTTAATTAATGAAATGTAAATTGCAATTATTGTGAGGTTGGGTCACCTCTAATCCGTCTCACCTGATGTGTCTGATCCCTGAAAGTAGTGAGTGAAACAGGCTTCTGTGTGAGGGACTCCTTTGTGGTGGACGGGAGCCAGCCAGCCAGCCAGACTTTAATGACAAAATCGGTATTCATGAGCCGGTAAGTATTTTTAATTTTGCTCAGTTTCTCTGGATGAAAAAGCTGTATCGAGGTCCTGTCAGCAGGTTGACCAAAAATCACAACAAACTGGCTAATAATATCAATAAGTAAATGGATAAATTGGTAAGCAGGCATAGACTGTAGCTTAGTATCCTCCATTTAGTGACCCAAAGGATTCTGGGAAAAAATACCCAGCTGAGAAAATGGTGTATTTTTGTATCTTTGGATACAAAAATACTGATCTGTGATAGCACTGTTCATTCTCTTTATGTTTGCACGTATCTACGAACCAGAGGTCCACTGTTGAGACAAAGCAGGGTGACATTCTAAGTGGGCTCTGCTGCACTGATCAAGGCTGGGAGACTGAGATAAAGTGGAAGGTAGGAAATATTGCACAGTGTAGGCTGAGCTGGGGCTTGTGGGATTCATCAGGCCAAGTAAGCACTTTCGTTTTTACACCATTTATTAAAATATTATGCTATTGTATGATACAGTAACTGAAAGGGGCTCCCACCGGAGGTACTGGATCCCCTGACAGCATCAGTTCCCGTTCTCCCCCTGATTTAATCGGATAACTCAGCAGGGATTCTCCCAGAGGAAGTGTCTCGCAAAGGAACGCAATTCCGTAGATTCTCGGATTCTAGGGCGTTGCTGTGTAGACGTTTTTCCCCTGCGTTGCTTCTAAAAAAGCTCACGTTGTCTTCGATCATGTTTAGCTTCCATCTCCATGGTTTTTCCGGTTACCCATCTGTGAAACGGACGCCGCGAAAACGTTCCCGCCTGTAATTTCATTTGGCAGTGTGCTTTGGCATTTTGTCTCCCATTTTTTTTTTGTTTAATCCTCAGACTTGAAAGCCCATATGGTGCCCTGACGTGTAATTACTCGGAACACCTTGTACGGCACAGCCTGTGCGGTGGAAGCTAAACGGCGTTGTTGTTTAGGCAGGGTAAAGGAAATTACCTGAATGCAAGAAAAAAAATTGCCTCTGTGATTCTCCTCGGCCATGATGGATGGCTCCCGTGCTGAGCGGCGTTTCTCAATTACCGAGTCTTTCTCTGCCAAACCATGTAGCGCGGAACGTAGGCTTTATTAAAATGGGGGTTAGGGAGGTATTTGAATCAGCTGGGGGGGGGGCGCTGAATTTGCCGAGAAAACCAGAGCATCCGTCGGGTCAGACGTGAAATGCATTTCTGTGCCGAAGGCTGTGAGTAAATGAGCCCAGACGCATGTATGAGGGAGGTGGGAAGCACCTTCAAATGCTAAGGTCTGACCCCCAGCAACAGAGCAGAATTCTCTGTGCATGCTGGTTATGCTGCATCTATAGTGAATCCATGCATTTCCATGCTCTACCCTGCGGATTAATGTAACTGGGCTCATTAGCAATCACCAGGCCCGCGCTGAGTCGCGGTGGGAGGCGCCGGCGGCTTTGTGAAAGGGCTCCCGCGGATTTTAATTACACTCTTTGGGTTACCGGCCGCCGTTCTCCGCCGCCATGACGCGTATATCGAGCTCAATGCTTTCCGTTTGCCACTGACAGACAGACTACACCTGGCATAATAGCGAGAAGCCAATGGTGTCTATTTTCTGCTCACTGGTAGTAATGACATACCCTGGGTAGTAAACAAGGATTCAGCATGAGAGTGAAGGAGAGGCCTGAATTTCTGTAGGAAAAATATGCAGCAACATCACAAGCTGCTTGGGAACAAAACGTTAGTGAAGCTGCGGAATAATTATTATTAATGAATGAATTGGGGAGAATAGACCTTGGATATCAAGTTGAAGACCCATGCATCCGTAAGTCACCTTGTGAGCTTCGGACTGAGCAACGTCTACTTTTTTCACAAGAGATTTTTTTTACCCAGAATGCCCTTGGAGACTTTTCCAGCCCTGGTAGGTGGTGCTTTGCATGCATCTTGAAAGGCAGTTGGGTGGTATTTCTTGCTACATAAAGATGACTTGCTGCTTCTTGCCTGTTAGTGTTTAAAAGCCCCCCCCTCGTACAGGGGAAACACTGCTCATTCACCAGTGATAAACATGCTATTCTCGATCTTGCTACCTCCTAGACACCGAGACACGAGCTGAAGGTCACCATCCCTTAGATCTTCTGGCATATTCTGATCTGAGGGTGACAGTTTCATAAATGTAAACTGTGACGTTTGAATGGGGGGACACTGGATTGGCTCATGAAAATCATGATTGAGAAGTTGACCAAACAGGCATCGACGTGACTGTAGTTTCGATCTGTCTTCTGGCTGCTGAAATTGATGGCGGGGGGGGGGTCACCTGGGCTGTCAAGGAGACGGCAGGCTTATCACAGCAGGTGTCTAATTGTGGCCCCATCTGTAGGTTGGGATGACAGACAAAACAGATTAAAGTTCGTCCTGGTCCATTTAGATACCACCCACGTGTGGTCAGATCCCTTCCAGGCCACTGGAGCATCTTTCTGGGCATCTTATGTGC
This sequence comes from Isichthys henryi, assembly GCA_026776945.1. NCBI lineage: Eukaryota > Metazoa > Chordata > Actinopteri > Osteoglossiformes > Mormyridae > Isichthys > Isichthys henryi. Next base: position 3,613,346 of record JAODJX010000015.1, read on the forward strand.
GCCCCTCCCCCACTCTTTTCCCTGCAGGGCAAGTATCCGATTTCGATGTGCTCTTCTGATCAACTGTGGAAGCCTGTGACAGTGCAGCAATGCCGACGGGCTGGACCCACCGCGCAGAGCTGATTACAGGTGGTAATTGGACCCATTCTGGTGCACGGAGGGAATAACCTGGTAATCTAACCACAGGTCAATTGGAATTTTTATCTGAAAAAACATGCAGCTTGATTTCATTGGCAGCAGGTTGTGCTCGATTATGGCCACTATTGGTGACACAGGACGGAATGAGGCAGATGACTTGGGAAAATGATCTCAATCCCACCATACCATACCTCTGTAATTCAGGGCCTGTACAACTGCCCGTTGAATGTATTAAAATAGTAGATGCTTTTGTCCAGTGTAATTTAGCTTAGGGTCAGTTAGCCAGAATCCAGTGCTCCAGGCATTGAGATTAGAACCCACAACCTTCCGAACATAAGTGCTGATTTTTAATTCACTGAATGAAACACTTTAGCCGTGTTCCTCTCTGATTTAGTATGTAACTACATATAGTGACTGAAGACAGAGACACAGGGAAAAGGAATGTCTCTGCCATCTCTAGGAAACGGGCATGTGTAAGTCTGGGGGGTATTGACAAGAAAGCTGCTTCGTCCACAGAGATTTTTGGCCCCGTTTCTCAGGAACAGGAACAAGTGAACAGGAAGCTTTGCAAGTCACAGAAAGTCATGTGGAGGCGAAGCCTAGGCAGAGATTTGAGATTCGGTCAGTCAAGTCGCTGGGCCTCTCAGCATGACCTTTAACCCCCAGTTGCTCTGGGGACTGTCTGACCCCGCCTTCCCAAAAAAAGACGTATGTTGATGAAGTTCTTTGGCAAATGAATTCAATATCAAGGTCATTCCAAAGTCCACCCAGAAAGCCTGTTCAAAGCCTGTACGTTTCCAATGCCGGCCGGGCAGAAGTGACCCAAGTCCGACTTTTTGCCCGAATGTGGTTCGGATCTGATGTTTCCTGGGCTGTGTGGACACACAAATCCCATCTTTTCGAATCAGATTTGAGTCACTTACATATGTGGCCCTGGATCAGACACGTATTCGATTTGCGGCCACGTGACATGAACCGTCAAATCGGAATTCATGCGTTTTTTTGCCTATACACATGCGCTGAGCATTTCAGTTGCAGTTAATGCAGATGACGTACAAAAATATATAAATGTGTGCATGTCAACTGGTACATACAGGTCACTTGTAATTATGAATATGAACTGTGAATGAAAAACTGATATGCAGGACGTGTACGTGAACATACAATGTTAAATGTGCTTTGTTAGGCTATTCTGTGGCTATGTGGAGAGTGATATCTATTGCCTCTGCATTCTCCTTCTCCTTCAACAAACTTTTGAAGAATGAAAAGCGGCCATTGGAGAATCAGCCTGGCTTTATCATAATCTCCAAGAGCAACCCAAGAACCAACTGTTCCCCAGCCCTCGAGATTTCTCTGAGATATTTTTAGGAGCCTTTCTCTGTCTCTCGGCTGTGATTTATGAAGATGCGTTGCTCTTGTGGTGCGTGTGGGTCTAAGCTCAGAGCAGCCATGCTTTGCAAAAAGGAGGTTCTGGGTGGTCCAGTCGGGTCTTAGTTGGCGTACATGCCGTTCTCCCAGAGCCGTGGCTTGCTCTGTGCGCCGGATCTGAAGGCCCCCGTACACCCTGACCCGCGGGCGGGTGCCGAGCTCATCCATAACAAACAGCTTTCTTGCATCTGACGCCGGCCGCATGGTGAAGCAAACTTAGCATGACCGTCAGAGCCATGTGTGCCTGACTCATGGCTCGTGTTGTGTAACATAGTTTTGCAGTGCCTCATTTCCACATATTAACCAAAAGCCTTCCTGATACAGAACCTGTCTGCGTGGATCAGTGTCATATTGCATCCTGGCCTGACTGTCGGTGCCAGTAAAAAAATCTTCTGTCTAACACAGTTTAACTAGACTGGATTCTCCCTGCATCCCATTATGTTATTCGCCTGTGAGTGTTGGTCCCCCCCAGACTGGGTTTCATGCATCCTGGTCTTCTTAGACTGATGTGTAGCTACTCAAAAGTTTTAGTACGCCATAGATTTTTACCATTTTTCCAATTATTTTGTAAACTACTGATTTTTTATTCTTGTTAGTCATTGGAAAGTTGAGTGAACAAGTATAAATTAAATTTTAATTCAAATAAAAATTTTCCTTTATAATGTGGAAAGGGTATGTAACAGTGCGTGTCTGGCATCCTATTAACTGGTTGTGTGGTGATGACAGAGTCAGATTCAAGGCCGTCCTTTAAATGCATTAGTTAACTGTTTCATGCCCTGAAACAGAGCAGTATTTAATGTACCTCGTGGAAATAATGCACAGTGTGTATCCTAATGTCAGAATGTAGGAACAGTGACACATCCCAGGCTTGAGTTTCACTCCCTAGCTTAGCAGGAGTTTTCGATGCGCAAGGAGAAGAGAATGTCAGAGTACAGAACTGAAAAAGCCTTCCGGAAGGTGTAATATATCCTCCGTTACTGAACAGCCAAAAAGATTGAGAGAGGAGACTAAATGATCTCAAGAATAAACAGCCATGATTCAGTCCTCTTGAATGGGCAGTTGGCACGAGGTTGGGCATGTAAACACTGTAGCGTGGCTGCTCAGGTGGACAGGCTCGACATTAATCCGTGAATTATGTGGCAATTCTGACAGGGATTCATAAGGATATTTTTGCCGTCTGCTAACAAGTCCCAGAATGACAGGCTAGCGCATATCAGGAAGCAAGCATCGGTTTTAAATAGCGCACACAGCATTCAGTCGTGAGGAAAGCGGCCCCCTTTCCATCGATTATTACTTATTCTCGACTCCGGCATGTCGAACGCCGCGATTCAGAGACGCCAGCTGCCTGCACCTTTTCTTCAGTTCAGTATGATGTATGTAGAGGTTTCCATCGGTTTTTATAACCAAAAAGATAAGACCGTTATTACTCATCTTCTATCCGCTTGTCTGATGCAGGATCCGGAGGGGGGGGGGCTGGAGCCCATCCCAGAAAGTGCAGAGCAGGAGGTGGGGGACTCCCTGGATTGTGTGCCAGTCCATGCAGGGTGCACACACGGAAACACACACACAATTGCACACAATTTACAAACACCAGCCGAACTAAACTGCATTTTTCTGACTGGGAAGCTGGAGAGCCTGAAACCTTTATCAGACCAGCAGAACGTTATAAGAGGAAACGCAACACCAGTGTTTAGGCTCATGCTTAATTTCTGATTAAATGGTTATAACCACGCTACAGAGAAGGGGTGAGAGGCTATTTGTTTAGCATAAGACCTACTGTCATTCATTCGGCAAATAATGTTGATTTTTTTAGGCCTTTATCAATAAATTAAGATGCAATATTCATCCCTCAACAGATCATCTAGCTGCTTTTCCATTACAAGGTGACGAATATTCAATATTCATTTTCCTTAATTGAAATTAAGTACCTTTGACCAGATCAGTCCCAGTCCTGTCATGTGTCATATCCCCATTTGGCCAGTGGGTGTCACTGGTTATCCCGTTTCTTGTTATATCCTAGGTTGGTAACTCCTACTTTTTCCTTGTTCCCATGTTCAATGTGTAGATTAATGGACTAAGGGTTTAGGGTCTTTGTTTAGGGTTCAAGGCTGGCCTCTCACTGTGTTTGTGCTTATTTTTCAGGTTCACTTATTGTTTTATTCCTGTTCTGTATTTCTGCTTGGTTTCTTGAGTTTGTACCTTTGTTTTATTCCTGCTTGCTCCCCAATTTTGGGGAGTCTTGCTATTCTGATTTCTCCTAGCTTTTGAACCCATAAGTATTTGTTATAACTCTGTGACTGTTCCCAACCCTAGTGTCTGGATAATTGTTAAGGTCCACACCTGCCCCTCATGTAGCCCTCATTTCGTTCCGTAGTTGGCCGTTGTGTTTAGCTGTGTTACCTTCTTGTTGCTACTGTGTGTTTCTGTGCCCTTACTGTTCTACTCCTTACTCGGCCCTCGCATGTCTAGTTGTTGTTTTATTGTTGGTTTTCCTTGTGGTTAATTTTAGTTAGCTCTTGTTTTGCATATTTTGTTTTTGACCCTTTGTGGTCCTTTAATTTTCTGCTTCACCCCTTGGGTTTTGTTTTGTTAAACAAACCCGCTACATGGGAACCTGTTATTTTGTCATTCCCTGCCGTAACGGTTGACATTGACGGAATGGTCCATGTCATTGAACATGAGTACTGGTCCACATAAAATAATCTTAATTGTGGCATTTTTTTCTAATTTCATTTTTACTTGTTTACGAGAGCTTCATTATTTCGGAATTTTGCAATTCCCCTCTGAGCAAAATAAGATTTTTTCCCCCTAATATTTTAAATGCAGCGATTATTAAAATACCTAAAAAAGGGTGCACTGCGTGGGTGTAAGTCTTTATTGTTTTGCGTGCTAAATGGTAAATGCTATTTTGTGCTTGGGTGAATGTGAATGATCCTGTCAAAGTGAGACAGTCTTGCAATGTTAGTGGCCCCCCCCGCTTGGCGTCTGGGAAAATTTCCATCAGAGTTTGTCCTCGGACGTATCCCGCAAATCAGTTTGAAAGCTGGATTAATGAAACCCCACCCCCACACCATACCAAACGGATGTTTCTGGCCTCGTCGCGCTGTCAGCTGGAGACAGGCTGTTCCAAAAGGAGACGTTTAACGGTACGCTTTGGGCTTTTGCCATACCACGTGTGATTTAGACAGCCTCGCTGTGACACTGCCGTTTCAACTCATGTGCTTGGAGCGTTTTCAGGAAACGTTTTCAGGTCAAAGCTTGTGTGGCGCCCTAGGCCAGTTACACCGCCAGCGCCCCCTGTCTGAGACAGAGTGAAATCGGCTGGCTAAGTCAGCGCCCCCACAGAAGATGGTGCCCTAGGCCAGTTACACCGCCAGCGCCCCCTGTCTGAGACAGAGTGAAATCGGCTGGCTAAGTCAGCGCCCCCACAGAAGATGGTGCCCTAGGCCAGCTTCACTGCCGGTGCCCCCTGTCTGAGAAATTGTAAAATCAGGCCGATAAAAGAAAACGATGCCCTGGGCGGCCGCCTATGTCGCCTGATGGGTTGAACAGCACTGGCACTGTGGGAGAATTAAACTGTGATATTAGATGCAGGGGACATAGTCGACTAAGTCCACTGCCTGGAAGGGATGCTGCAGATTGCAGAAATAAAACTATGCAATAAAAATCATCAGGCACTCAGGGGTCACGTTATCTTCCCGGGGCTCAGAAATATCGCAGGCAAATAGGCATGATATAAAATACCCAGTAAAAGTTCCTGCTGAAAGCCAGAAAGACTAAGCATATGTGCTTCGTGGCTGTAAATTTTCACTGATTGCATATAGGCTGATTTATGTTAAGCAACTCTTTAGGTGTAGTGAATAATCACACAGTGGGGTTTTATTTGTTTTTGCATTATTCCCGTGCTGCTAATTTGTGGCTCGTATCTGTGATGTCTTTCTCATCTCAGAAGGAACGTTTCATGTTCTGCGAATCCATTTCTTTATACGGTTAGACCTTAAAGCAAATGGTTGGCTTCTTAACAAAATAAATCCAGTAGTTTTTCTTATCATTAAAACGCCGTTTTCTTCTTGAACACTATTTCTAGGACAAAAAGCTCATACGAAGTAGATAGAATTTTAGTTAGTGCTCATATAAGTATTTTTTGTATAATTAAAACCTTCTCTAAGAAGTTATTTGCTAACTATTGCAGCTGAAGATTAGCGTGTTGAATAAAGTGTTAATGAAACAGCCTGCTGAGTACTTTCCGGCAAATAGACAAACCAATTACATACAGCGGCACATTTATTACGACATCCTATAAATGTGTAAAGTAGCTTTGTAAAGATGTGTAATAGTCCTCATCCATCTGGTTTCTCTTCCACTTGTCAGCTTGGGGGTCGCTGATCTTGGAGGTGTCGCGCTTTTACAGCCTGTGTAACGGTTTCAGCACACTGTGCCGTGTCCCGTCAAACTCATGGCAAAACACACGCGTGTGACCAGGACAGACTGGAGCAGACTCGAGGGGTTGTGTTCAAGAACAGAAATGTGGTTCCTTCGTGTAGAATTGAGGGGGTAAGCAGTTGGACGATGGATGTAGACTCGGAAACGTAAATCATTCTCCTGCTTTAACAGTCTTTCTCGAAGCAGTTGCCAAAGAAACGGGGAAGTCTTTAAGATGATGATCGGTTAAAAAGCTACCAGCTTCATCAAAAGCTGGGGAGTGTTTTAAATGTTTCATCCACTGAAACACATCCTTGCCTGTCGCGGCGATTTTCGGGAGTCTGTAGAAAGTGTCTGTGAGGGGAAACTCGATTGCGCATTGTAAGAAAGTACACGTGCAAAGCGGAGCCTCATTTCCATGCCTAACCTGTAGGGGCTCAGATCCGTCTGAAAGACTCCAGTTTGGTTAATCTCAGTGCAGCAGAGCTGGGGACACTGGCTGGGGAGTAAGGCCTGAGCCACAGGCTGTGGCACTGATTGATATAAATAGATAAGAAATCCACAGAGAGACAGTCAAGGTCCTTCCTGGACATGAGCACTTTTTAACAAGGTCTGGCTCAGTATCATTTTTGTCGGGGATTCAAAGGCACGGGATGCCGGTCTATCACAGGGCATGGGGCTGGGGTACACTCTGGATGGCATGCCGGTCCATCATAGGGCACGGGGCTGGGGTACACTCTGGACGGCATGCCGGTCCATCATAGGGCACGGGGCTGGGGTACACTCTGGACGGCATGCCGGTCCATCATAGGGCACGGGGCTGGGGTACACTCTGGACGGCATGCCGGTCCATCATAGGGCACGGGGC
>JAODJX010000015.1:3682577-3708181 GCA_026776945.1 Isichthys henryi
CATTGCTTCCGGGATAGGCTCCGGACCCCCCGCGACCCAGTAAGGATAAGCGGTTTGGAAAATGGATGGATGGATATCTAAGTGGAAAGTTGAGTGAAACCAGTGCACGTGATCTATTGGTACTGTCACCCAGATCAATTAGGGAGGCAATTTGAACCTGTTGGAAAATGTTTCTGGAACAGTCTGGGAGTGGTACTGGTTTTCCAAATGGGAAGATTGCAGTTCCTGTACATGACGTTAAATCTTTGCACAATCAGTGAGGGTTAGGCTGTTATTTCCTCCATAGCTGTTACTTGTGGAATCGCAGCTCCCTGGACTTAATTGCGAAGGAGTGGCCCTTTAATATGCTCGTCCAGGCACATCTTTCACATAAAGCTGCAGTGTGACTGAACATCTTGCTGCCCTGTGCTTTCGGTTGCTTGTTAAGAGGTGCGACAAAGTATATTTTGGAGTTTTGTTCAGAAATCAGTGAAACTGTGTATGAGTTGCAGAAAGGAAGATTACAGCAGGGGTCACCAACCTTTTTGAAACTGAGGGCTACTTTATGGGTACTGAGCCATATGAAGGGCTCCCAGTGTGAAACGCCCTCCTGAACTTCATGAATAATAAACATGTTTTAAATGCTTTTTAAAAAAATATATTGTCATTTTGAAATCTATATGAATGCAAATGTGATTAAAGAAGAATAGCAACAGATAAAATTAAATTTTAGACGCTGCTCACTGGTGAGTTGTGTTATTTTTAGAACAGGTCCGCGGGCGACTCATGTGGTCCGCGGGCGACTCGTGGTCCGCGGGGGCATCCTGGTGCCCGCGGGCACCATGTTCGTGACCCCTGGATTATAGTTTAGTGGAGTGAATCGAGCAAGGAAGTGATTTGATGAGTTTCAGGGTTGTCGAATTTGTCTGTATTTGTCCCTGGGTGTCATGTGACTAACTTGGCATGGATGCCTGCAACGTTTTGACAGAATATTACTACAGAAGCTGACCTTAGGGTGGCTTTTGTTGTCAGCAGAAAATACGGGCATCTGAGGTGCTTCTTAATATTGAGAAGAGAACACATTTGCACTGTGGAGTGACCTGACTGTAGTCACTAAGTGGTTCCCTCAGATGTTAGTTGCTTCAACATGATTGGCTTAAAGCTCCTTTTGGGGGTGGGGCAGTGATGGTGCTCCTTAAAACAAATGTGCGATGTGCATGCCAAGTGATGCTTTAGCACAGTGTTGCCCAACACGGTTCCTCGGGGACCCACCGACAGTTCACGTTTTTGCACCCTCCTGCACAGTGCACATTTTTGCTTCCTACCAGCTCCCGTTAACGTGGACTGTCTGTGGGTCCCCGAGGGCCAGATTGGGAAACACTGATTCAGAATGAGACATCAGCCTGCTGCTGTGTGCTCCCTTCAGGGACGCGACACTTCACTTCGCTTATCCAGCATGTGGGCCGTTAACCACTGGCGTCCTTCTTAGTGTTTCGTTAAACTGCTGTGTTGGTTTGTGACAAGGCTTAATTTCACATAGAAGGACTCATTGCAATGTGTGATATGCTGATATCCCTGTGAAATAGATTAGTCTGTTGCTGTTTGTGTTATAAAGTTGATGTTATTGTCTTGCACACTGATAATAATGTGTTATAAATAGTATCTGTCCTAACTTAGTAATGTTCACTCTTCCAGTTAGTTATGCTGCATTTGGTATGGCCCCTCCCACACTCCCTTTACCATATTTAACATTGACACAGACTTCTGACACTCTCATTACTGCCTCTCAGATAGGAACCGTTACGTTTGCAGAATCTTATGAAGCTTGGCATGTAGGCAGGAATGCAGATAGTTTTATAATTCCACAGGATTTACATGTTTGATCTTTATCCTGCCTACACAGAACATTCTTATTGAAGGGAATGGGGCAGCTGTGGAAGCACTGGGTGATTCTCCTGTGAATGTGGGTCATTTAAATAGCACATGCTGAATGGGTCATTAATATCTGGCTACTTTCTGTGTGTTTGCATTCATAATTTTCCATTAAGGACCCTTTACATTCGTTTTAAATCACCGGCCTCAGTCCAGCCCACAGCAGGATGCTGTTTGTAATGCGAAAGGTATACAGTGTGATTCTGTTGGCACGTTTGTGCTTTTAAGTGATGTTTTCACTGTGGTGGTCTAATTACACCCACTGAGTGATTATTTGTATTTTCATTTTTTTCGATTTTAAAATGATCACAGAATGCTAATATACCGCCACCTGTCACGCTAGGCAGTTGAAATACCGCTGTGTACTCTGACTTAATGCAGCTTCCAATTTCCTGATTTTTCAGTATAATACATTATACTCACCATAAGAATTGTGGCTACTACGGTGGCTTAATGTTTTCATTGGGATATTTCTGCTTCCTCTGGGTGTCACTCATCTTTGTCTTCGTTCCGGTGCTTCTCTCGGCAGACGAGCAAAAACCAGATAAAAGTTGACCTCGTAGATGAGAATTTCACAGAGCTGAAGGGAGAGATAGCGGGACCCCCCGACACGCCCTATGAAGGTGAGTGGACCCCTCTCCATACCTGCCTTCCCCGCTCTCGGGTATGTGTAGGGATTTCCTAGCCGCTGTGGAATATCGGAAGCTGTCCTTGTCAGTTCACATTTCACACCTGAACCTGCAGGCCTGCTCAGTCTAGGCAGATGTCCTGATCCTGTTCTCTTTCCGGCTGTCACAAGTGCTATAGCTACATGATTTTTTTTAACATTTAAAAAAAATTATTTATCAGACTTTTATCTAAAGCAATGTACCATTGAGAAAGCAGGGTAAGAGGCAGGGTAAGACAGACCTTGGAGCAATTGGGGGGTTAAATGTCTTAACACAGGGGAGCAGCAGCGGTATCACTTTGCCCATCCTGGGATTTGAACCGGTGATCTTCCGTTCACAGACACAGCGTCATAACCCACTGAGCCACACACTGTCCCCACATGCCCCCTGCCTAGGAGTCACCCTGTGGGGGCCAGCTGCGTGCTTGACTGGGGGGTGGGACAGCTTCTGATGCAGATAACGCTCTGTAGGCAGCGGTGGAGCGTTGTTCTTGGTTCTGTTTACACTGAAACAGTAGCAAAGGGGGGAAGGGTCACTCTGCGCGGGCGGAAAGCCACCCTCCCTGGTTTAGTGTACAGGGCAGTAGTGCACAGTGGTGTCTTAGTGGTCTCTTTTCAGGACAGTCGCATATCAAAACCGCCAAGGGTTCGATTAGTGGATAACTGTTAGAGACACTTTGCTTGCAGCTCTAATATTCTGCCTTTTGGCAGTGACATCATGGTGCAACTGCCGTACGCATAGCAGTAGATACGACTTCGTGTTCACTTCTTTCCGTGACTTAAATACTGTGTAGGATAGGCCTGCTAGCCTTTGGCGGTGTCTGATCTTTCATGCTGTCTTACCAGCTCGACATTATGCTCTGGCATACAGTATTTGCAAATAACAGTGCGATTCTGGTATTTTTATATCTTGGTGATAAAATTAGGCGAGTGCAGGAGAGGAGTTCCCAGCTGAGCAGGGGGGGGGGGGCGGTTCCCACAATAAAATTTTGCCAAATGGAGATCACCGATAAGTTTAACGTTTTTTTTTTTTCTTTTAATATTATTTTAAACTCCGTCATAGGAAACAAAACTTGGCAATTTTAATGATGGTTCTTTTACAAGGTTATGAAGTGTCACCGTTCTCGTCCTGGCTGTTAGACTCACTCACAGACAGCGTGAGAAATTTAACAAAAATGAGTGAGTAGGAGGAAAGCCAAGAAAATCTGGTTACAAAAAGACATTCGTCTTCCACTGTGTGGATATATTTTGGATTCACAAAGACGATACTGAGAAAAAGCAAGTGATTTGTCGGCACTCCTTTGTGTGTGTTGTCGTGCACTGTTCCAGCATCTTGCAGCTCCTCTAAGCAGCTTAATGCGAGTGTGCGTTAGGGTTCTGTGTATTTGCACTATTTCACTTTAACTTTACCCCGTTTCCCCTTTGTAGGTGGCAGATATCAACTAGAAATAAAAATTCCAGAAACATATCCATTTAACCCTCCAAAGGTAGGTGTCTGCGATGGTTCGCTCTGCATTTTGCTGATACAGTAAAATCCAGTTATAACGGACTTCAAGGGACCTGGCAAAACAGTCCGTTTTATCAAAAGTCCAACTACAGGAGACCATTTACTCATGCCACACCCCAGCACACACACTTGTGCTATAGATTATTATATTGTACATGTAGTAATCCAACTATACCTGACCAGATGCGTGACTATTAATAATCCCGACTACGTATCTGCGCTGGATATCACTGGCACACCATGCGCCTTGTAGGCGGGGCCTGCATGTCCATTATAGCCGAACAAAACTACAGCTAAAAGCGGCCCCGGGAGGCAAATTGTTTGTCTGTTATAAGCGAAATTCTGTTATATGCGAGTCTGCTATATTCGATGCTTTTTTTGCGTGTTCGCAACGACACACAGCCGGGACCAGTGGACCTTGTCCGTTAGACGATATTCCGTTATGAGTCCACTATAACGGGATTTTACTGTATGTGAGTGATTTTAGCTAATTTTATTTTTCCCCCCTCCATTTGTCTCCATTAAAAATAATGGTTACCTGGTCTTTGTCAGGACCAAACACCCACTGCCTGCAGAGGGTGACTGTCAGGTTGATAATGAGATTTTGCACATAAACGCAGTATAGTCATCAATTTTGGATTTGTCTGCTCTTCATGTTTCACTGGTAAATGTCCCCCTCGCCACCTTCCCTGGGGTTTAGGTCTGCCCCACAGTGGCCACACTCCAGTATCGCGTCGTGCCTGACTCTCCTGTCCTTCCCTTCTGCACAGGTACGTTTCATCACTAAAATATGGCATCCGAACATCAGCTCCGTCACTGGTGCAATATGCTTGGACATCCTGAAAGATCAGTGGTGAGTTTCCCTTCCACAAGAAGCACTCGGTGATAATGTTTAATGAAGCATAGAACAGGCCACTTTCAGAGTCTAAAATGCAGTGAGGTGTGTTGAATCAGGACAAGTGGGACAGTAGTCATGAAGGAGGGACCCCAGAACCAGTGTGCTAAGAGAATACCCCCCGCCCCCCCCATGCACCCCAGGGCAGCCGCCATGACGCTGAGGACCGTGCTGTTATCACTACAAGCTTTGTTGGCAGCTGCAGAGCCAGACGACCCTCAGGACGCAGTGGTGGCAAATCAGGTGGGTGGGGTGACGGTGGGAGGGGGAAATTAGCGGGGAAGTGGGAGGGACATATGGGACAGAGGGTTACTCATTCGACTTTGAGTGAAATTTATCCTGTATTATCCTGTAACATAAAGTCACAGAGGTAATGCGCAAGGTCTTTAAAATATACAGAAAATGTTCTTATGTGACTTTAAGGTATGGAACTATTTCATAAGAAACTGCCATCTCTTATTCCAGTACAAGCAGAATCCAGAAATGTTCAAACAGACGGCCCGACTCTGGTCTCACGTTTACGCCGGGGCACCAGTCTCCAGTCCCGAGTACACCCGCAAAATAGACAAGCTGTGTGCCATGGGCTTCGACAAAGTGAGTACGGCAGAAGATGCAGACCCCGCCATTGGTCCCGGGAGGGTGGCTGATGGCACAGATGCTGCAGCTCATTGTGATGGTGGATTGCAGTTAATGTTGTGGGCAATACGACGACAGATATATTTTTGTCTATTACCAGTAACCAGCTAGCTCCGAGATCCACAAATGCGTGTGAAAGATGTCAGTGACATTTCACCTTAAGATCCCACGAATACATGCAGCGACCACATTGAGTAACACAGGCAGTGTGATGTCAGCAAAGCTGACTGTAGCATGGTTCTAAGTGATGAGTGAGTCGACGAAATCCACTACAGAATATGACTGATTGTACAATGCAGTCATATCCATTTTAAAGTAGTAATATATTTAGTTGCGGTACTGCTACCTTTGAATATCGATAAAGTGTGAATTTTGGGTGGTGTTGTCGACCAAGAGACACATCGGACCGCGTTGTCGTCTTGATTTTTAATGAACATCACCCGACTCCAACACTTTGACCGGTGTACTGTGCACCTCTGTGCATGCTTGTACTAAGAGGCTGTTCTCCCCGCCCACAGAATGCAGTAATAGTGGCCTTGTCGTCAAAATCCTGGGATGTGGAGACGGCAACGGAGGTCCTGCTCAGCAACTGAGTCTGTCCTCACCATACACACACCAACCGAAGTCCAGTCTCTTACGTTTTGACCCCCTTTGCCCAGCCCACCTCCATCCACCAACCCCACCCCAAGCATACCTGATCCAACTGGTTGCTCTTTTCTTGATTCTTACTTACAAGAAAATGTTTAGATTTTTAAAAACAAGAATGAAAAACCATCACTGTTAACTGATTACACCATCTAGCTTCAAGCTGAGACTGGGAAAAAAAGAATACAAAGAATTCATTTGTAAATAAAGGTATTGAAGTCTGTGTAAATTAAAAGAAATGGGGAAATACTTTAATTTTTCTTAATATTGTAAAACTATAAAATTCAGCTGTGCTTACTATGAAGAAAAATGCCCTATACTTTTATTTTTTGGCAACTATTTAAAAGCAACGTGACCATTTTATTGTTGAAGTATTTCTGAATTTCCAGCTTTGCTTTGTGGAGCTGTGCGGCGCCCCCGTGTGGCCCGTGGCTACATAGCGGGAGCTCGCCTGGGTTGCGAGCTCACCCGGTCCAGGAGGGTCGCACTTGCTCCCCATTGCCGGCTCTTTAGAACGGGGAATGCGTTCTACCAGCTGTCGTCCGATGAAGGCGGGGCCGCGCTCCCCTGGGCCCGTGGAGCGCCTGTGTACCTTCCGTGAGGTGAACCGAGCTTATGGCCCTTGGGGTTTCCCGGGTGCCATTTCCGTGTCGCGGCGAGCTGAGCGGAGCCGTCCGCTGTCCATTTACGTCACGTCCTCCCCGGGGGATGCCAACTCGCATCCTAAGTGTATAATTCTATGCTGCAGCAGGCCTGGTCATGACAGGAACTGGGTTGGTTAGTTATGGCTGGAGAATGTGCTGTCTGGTGTGTCCCGACTCCGTCCCCTGTTTGCCATCCATGTGGGTGTTACGTACAAGAGGCCAAGCTGTCTACGTAATTAGGGGCCCTAACACCAGTGGTGCTGGGTACCTTGTTTTTTCTTTTTTTTTATTCTTGCATTTCTTAGTGCAGTAATAGGAGCCACAGGACCGAAGAGGTAATCTGACTGATCTGCCGTATCGGAGGGTGGAGGTGTGTTTCTCACCTGAGATACTCAGCTGGGTTCTTGATTTAATGCAAACTTGGAACCTCAATGTGTGCTGGAAGAGCAGAGCTGTTAAGTGATGCCTTTTCAATGCCAAGTAACGCAGAAGCAGGAGGCACTGCCGTAAGCGTGCAGTTTAAGCCTGGATCCTTGTGTCCATGACCAGATTCGGTGAGCTTAACTAGTCTCCATTTCTTTGTTTTTAAGGCCATGTTTTCACTTAGACATGAAGGGACGCAAATACCAGCAGAAATTTTTTCCCCCCCTCTTCTTTTTACGGAAGTATAGCGCTCAAGTTACCATGCTGGTGTGTTTTTGTAGTGGATCAAACGCTTTGCTGTCATTGGTGGAATCAGCGGTTCATAGGCCATCAGCCAATCCCAGCTTGCGGTACTGAAATCAGCTGGTATGTTTGTTGTCCTGTTGACCCAGCGCTACACACACACACATCCACGCACACATCTGAATGTCTTCGGTTCTTGAATTAGGAGGTTGCTGAACAGCTTTCCTGAGCCGGTGCTACGGAGCACATCTTATGCTGGAGAGTGCAGGGCTGACCGACTGCAGCTGGCTTCTGGTGATACCTCTGCAGACAGTCCCGCTCAGCCACGCTGTAGTTAATGCCCCCTTCTGTCTGCACACGGTAGTGCAAAGTGGGTGTTTTTTTTTTTTTTTGCTGTAAAGCTAAGGAATGTGTACTTTTCATGTACAGCCTTTTGTTCTATTAATATATCCTTAGTATGCCCCCACTGATGGCTGGAATTATTTTTTGTAAAAAAGGGAAAAAGGAAACAAAAACACCCCAGCTCTTCCTTATTGTTGTATTTAGTATATTGCACGAAAATGGGTTGCAGTTTTTAAAATTTTTTTTCTTTTCAGTTTGAATCTCCTCATCTCTTCTCAAAGTGAAATAAACAGTACAGCATGGTCACTCGTCATACTGTCGTCTTTAAGACAACAGGTTCTTCCCTGCAGAGAGCAGACAGGCCCCCCAAGTTGCGTTCATCTGAGAAATGGATTAGCCTGCCTTTTCCAGCGACCACCGACTGGTGAAGCAGTGTTCGATTATGTGGGTCATGGACTCAGTTCAAGTCCCATGACTGGCAGAAAGGGTAAAACTAGGCCCTTAACCCTGACCCCAAAACCTGCTCTCACCTGTATATGTGCCTCTGTCTCACAGAGAGCAAGACAGGATGTGTGAATATTCATCCCCATGAGGAAGCGGGGCTAAGTATCCATTTTATTGCATAGTATTTCCGACAGCTCAAGCCCAGAAGCTCAGAAATTCTACGCAGTAACATTGAAAATCCTGTGGCACCTTGCAGGAAAACAGCCACAGCAAGCATGTTCTGGTAGACGGATCAGTTTTTCCCCAGAAAGCAAGAGCCTGACTCATTGACCAAGGGGGAGCACACAGGGACGTCTAAAAATTTATTTTCTAAAAAAAAACAAAGCTTCATGAAATTAAATACTATGTGCAGAACAGCAGTACACTAATTCTGAAAACGTTACTGGGAATTATATCGAGTCAATAGTAAGTATTCCACTAAAGGAACCCAGGATAAGAGTTGGAAACATTTAAAAGCATTTCCCATCTCTGAAAACACTTGAAACAGTTCTGAACTGTTATTTAAGCAGGCATCTAAATTCCAGGCCTTTTTGGAAAATATTTAAAATATTTATTCAAAAAATTTGAGCAGAAATTTCCCAAAGGAAAAAAAAAAACAGTACATTTCATTTAGCAAACTTCAATTCATTACAAAAATGTAAAATGTGCACTAAGTTAAAAACAAAAGGCCTTGGAGTTGGAAACCATTCACCTGCCACAGCCTTTGACTGACATTCAGCCACCTCCTGGTTATAAATGTAGGCGAAGGTCTAATTGTGTCGGACGCTGGGGATCCTCGGCAGCCACATTGCGCAGCAGGAAGCAGAACGACCGGTTTATGGGGACGGAAGCGGGTCAGGGGTAATGCACACATTCGGACCTGTACCTCACCTTGCATATTAGGGACGGGAACAGGGAATGTTAAACATGCAGCCCAACATACAAAAAAAAACCACCCACAGTTTTTTCTTCTATTAAAAAAGTGCCAAAACTATTGCTGTGCTTCCACTCCGACAAACCTCAGCTCTCAATATCGGCAGCAGCGCCGGTCTAATTGTACAGGAAATGGTTAATATTTGGCTTCAGATCTCACTTAAATTGACACCAGGGATCTGAAATTTAGAAGTTAAAAAAAGAAGCAAAACTGGAAAAGCCACCATCTACTTCAAAGGAATCCAAACATGAAATCCGCATTTAAAAAATTTATATACAGCCTGTAAACCGTTAAAACTGAAAGAGCATTAAAAACATTTAGCTGACTGAAAATGAACAACAAGAGAAGGGATGGTTATTTCAGCCTGAACTCTTCCCCGAAGGTTCCCTCCTCACCCTTTCCTTGGGTCTCTCATGGAGGAGGAACCTTGCCTTGTTGGTGGGGGGCCTCACAAGCGGTTTTAAGTGTATGTCGATTCCGAGTGGTCCCATCCAGGGGCCAGAAGCACGAGGGGAGAGATACAGGAGCCTGCAGCAGCTGTATGGCCGCAGGGCCCCCGGACAGGGTCCCGCAACGAGGGGGGCGATCCTCTACTTCCTACGGGTCGGCCTGCACATTCGTCTTACCTGGGGGGGGGGGAGGAGAACAGGAGGCTTATGGTGATCAGCATGAAGAGACATGGAGGAAATCTCAAACCGCCTGGAGTGATGCATCATGGGACCTGTCCACTAACGCTGCCCCCTCAGATCCTGGGGACCTATCAAGCTGCGAGCTTGCTGCTGAAACTGCGCCTGTGCACCTGGCTGCTGAATTCCGGCACCCTCCTGCCTGAGCTGCCCTCTCTCGAGCTCCCTGAGCTGGACTCCATCTCCGTGTCACCCTCACTGCCCAGTAGGTGGCAGTGGCTGCGGGAGGCAAACCCGCTGGGGTCGTTATGGAGACCAACACTTGCTGCTCTGACATCACCGCAAGTCGCTCGCCAGTTACCTCTGCAGGTCCATCTGCCTCTGGGGAGCTGCCCTCTTGGACTCTGTGTCTTTCTGTTGTTTTGGTATCTTAATGGTGATTGGCTCAACTGTGGCAGTGCCGTCCTGGGCAGGGGCAGCCCTCTTCCGGCCCCGCCCCGTGCCGCCTCCCTCTTTTTCTGCAGCGGGGGGCGTGCCCATGCCGCCAGACAGCGACTTGGGCGGCCGACCTCTCCGGGGTTTGCTCGGCATAGCAGGCAGTGTGGGCGAGGCCGCGGGGGTCAAGCCGATCTTGCCACCCTGGCTGCCTTCCAAGTTCACATCCTGCAGAAGAGGCCCCAGCAGAGACGTCAGGCTCCACCCACCCATCGGACTGCCAATGGGCGGCCATCCCCACTGGGACCTCGGCCACTCACCTTCCTGTCGCTGTCAGAGAGGATAATCCCAGGATTCTCGTTGTTTTCACTGGCCACCGTCTCCAAGCCCTCTGTGCTCCCATCCCTTACAACAGCCACAGAACAGAAAGTGAATGACCAGGAAGAACAGCAGCGTGGGACTGAAATAGTCCAGGAAAAAAAAAATCTGAACTGCACTTGTAGGTATATAGATACTAAGCTAACTAAAACACTCAAATGCATAATACTATAGTGTACGACAGGACCGACAAAGAGCTCAGCCCGGCCTTGAGATGTAGCAAAGACCACCTACACCAAAAGCAAGTCATTACCAAGACCAGAGTGTCAGAGACAAGACCAAGGCAGGGCTAGACCGAGACAAGACCAGAAAAAAAAATAGAGTTTACATAACACAATGCACTATAAAATGTGGAGCAAAGGCACAATCTTGGGGCTCCGCACTATGGCCTAAAATTTGTCTCGCAGTAAAATTAAAAATTCAATATAAATGCTTCTGTACAAATATATTTTTTCAAAAAGGATGCAACTTATTTGTTGCCTTTGAACTTAGAAGTAAGATGTTTTATACCCAATCACAGTACTGTGTTAACTGTGAACTCTGTCCATCTTTGGGCTTTTTCCTATCCCTTTGCTATTAGGCTTATTACAATGCATGTACATGCGTTAGCCACATATGCTGTATGGTTTTGTTTTCAAGACATTCCAGGGAACTCAGATGTGATTTGATCTACATATGCTGACAGTCTTGATATCTTTTTCATAAAATACATGGAATATATTGAAAAACTAGTGTCAATTTTTACACTACAAATATAATCTGATAAATGTTGACAGAGTAATGTGGGAATGCAGGTGCTTCATTGGGGACCTTTCTATGGCTTAGTATTGTGAAGGGATAGATGGTTAGTGCCAGGTGGAAATGAATGTCTGATTTTGCATCCATTTGGTAAACTTGCTATATGAGACACAGGAATATGATTAAAAATGTATATATTTCAGATGTTATAAAGATATATATATAAAGAAACATACAGAAAAGCATTGTTTCATTTGTGATCCACTGGATAAACAGTTTTTCTCAGAATGTTTATTGCTGTTGTTTTTCTGCCCAAACACGCTATGACTGGTAAAGTGAAATTTGAGAAGGAAACTTAGTCGGCATTTTATCCTCAAACAACAAACCAGCTCTGTAGCACGTCACTGCGTTTACATATGGAAGGTGTTCCGATTACACGATGGGCGCGTTGTATTTCAACTGTATTGATGGAGCTCAAATACACATATTCAAACTTTAGCAAATAAATATTATGAAAATATCAAGTAATTGTCTTCCTAATGAATAGGATGCTGCATTTTGTTATTTCTAGTGGAACTCCAGCCCATATTTCAGCATTTTTTAAAAAAATCCTTTTCCATTCATCTATATGCTTATAATATACGTCTTTCCCAGAAGGTTAGTGTGTGGATCATTGCAGAAGCGAATATCTGCTTTGTTTTCTGTCTCATGTGAATGATAGAGATTTTATGGATTACTAGGGGTTGCTTTTTCGTGGAAAATTTTTTAAAAATATATGGCTCATTACGCACTCTGGAGTATTTTAGGGCAACATTGCAACTTGGACAACCGAATGAAGTAAGTCCTCGCGATTGCAACGATAGGTGATTCGTGTCTGTCTACCTAACCAAAAGTTACGAGCCTGAGATTAATGGGTGCGAAAATCAACGCACTGTGTTTGTCAGGTTCTAAGGGTTAACAGTGTTATATTAAACCTCTGTGATGAACACTGAGCCGTTCTGGTGAGTGCTCTAGACTGGCCTTGAAATCAAACCTGCAGTCCTCCATGTTGGAGACCGAGACAAAACAGTCAAAATAAAGTAGATTCTGAGACGAGACCAAGACCGAAATAAAAAAAATTTTTAAAAAACTGTTTGAGACCAAGACCGGTCTTCAGTGCCACAACATTAGGCGGGAGCTCACCTCCCCTTGTTCCCAGCAGGGGAACCGGACTCCAGGCCACCACCAATGCCGCCGGCCCCTCCGTCTGCAGCCGTGCTCTTAGTGTATGGTCTCCTCCCGGTGACTGAGAGCTGCTTGTTGACGGTAACCAGTACAGGGCTGGGCTTTGGCTGCAACACGTAGCCAGTATGACAGATTTAGAAACCACCCAGGGAACCTGATCCGTGCGTGTGTGTGACCAGAACCACTCTCTGGGGGGGGAAACTAGCCAGAGACCCTGAAAGATCCCTCAAGGCAAAACCACACGGCGAAGAAACGGCTTCCTTACCTTTCCTGTCAAGAGAGCTGTACGGGCTTCAGATGACACATACTCCTTGTCATTTATGAAGTCCTGGAAAAGAGGGGAGGTCATACTTCACATGGCGGTCAAAGTGGACAACCTGAAACCCTGCACTAGGGTATTTAAACCTAGACCAGCCGTCAGTGTCACAAGCTCCACAGCTACTGCAGGGCTGCAATCCACAGAAGGTGCAGTGACATGCATCGGCCAGATTCTTAATAATCACCCTCAAACCTACTGGTCCCTAGGCCCGATGGACCAGGGCTGAGCTCGGGGTCATGCAGAGAACTTCCAGACTAAGCCTAAACAAGCAGACCAGCACGAAGCCTGATAGAGCAGCAATGCTTCAAGGTTATTTTAAATAACCAACGTACAGAGTATTACTGACATGTTTAGGCTCCTCAAACGTTCCCAGGATATTAGCTTCTGTACAACCATCATCACCAATGGAGTACAGTCTTTGTCTCAGATCACTGGACAGCATCTCGCAGCCATGCAGCAAGACAAGGAGCACCGGGACTCTCAACACTTGGACCTTCGTCCTCTGGCAAAGACATCGGGAGCCACACACCCCTTTCCAGCGACCTCATGACCCTCCCATGCTCTCCTAATCAGTCTGCTGACTTCACCAGAGACACGAATGGTGCAGCCGAGGAAAGTGAACCTCTGGACGAGGTCAACTCTCTCCACAGACAAACACCTTGCTGACGGCTGTGCCAAAGAGGTCATTAGATCCTAGTTTTGATCCTGGAAACCCGCAAACCCACTCCTCCTCGCTCAGTCTCTGGAGGGCCCTGATCAGACTGCATCGGAGAAGAGATTTTCCTTTATCAAGCAGCCAAAATTAGTCTAACGGTGCAAAGGAAAACGTAATAAATAAATAATAAAAAAAAGGAATATCAAGAGCAGAAAGACAAGGAAATGTAGCCTTAAATGAACCAAAGCCTTCATACCTACATGTGCTCATTACTGCACACCCTGCTCAGGATGATCTGCTTCACGTTAATCTACTGATCAATCTCAAGAAAGCACCTTGTCCGGGGGAGTGAAGAATTTGGAGGGCAGTAGGGGGTCCTTCGGTGACTCCAGGTGGCAGGCGGTGCTCTTGTTGGCGATGACGAGGAGCGCAACGTCGCACACTGTATACAGCTTCTGTACGGGGGCACAGGTGGTAAAGGCCACGTCAGCAGTTAGGGGGAGCACGCCCACGCGAGTCACATGACGCCTCAGAGCAAAAGGGAAAACGGGGCACCTCGTTGACTTTGGGGTCGTCGGGCGCCTGGGCATCTTTTGTTTGCTTGATGTTCTCCACCATCTTGCGGAGGAAAGCGTGACTGTTGTTCTCGTTCTTGGTCATCAACACCTCCAGCATGAACCACAGGCACCTGTGGGGGTAAAAATGATGAGCGTGGGGGGGTACGGAGAGCTTCGACATTAGTCAGTTGGGAGATACCGAATGAAACCGTCAACATGCAGAAGATCCCGGAAAATGAGTGCCCCCCCACTCACTCTTTGATGTCGCGGAGCTGGTCGCAGTCCTGTGGCTTGGCGAAGTCTGGGTCGTGGGCCAGCAGGTGGATCATGTAGGGAAGCACATACTCAGGCAGCAGCGAGAGCAGCTTTTCTGTTGGGGGGCGGGGGGGGATTGTCACTAACACACAACCCAGTAACTCTGCAAACTGCCTCAGCAGACCAGCCATCTCATGATAGGTTCACGACCCAGTGCAACATCAGTTCTGCAAACTGCCTCAGTAGCCTGACTGGCTTGCGATACGTTCTTGATTCACACTTGTGGTTTTAAGGCATGGAACCATGCAGTACCCTAAACCGATACGGACTGGACATGAAAGGTCAAAGGGGCACTGGGGGGGGGGGGGCACTGACCGTGGGCCATGGGGTTCTGCTTGACGTACTCGCGGCGCACGGTGATGTTCTTCAGCAGGCACTGACGTGCGTGGGCACGCCGCTCCTTCACTGGGTCCTTGGCGCACAGCGAGAACACGGCCAGGAACTCCAGAGGCAGGAGAAGCTTAGCTAGAGCCATATGCAGCTTCTGGGCGAAGATCTGCCGCACCTGATAGCACTCGTCCTGCAGGGGGCGATAACCTCAAAATGATGGAGAGCTACCCCAGCCTGAAAGAAGCTCACAGTGCAAGCTTGTCCCAGCGCCAACAGGGGCAGACCACGCCCTTCGGGGTGGGGAGGGACTCACGTTAATGACGAGGGCGCACAGCTGGAACTGCTCCGGTGTGATAATGTCATGGTAACAGGGCTCCTGCGCCAGCTTGAGAATGGCGCCCCCTGCAGCCAGTCGCAGGCGGGACATGTCTGACTTGCTATGAATACACATGGACAGGAACGTGAGGGACCGGGAACAAGGTTTCCCAGGACACTTACGATCTCGGCGGGGCTGTCCTGTTGCCCAGGAGACAGGCGGAGGCGCGGCCAAACGGGTACCTGATCTTCTTCTGCTCCGTCAGGTCGCCCTCGCTCACCAGCATAGCTGACAGGAGGCGCAGTGTGGAGTTGGCTGATTTCGACTGGTTGTTTTTCATCCCCAGTAACCAGCGTACCAGCAGCTTAACAGCCTGGACCTGGAGACAATTACACAACAGCTTCGCTAGAACGTGGTCTGTGCCGTCCGCAGTACGAAGCGTGAGTGGGTGAGGCATTTCCAAAAGGGAAAAGCTTATATTAACTCATGTAAAATTAAGCAGAAGTTCCAAAACACAACCCTTACAGATGCCATCAAAATTATAGGCGTATTTAGAAGGGTGTCTTATTTACACCTGAAGACCACGGGTAGCACCCTCTGACCCCGTGAGGGCTGAGCAGAGACGGGAGCAGGGCATTACCTTGGCCAGCACCTCTGGGGACACCTCCTCGTCAGACGCCCACAGCTTGCCGTTCTTGTTGCCCGTCGACTGCTTTGGGAGAGAGACACTTAAATACTCCAGCGGAGGCTCAGAGGAGCTAAATAGGGGGGGGGGGGGCTTGTTAATGCGTGACATGGAATATTTGAACCCTTAGGGTTCTGTAAATTGCACAGAATTAGCCAGCTACGTGAAGACCATTCATCTGCTGCGTGACACGTGAGCAGAGTTAGACCGGGATCACAGAATCCAACAAACTGTATCCTTTCATCCAATTTACTCTTTAGCTCGAGAGTCACTTAAAAGCAGAGTCGCCAATGGCTGACTCAACGAGCATGATCACTGCTCCGGGCGATAAGTATAAAGACTGCCGCCCTGGTGGAGACCGGTGGCACTGAGCCCGTAATCACGCTGAGCATTCTGTGACATATGGCCGGCCCTTCTCACGGCCCACTCGAGAGCAGCTCTCAGGGGTGGAGGAGGACGATGGAACTGACACTGCCCCCGGAGGCAAGCAAGCAAGCATGCCAACACAGCGGGGGAAACTGTCTCCAGCCCACTGGTCTATATAACAGGGGCCGCTGTGCCAAAACAACCTGGAAGCATAACCCTTTACTTTATCGCACCATGCAGCCAGCCCACTGCTCTGTAAATCTCTCTCTAACAGCAGTTGGCGTCTCGCTGGGAACGGCCGAACTGCTGAGCCAAGCGGTGACTCGCACGGAGCAGACGAGCTGGTGCGCGGCGGCCCTCGGGGGCCACGGCGACGGGCCCTCACCCTGTCGTTCATCAGCAGGTCCTTGACGATGAAATTGGCCACGATGGACTTCATGGGCGAAGCAAACTGGTCCGGTGCCAACATGGCGATGTGGCCGAGGGACACCAGGGGCGTGATGAGCTGCTCGGGAACGTTGGCATTGAGACCCCGGGACAAAGGCTGTTTTGGAGGTGGGGGGGGTGAGGTAGGTTCGCTGTCGGCTCTCTGCCCAAGACAGGCAGGTATGTTCATGTCACGGCAGCTCACCTCGAAGATCTGCGCCAGCTGGACCTCCTTGTTGTGGAAGATGGCGTGGATGCAGTGGACGGCATGCTTGGCCTGGTGGGGGGTGCCCCTCTTGGCCTTATGGTGCAGGATGGGGATCAGGGTCCTAGCGGTCAGGTAAACAGTAGCAGCCCAAACGTCATACCCCACTGAAGCAGCGGTTGGTGTGTGTGTGTGTGTATGGGGGGGGGGGGTTTGCGGGAAACGAGGCCTTACGATCGTATGTTGGGCAGCTCGGCCTCAATCTTTTGTCCCGTGTTCCTGAAGATCTGGATGGCTGCCTCAGCCACCTTGTCGTCCTCCAGTTTCAGACACTGCAGCAGCGACTCGTAGGTCTCGGAGGAGTGGAAGGAGGTGGGGTGGGTGAATGAGAGCACCTGGGAGGAAGGGAGCCAGCCAGCGTCAGTGTACACACTGCACCAGGGCTCTGGCATTAGGGCCCCATTTCAAATTATCTACAAAAGAATCCATTTTCGTCCCCATTATGGAAAAACATCTGGGCCGGCAGCTGGTACAGCAGATAAGGCTGGATGTGTGCCCAAGTCCCAGGAGGTGCCCTGCGGGTGGGGAGGCGGGCCCAGCGCCTCCTGAGGGGAGCCTCCTCCCACGCGAGTCACTCGGGATAACAGAACCTGATACATAATCCTAACAGAAACATGGAGAGCGTGAAGCGCAGCCCCACAGAATCAAAACAGAATCCCGAACAAAACGATGGTGGGGCGGATGGCTGCGCCACAGGGGATTGTGGGAAACATGCTGACCTTTAGTAACTCCAGGCCAGATCGGATGGCCGTGTCGGGAGTCACGCCCTCATCGTCGTCGTCCGCTGTGCCCTCAATTGATCTGTTCAAGAGTTTCACCAGAGCACTGGCAAGGGAGAAAGAGGGGGGGGGGCTTTGGGGTCAGGCTGCGAAATCTTACAAACAAAAACACCATATCTGTAAAACAGTGAGAGAGAAACTTATTACTATAAACGTAGGACTCTTCAAATCTGACCCTCGATTCGAAATCCAGGCCTTGTTTTCAGTTCCCCCAGCTAGTTAGTTTAATTACTGATTCTGATTGGCTTCACATCTGGCTCACAGGTAAAGCTGGAAAATCCAAGTACAGTCGTCCCTCAACGCTTCGCGCTTCGATTTTCGCGGCTTCACTCTATCGTGGTTTTTTGTATATTCATTAAAAAGTTGATCAAGACAATGGAAATGATACATCGCTATGCATTGGAAACATCTTTGCTCTTCGTAATTAAATATACAATAAGACATTTGTAACATCTAATACAGTGGTTCTCAAACTTGGTCCTCGGGCTCCACTGTCCTGCTTGCTTTCCAGCTCTGCCTGCCCAACACACTGCTGATTACCTGGATCAGGTGTGTTCAGTCAATCAGAAGCTGAAAGACAGCTGGGACTTGTGTGTGGGGCAGGGATGGCTGGAAAACAAGCAGGACAGTGGGTCCCGAGGACCGAGTTTGAGAATCACTGGCCTAGTGAGAGCAGAGCAATGGCTTCCTGGCCTCCTTCTCCACTGTCAAACACAGAAAGACCCACTATAAATCATACAGGCAGGCAACACATTAGCTCCTTATTACACCATCTCATACCACCTCTATCAGCATTTAGCCACATTTTTCCATATCACAACTAACACTAATAGTTTGTAGTTGCACCTGTTTGCTCAGCTGGGTATGTTACTGAAGCAAGTTGAGAAATTGAATCTCAAAGTTACGACTGTAAGGGCCTGATAGGACTGGAACCTGCGACCTTGTGGACCATGAACGCATTTCTTTATGCAGGAGGAGTGAATAGCTTCCGTGTTTCAAAGGTGTGTTTGTAAATAGATCGGACATTTTAAAGGTGGCGATGGCCGGGCCTGGTGTTATGAGGGGACACCATGTGATTGGTCTGGGGTCACATTGTCCTCTTTCACTATGCCCTCCTCTAAAACACCCAGGACGGCTTTTCCGTTCACCTCTAGCCCCCCCATCTCCGATGATGCCCCCTTCCGGACCAGTAAGCCCCCAGGCAGCAACAGGTGCGTACTGGCAGGATATCAGCTCTACAATCCTTCCCCCAAACCGACTTCCTACTTGGGCTGACGTTTTTGAATCCCTACCCCACTCATATTTGTCCATATGAGGGGGAGGGCGACTGACGCAGTAATAAGGCCTGAGATTAATTGCCGTTTGTTGGCTTTAACTATAAATAGCAACGGCGGCTCATTTGAGCTAATTGTCCCACACGCCCTGCTATCTCCGCATTCATAGTGCTGCTGCCCTATAAAGGATCCCAGTGGTAGATTACATTGCAATTCCCCAACCGCTGCGGTGAGGATACGCTTAGTCTAATTGTTTTAGCACAGAGCTGGTATTGAGCCCCCGGCCCTCCCCGCCCTGCACCCACCGTGTACCCCTGCCCCATCAACTGGGGTCCGTGTTTGTGGGAAAGAGGAAGGGAGTGGTGGCAAAATAAGCAGAGTAATGGTGCCGCTCCCAACGCCAAAGTTTGCATCCTCTCCATTGACTCAAAGCAGGACTGGGCAGCTCCAAACTTGCTTTGGCGGATTAACAGCACCTGCTAAAAGTCCTTTATAAATGAGTCACAGCAAAATCCTATTCTCCAGCTGACATGGGAAGCCAACTTACTGGTATATTTTCTTGGTCAGCAGGTGGCGCTGTATATACAAATTTAGAGCGTGAGAAACTCATCAAAGTCTATTTGTATGTTTGGTGGAGTACTCCAATATGTCTTACAGCATCCGCCATATGTCACACTCTTTAGCACACAATGTAAATGAGCAGTGACAGCTCACTCGCTTTCTGACAGGAAAATGTTGCAGGTCATGTGACTATTCACTTCCCCAATACTGGTTACTGCAAGAAACCACAACATCCTCCCTCACACAGACCTTCTGAAAAGGACCATGTTCCCTGCTACCGTGAGGGTACTTTCAATGCTCAGTGGCATAAATTCACCCTTAAAAATACTGACCACATTTTGCAGAGCAAAATGTACCAGTTGTGGCATAATGAGTATAGGTCTCCCGTCGCTAATGCGGCATGGAGATTCTTGAATGGCAGACTGCCTAATTGTCCCCCACTTGGCTTAAGTGCCGTCCTATTGGCGGGTGGTGACATCATGGGGCAAGCAGGAAGAATGGAGCGTGAACGCTATGTTCAGTGCATTGTTGGGTAGAAAAAGGGCCCGGATGACACTGGGGCCTCCGCAAATACGCACGCACACACACGCACACACACACACACACACACACACACACATACGCACACGCACTGGGAGGAAGTGGTCTGTAGGCTGTCAAATTCCTTCCTTAAATGTAGACCATGTTTAATTTATAAAGTCACCACATTTTAAGATATATTGTATGTAATTATATACACACAAAGAGAATACATAATATAAATATATTCATGTATATGCAATAGATATTCATACCCTAGGGATATATATACACATACATGCACATACCATCCCGTTTCCAAAAAAGTTGGGACGCTACATAAAATATAAACAAAAATAGAATGCATACCCATGCATTCCATCCATTCCACCCTGGAACGGGGCAACGAAAGACTGGAAAAGTTGTGTAATAGTAAAACAGATCACCTGGTTCAATATTTCACAGCTAATTAGGTTTATTGCTAACAGGTCAATAAGATGATTGGGTTGTACTTTAGGATGACTAACTCTCTGCCCATGGACATGCATAGCTGAGGGTCCTGGGAGGTGGCACACTGTTCCAGGGGGCGGTCGTGTGAAGTTTTCTCCTTTCAGATAAAATCTTGTATTAGCTTTGTAAGAAATAGGCAAGAGCACAAATGCAGGGGTTGCTCTGTATGTGTAGTCTCACATAATTGCACTGATGACACAAGTTTAGGGAAAATAAATGAATGGAGAGACAAAAGAGGATCTATTGCCTGGTTGGTTTCCAATCTGATACCAGCTGTCCATGGCCTTCCAATAACGGCATCCGCTACTGTCGCCGGCGCAGGGTGCGAAAGTTAATCCGACCCCTATTAAATCTCCCCTCTTTTCATTCTTAGGGAAAAATGCCAAATTAGTCATTTTCGTGTCGATGGCTTAGGCACATGCGGCTGCAGCTGATGGGGGGGGGGGGGCAGCATATTGCGCTGCTGTGCATCATTGCAGGGGGTACTGCAGGTGTGCCAACACATGGTGCATCGGTCCAGACCAAACCCAGAGAAAAGCAACCCCCTGACCTTCTCTCACCTTCTCTCATCCCCCCATCCCTATATCTCATTCCCCTCCCATCTCTTGTTTTCAGTTGCTCTCCTAAGCTACCGACCCCGTTTCTGCCCAGAGCAGCTGCATCGATCCAGTCTGTCAGGCCCTTCCCAAGCACCACGTGGCTGATGGGTCAGATGGCGCCGGGGGGGCATCACACCCTATGTGGAGTCCAGCTGAGAGCACTGGAGCATAAATGCTTGTGGACTTGCAAGATGCAACTACAGGACCCTCAGATCACTACTGCATGAAATCGAGCCAGGGCAAAATGATCCGTGATGACGTGAGCACTCCCCAACCCTGATCTTAGTTTATAGAGCAGATTTACCTGTTTCCATGAAGGAGCACGATCACTGGTCCACAAATCAGGGGCGTGGCTACAGGCACCCACCCAAGCAGATCATCTATCACCCTGCAGAGCCTAGGTGCAGCCCCAATATAACACATCTGATACAGATAATGAGGCCCTTCAGATGCATCTCAGCATCAGAGACTAGTATCAGCTTTAACATAGCTGGCTCCAGTACTTATCTATATCAGGTGTGTTAAATTATGGCTGCACCTAAGCTCTGCAGGGTGGTAGCTCTCCAGGAGCAGGGATGGTGTCCACTGGCATAGTTCCTTTGCGGCTTTATGTGTGAAAAGCTGTTTTGTGGTGGTTTCTGGCTGTTATTTCGCAGTTATCATCACCACACTATGTGACAGGTCCATAGCCGGCAGGTCTGAAGACAGCATTAAACGCTATCTCAGGCTACGGATGGCACTGGCGATTCTCTAGGCCGCCCTGCACTGAGCTGCGCCACTTCGTACTTTGTACTCTGTACTCCCTGGTCAGGCTTCGCATGTGCTCTGGCCAGCCTCCCTTTCTCCTGGGCTTAGGTCTTCACAGTCACTGCTGCCGTTTGAGTTCGAGCTCCAGCCCATGTCACACACACAGACCCACGTCTGTCTCACCTCGAAATAAAGACTGTATAGTGGATTTGCTTGAGTCTGCGTGCCTGATTTCCAGTGGGAAAGCCCCCAACTTGCAGTAGAGACACAGATAAAACGAGTATGATTTTTTCAAATGACAGTTTGTCCAGCACATAAGTCTTATCTGCCTCTCACGTTCAAGGACAGAAAGGCAAATGAGAGGATTAAAATAGCCTTTTTACCAGGCTAGAAGGTGCCTATGATATTTAAATAATTATACTGTGAATCCTGAGAACTGAGTGCACTGAGACTATCTAACACAGCATTTTAGCTGTCAGTCTGAGCTATTACTCTGAACATACAACACTGTGACATATTAGGGCCAGTAGGACTTCAGGACAAAGGTACGGAGCGTGCAGTGATTATAGTTCGTTGCCACCCCCACTACAGGGATGAGAGCCCAGTGCAGCCATGTGGCCAAAAGGACTAGTGTGAGTTTTTTTTCTAGTGGCTAGGGTGCTAATCCTACCACCAACCCCCAAGTTTTTCCCTGTAAATTGGAGGACCTCCTTACAGGGTTGGATGTAGATTAACATCATACCCAGAACAAAGCAATTGTAGGTTAAGGGCCTTGCTCAAGGGCCAAATTGAGTAGAATCACTCAGGGCATTCATGGGATTTGAACCAACAACCTCCCAGTTGCTAGTACAGCTCCCTAGCCTCAGAGCCACCCTACAGGAAAATTCACAGCGCAGCTAATCAGCATCATTCTAACCTTTAAGAAATTATTTTTTTCTAATCTGTCCTTTCAGCTTTCCTACCTACAAGTAAATAAACAAAAACTAAGATCATTTTCAGATGGGAAGGTGGTGACGTCTCCCAGGATTACACAGAAATGTTTTTCCATTTCCACCAAAAGAGGGGGTGACATTTTACACTGAAAACGCTGTTCTTTATCCACGACACAAACATCATGAACTCTCTTTATCCGTGTGGCTTCTTGGTGGCTAATATTTCAAAATCCTCAAGAAAGCACATCCCATGAGGTTGAAGTCAGGTGATTCTTTTTTTTTAAGTCTGAGACGTGTCAGACTTTGTGTTAGGAGTCATATTAAATTAGGGATTAAACTAAGCTGCGGTACATGTTGAAACAATTTTGCATGCTTGTTTGTTGGGTGTTGCACGCATAGTTTTCTTGAAGAGGAGTACTTCTACATGGTATTTGTGCGTGTCTCCCTCAGGAGTGGCTCTCTAAAATGGCACTTTATGTGTCACTGAAGAGCCTCCTGGTTGTTCAGAGGAACAAAATCGTCCAATTAATATGGAAAATGATACCTGGGAGAAGGACATTTAGTGACCTGCAAGGTGGAAAATCAGTGCTGGTGCAGTTTGGGCCATTCTGAGAGTAAAACCCTGTCCCATTGTGCAGTCGAGGCACTTTATGTCACACCTGACTGCCACAGGAAACCAGTACAATTATGAGTTTTCCCACCATTGTGCCAAACAGAAAACAAGACCTGGCAGTGATGAACATGGCCGAAACCAGCAGGATTTACTTTTTCCCTGACACTGACTTTAGGCATTGACTACATACTGTTGATGTAGTAAAAAATTAACTCTGTCAAATGTTCCGTCAAAATGTGCAAAACACAATTGAACATGCTGTACGTGTATCTATGCAAAGCACATGTCTGATCAATATAAGTACTAACATTATAACATTACAACACAGTGCTGCTCCAGTCCTCCAGGGGGCGCTGTCTGTATTTGCTCCACAGTTTTAAATAAGAAATAAATTCAGATCAGGACAAAATTCCATTTTAACAGATTTGACTGACCTCATTGTGTGTTCGCTTTGAAAATGGCAACCTGTAGCTGATATTTATGCACCTGTTTTAATCAGTGCAGATATGCTACATGCCAGACAAGAATGTCTGAACCATAAGGTGGGGAGACATTGGATTAAATAGGATTTGTAGCATTCTGTGCTTTTAAATTGCTTTTATTTTGCTTTAAAACCCTTATGATGGACATTATCCTAATATGAGCATGTGCTCATGAGAGTGTGAAGGGGGCGACCTCTGAATGTGTACGGATGCTTGATTTCCCAGGGGTCACTATGCCTTCTGTGTGTACTTTGATGTCACGGTGGCTATAAATATAATCAGGGAAAGTGCCACACCCTCAGCACATGCCCGCTCCTCATTGGCCAGTGAAGGGAAAGTGCCTCACCCTCGGCACATGCCCGCTCCTCATTGGCCGGGCGAAGGGGCTGCATTCTGCACTGGTTATGACATCAGCTGTATGGTGATAATAAGGTGACAGGTCTGAAAAGAGACCCCGATGGAAAGGGGGGAGAAGAGGGGGGAGGGGAGGGGAGGGAGCCGCAGAGCAGCTGCTGCTGACTCAGTGAGCGTAGAGATTAGCCAAAATGGCCACCCTGCCCATCTGACCGCTCGCATCACTGAAAACAATGAACACTGTGAGTCCAGGCGGCACAATGGGGTGTCTTACCCTGACGTCCGTAATTTCTATACCAACAGCACAAAGACAGCACAAAAAAAGAGGAACTGTGATAAGAAACATCCATACACATCCTGGCCCTTTTAAATAATGAAAACATGTAGAAACTACTAAAAGATACAAATCCACGACATTTATTGCCAAAAGTGGCATTTAACAAAAGTTTCAGGGGATGCCGTCTACATCCATTGAGTAACGTATGTACCTCCCACACCTGTCTGAAAATAACCGCAGGGAGTTAAAGCGGCTTTAAAAATTCATATTAAGTTGTGTTCTTATCCACCAGGCACTTTGTCACCTGAAAGATACTGTTTCTAGTTTTAGTTGTTTATGTTCCTATTCTGTTTACTGAAAATTACACCGTATTGGAAAAAGAACTTTATGAACACTTGCATTCTTCACACGAATCGTGGAATCTGTCAGCATCCATTGTTTTCTGTCAGTTGGCAAATTGCATTTTGTTCATTCTAACGTCATAATATTTACAAGAGTGTCTGCCCTTCTCTGCTCTGGTCCGAACTCTTCATTTCCCATGAATCATTGGTGCAGCTGAAAGGGAACGATGAGATGATGGTCACGGAGAACTGTACAATACAGACCTCCAGGCTATACACAGGCCAGGCAGTTATGTCAGCAGCAGCAGAGCCTGAATGTTATCTGCTGTGGATTCGTATAGCAAACATGACGATGAAGATCATTCAAATTTTGGTACGACTCTCCTTTAAGTATGCAGCTATAGGCAGACTGCAGTGCTCCCTCCTCTTCCACTTTCAGAGTCACAGAGCAGACAGCCCCGGAACCTGAGCACGTATGCGCTCTGATGTACCCTTCCTGCATGACAGTAACATGATGCTGCAGCTCACATTAGCCAGCAACCCGCCCCGTATAAAAATAATGTGTTTTATATCCAGGGTGGCATGGTGGTGCAGTGGTTAGCACTGTCGCCTCACACCTCTGGGACCCGGGTTCGAATCCCCGCCTGGGTC
>JAODJX010000015.1:3708281-3731747 GCA_026776945.1 Isichthys henryi
TGGGGTGTCCCTATCTCATGCCCGGTGTTGGATTGGCTTCCTGTCTGGGGTGTCCCTATCTCATGCCCGGTGTTGGATTGGCTTCCTGTCTGGGGTGTCCCTACCTCATGCCCGGTGTTGGATTGGCTTCCTGTCTGGGGTGTCCCTACCTCATGCCCGGTGTTGGACTGGCTTCCTGTCTGGGGTGTCCCTAGATATCAGTCCCTATGGACTGATATAATCTCCTTGATACCTTGCACTGCCTGGAATCGACTCTATCTCCCCTACAAGCATGTAATGGATATGCGGCTGGAAAATGCACATTTCTGTCAAAACATGCAGAGGTGTTTCTAATCAGTTTAAGGCATAAATTCCACAATTGGAATGAGGACATTTTGTATTTTGTATGGTGAGGCTTGTTGTCTCTCAAAAAAAGAAGATGAAAGTATCACAAACACTGCAGTTATTCACACATAAAAAGAAATCTGACCATACACATCAACATGTAAACTTAGAGGTGTTTGCATTGATAAGATTGGCATTTTACAGTGATATTCACACAAAGCAGAGAATGAGCCCAAAGGCCTGGTCAAGGAAACATCCATATGTTGCCTTTGCAGTCTATCATTGATCATTGATTCTTTGACAATCTGACATGGCTGAGGAAATACAGTAATCAGGCCATGGAACGCTGGTGGTAGGGTTGCCATCCGTCCCATACATTACAGGATCGTCCCGTACTGAAGAATAAATTCTTGTGATCCAGGAAAATACGCAATCTGTCGCATATTTTCGTTCACATTGTGCCCCTTTTGTTTTACTGTGAGACCATTTTTTATTGTTTGTCTGTGCAATTTTTGTACAGTGTGAACCAGTCTGTGGGCATCAAAAGGCTGGGAACTCCTACTCTACAGAAGTAGGTTTGTCCTCAACAGAGCAGTTTGCGCAACCTTCTGGAACCCTCTGGGACTGGGAGCAGGTGCTGGGGTTACTGGGGACACAGTTTGGTGATATGGCCCCAGCTAGGCATCCAGAGGGTCTCCATTAGCTGGGGCGTGACAGCACTCGGTCTGTAGCTGTACCATCGTCTTCAGCAGGGAGTCTCTCTCGAGCTCAAGAGCCCCGATCTTCTGTTGCAGGTCCCCCTCACGGCTCAAGAGCTCTGCCACATTTGTCTCTAGGGAGTCCAGCTTGGCGTGCGCCACCTGCAGGACAGAAGGAGGTAAGGCAATAGTTGAGCTAGGGTTCTGAAGGAGAGCAAAGGTGGCAGAGCCAAGAGCAGTACCTGAAGCTCTTCCAGGAGGTCCAGGTTCTGTTGCCGCAGGCACCGGTTGGCCCTCTCCAGTTGAGCTGTCCTCTGCTGCTGACTGAGCGAGGCAGGGGCTTCCAAAAGTTGGTCCTGCAGCACGTGATACTCCACCTCATAGGCCTGTAGCTGCTTGGACAGGTCCATCTCCAACACCTGCCCCCAACAGGAGAGACCAAGGCTCAGTGGTGTGTGAGGGCCAATGAAATCCAGTGGACCAAGGAGCTGCAGGGTGACCTCATTGGCCAAATAATTGTGCTAACTTAGTTGGCTAGCAGAGTTGTGGGAATCTCATGGAAGATCTTGCAGACAGAAAGTGCAGCCCCTGCTCAGGCCCATTCAGACTTTGTGAGATATCAGACATCTCAAATGGTATTTTAAGAATACCTGGCTGATTTAGCTAACAAGCTAAACTACTAACTCTTTATTTACAAGCAGAGCCCGGGGTGGAGGCTGGTTCAGGCAGGTCCGGTGGACATCAGGCCCCAAACTGAGAAGACCAATAAGTCTTAAGAAGTATGACTCTGAGAAGTACGACACACTGGCGTCCATCGGCCCAACATTGCGGAACTCTGCCCCTTCACAAGAAGCTATTCAGCAACACATCACTGTGCACCAGAGCAAATAGGCACGAAGGTGGTTTCTTCCCACAAGCCATCACTCTCACGAACAGCTGAACCAGATACCTCAGCTTAGTAGCACTGCTACTCCGCCATTACCACATAATGTAAATAACTCACCACCCTTATTGTATTGCGTTGTGCATATTGTATTTATTCCTGCATTCCTTGCACTGCACTTCAGCATGGAAAACACTGTACATTGACATTTTATCAAAACTGAGTTTTAACCAAAGTTTTAACTCGTAGCAAAATATTGAGTTTTAACTCGTGGCAAAATATCTTAGGTCGGCTCTGCTTGATTTTGAGGAAAACACTATCTGCCCACCTGCTACAGGTACGCATATGGGTGGGCAATCAGGCTCATCAGACCTGACCGTTGGCACCTTCCACAGAAAAGATGTCAAAGCAAATGAGAGAAAGAGAAATACAGAAAGCAAAGGTGCTTGGGAAAAGCGCGCCGAAGACGCGTGCCATGACGCCCTGGGGGAAATGCGAAGCGCGGGCGGTGAGGAACCAGGGAGTGGCTCACAGGCTGGTGTGTTCTCCTGTTCCCTAGTTTGCTGCGTGGTTTAATGAGCTAAGTGAGGGGCTGCGTCATTCAGATTCCCTTTTTGTTCTTGTTTTGTTCCTGTGTTGGTGTATTTCTATATTGTTCCTAGATTTGTTTGGTTACCTTTGTTGTTCTAGTCTCCCTTGGTGTTTGATCCATTAGGGCCCGATTACCTACACCTGTGGCCTATACTACGAAGCGGAGTAACTGGCTTATCGGGGTAACTTGTCGGGCTTGAGGTTGTCTGGGCAAAATGTAAGTGAACGAATATGAAGTCCATTTAAACTGTGGTACCTAAAATCCGACAAGTTACCCCGATAAGCCAGTAACCCCACTTCGTAGTACAGGCTACTGTTCTTAGTATCGAGTGATTATTAACTGCCCCCACCTGTCTCTAATTATCTGTGTATATAAGTGCCTACCTATGCATCAGTCTTCAGTCGTTCATTGAGTGTGTTTGTGTTAGTTGATATTTTTGCTGTATGGTTTTGCTCCTGATACCCTGTGTGTTATTGCTTTTGTTTCCTGTTTGTTCCCCTTAAGAGTCAAAGTCTATTTGCCTTATGTTCCCTATGCTCCCCGTGAAAAGTGCCTCGGTGTTTCCCTGTTCGTTCTGATCCTTCGTGGTCCCTCTGTTCTGTTTGTCTTTTTCTGAGTTCAGTTTATAATACAGACGCTCCTCTACTTACGAACTTTCAACTTACAAACTTTCAGACATACGAACGAAGAGGACTGTAAATCCAAATTGTGTTCATTGGGCTCCCGTTTCCTGTTTGCAACAATTTTTTTTTCTGTCCGCCAATTCCGCCCAGTACGGCTTCTGGCCGTTACTCCCGCCGCGCAGCAGCGTAGCGTGTGACCTCCCAGCATCCTAGTTCTTTGTACTTCCATATACCCTTAAAATGATGTTGAATAACGACTTACGAACATTTCAAGTTACAAACGGCCGTTCGGAACGTATCTCGTTCGCAAGTAGAGGAGCGTCTGTACAGCCCCCTTGTCTGAGAGCCTCACCGTGGATGGTCTTTCCACTAAGCCTGCCGGTGTAACAAGTATTGGTGATGGGAAGCAAAAATGAGGACAGACAGGTACACAGGTTTATTATGCTAGCAGACAAACCTGTTTAATTATTCATGGATCATCTACAAATTTCTCACATGAGGAATCCTGAAAATGTGAACTTGCCTTCTTAACAATTCAGAAATTCAGAAATTTCTGGCATTCTTCATCTGCACAAAGAACCTCGAGCATGGAGAAATATGGCAATAACATCCCCGGGCCCAAGCACTGCTCCCCGGTCGCTGAATTAGCTGCCCCCTGCTATGTCATGATGTCACATATGGGATAAATGCAGAGGACACGTTTCATTGTTGTGCACTGTGTGCTACTGTGTGTCAACAATGACAATTACACACTTTCACTTCACCTATGTGACACAAATGACGTTGACTATCTCATTAAAATAGTGTGGGATATATTAGACGATAACCTAACATTCGGCACTTAGAGTCGACAGGTTGAATGCAGAAGAAATGGTCAGGAATGAAGATCTGAGTGACTGTGACAATGGCCAATACATTATGTCCAGAAGACTGGGTGAGAGCATCTCAAACGGCAAGGTTAACCTAGACCTTGACATGCACTGTTTTTACAAGGTAGTCAACGTCGGGACGGTCATAATGTTCCGACTCATCAGCGTGTAGCTCACGTACCTGAAGCTGAAACATGCACTCACTTTACCAGAAGCTGCACTTCTAATGCATTTGACTTTTCATTTGTTACAGACATTAAAGCTTCATGTAGGTCCCATTTTCCTGTGATACAGGAGAATGTTGCGAGTACCTGATTGATGGTCTTCTCCATCTGCACCAAGCCCAGCTTGGGCAGGGTGGACTTGATGAAGTCCACAATGGCTTCCAGGCTGTTTTGCTGCATGATT
Source organism: Isichthys henryi (assembly GCA_026776945.1). Taxonomy (NCBI): domain Eukaryota; kingdom Metazoa; phylum Chordata; class Actinopteri; order Osteoglossiformes; family Mormyridae; genus Isichthys; species Isichthys henryi. The sequence continues at coordinate 3,712,679 of JAODJX010000015.1, forward strand.
AGTGGCTTATGACTTCCCAGAAGGCTCAGGGCCACCTTAAAGATAGCTTCAGAGCCCTGGAGGAACAGCATGTCTGGAGAAAGAACAAACAACAGATAAAAAGAATCACTTTCATTTTGATTTTCAATTGCCATATATCCTTTGTTCTGAGCCAACTACACTCCCACTTATATATTTAATTTAATTTAACCTCAATTCTGTAAATTCTCTCAGGAGCATGCAGATTTACATTTTACTGCATGTTGTACCTGTATAAGAAATATCTCGTATTTTGTAAATGCATACATGTAGGGCTTACGGACGTGCCACTTAAACTCCTTTTAGATCCATATCTTTTTAGGGCTGTGGAAATTCTCTGGAAAGCCAGAATGAAAACAAACAGAGATACCGCAGTTGTGAGACCCACACAACATCGCATTTCAGAATTTATCCACAACCTCAGAGGTATGTGAGGGTTTCAATGGGACCTTTTGTATCACAACAATGGCCAGGCGGCAGAATGAAGGCGCCCGGAGCAGGCCGAAAGCTCGTCAGACCTGACCGTTGGCACCTTCCATGGAAAAGACATCAAAGCAAAGGAGAGAAAGTGAAATCCGGAAAACAAAGATGCTTGAGGAAGACGTACCGAAGACGCGTGCCACGAAGCCCAGGGGGAAATGCGAAGCGAAGATGGTGAGGAACCAGGGAGTGGCATACAGGCTGGGCCCGATGTTGTGCTTCTCCAGGTGGCAGTAGAGCTCTCGGTGGTAGTCATGGAGCAGCCGGGACAGCTGGTACATCTGGATCTGGGGTTGAGGAGATGATAGAGGTCATAATTTGACCAGCAGAGGAGAATTTTTACAGCTCTGGTCCCTCGAGGCCAAAAGATTCATACTCTGGACTCTGGAATGTGAGAATAGCCAACAGACAGAGTAAGAATGACCACTAAAGTTTAAGCAGCTCAAGGACTGCGGTCCCACCTGGAGGATAATCATGTCTGGCCGGTATTGTTTTCGCAGCCCCAAGTCGTACATCAGGAAGGTGAGAATGCTGAAGGCCTCCTCCTCATCCATGTGCAGCAGAAGAACCCCGGCTACGAAGCTCAGGCCCTGGCAGTACCCCACCTCAGAGTCCAGCAATGAGTAGGCCTTCAGCAGGTTGTAAAGGGAGCGCTGGCCCAAGCCATGCTTAGCCGAGAAGTAAGGGTGTGTGGGGAAAGTGCGACCTTAAGGAAACATGAAAAAAAAACAAAAATGTAATTTGGAGATACTCTCAGAGTAATTATGCTGGCATTTTTTGTAGAAGGTAAACCAGCAGTCATGTTAAAGTAAGACGAGATCCACTAATGACAGGAAAACAATCCTCTATCAGCCAGACAGTGCTGCATTAAAGGTAATGGAAAGACACCTTTGCAAATTTATAGCTTAAAGCTTTATTGCAGAATTACGTTATTCCTCGGAAGAGGAATTTGCAGAACACAAATTTAAATAACATGTTCTTTGACTACATCACAGCTGTAGAATGTAGCACACAGCTAAGGACTATCACGTCATGGCAAGTCAATGTCTATCTATCTTGGCAGGGCTACACAAACGCATGTCTGGGCCCCTAAAGAAATCCATGTTCACACACTCATGGGCGCCTCCTAGCATATGTGCCCCTAAATGTCTTCCTCTTACTCCCCCCTTATGGGTGCCCCTGTTCCAGAGCAGGTTCTGTTCACCTAGATCGATGAGGATGGCATGCTGTTGGGAAGTGAACTGCCCGAGGAGGTCCCTGTACGGGGCGTCCCGACCAGTGTGGCGGCAGGGGATCCGCTGTCTCAGGAAGTGCTGCTCTGAGAGGAACCTCCAGATCTCGCCCCGGTGGCTCCTGGGGACACCTGCCCAGGGGTGACACACCAGAGAAGGTTATGTTTTCGGTAGCCATGCTGTCACTGTAGCTCTTTGTATCCTGTCTTGAGTTACGACTGTCACTCAAGACTTTCTCATGGCTTTTAGATCTCTGGATTTTGTGCCTGCCGACGTTTAGGCTTACATTCAGTTTCGGAAAAATTATACTACTTGATACTTGACCGCACAAGAAGCAATTTCAGCGCGTAATACAGATATTGCTGCTCTTCAGCTATAACCAATTGAGTATCAAATTTCTGTCTCTGTCTCGGAGAATATTACAAGTCAGGCTTTTGTGTTTCTGTAAACAATTAGGACTGGTGGACCAAGCATGAGATTCTGCACAGCTAAGGAACACACATTCAAGAGTTTTCTTTATGCTAAATATTTTGCTGACACCATTAGGCAAAAAACCATCCGGTAGAAAATTGGTCCATCTCTGCTCATCCTTACCCTGCCACACGGCACTGTGGATCTTTTCCATGTCAAACTGGACTTTGGTTCTCCCTGGGGTACCCAGCATCTGCTCCCACACCACGGTGACGTCCTTCAAGCATGGCGTGAGCTCCTCATAACCCAGCTTCAGCCGCTTGTTCTGGAGGTCGCTCTCGGAGGCTTGGGAACAAGGTGTTGGTTAGAAGCCCATGAGGGCTGGTTTAATGGCCGGCAAAGCTCAGGCTTCCGGAAAGTTCCGGTCAAATCCGAATATTTAAAGCATACCAGGGTGTATAGAACTCATTTGACACCAACACTGAAGAAAGAAATGAACATGCTTTGGGGTACCAATACACAGAAGGGTTATATCATTATTACAACGTTAACGTGAACCATCGAGTGATAAATACACAGGAACATGAGTTGTTCTCACTCCTAGAGTCTAGTAGGAAGTTTTTGGAGCACCAAAACATTGAAAAGCAGATGATGAATAGCAGTAGACCAGCTTTTTACCACCACCCACATCATCAACAGTTATTACTCACACCGGCACTTTGTGTGAACCATCGCTCCACTGTTGTTTATTTATTACTTGGTTTGTGCACTATTCTTGTATCAGGTGTGTCTGAACAAATAAGCGTGCCAATGCACATGGCCAATGCAAGACCTCAAATCTTTTTCTGAATCTTCCTCCATGGAATTACCAGGCCTCCCTTCCCTCTGATCATTTTTTGGGGGTATGACAGATGCTATCTTTACCCTACTGACCCTCCTCTGTGACTGTAAGGTACCTTCAAGGATATATATATGATATGTGGGGCACCTAGTTATACTGGTTGAATCAGAAAGATGGAAGATGAGATTATTGTCATTTCTACCATCGCTACCTACAGGCACCTCTGGGTGCCGCATCCAGGTCAATGTAGGACAGTTTGAGATTCTTAGATAGGGACATCTACGTGTATTGTTCTCTATCTGCAAGAACTTGATGATGACCGCATCTGAGGAACCAAGGCTTTCTGGTTCTCCAGAGGGCTGACGTAACTGCCCTGCCAAAATGGAGAGAAATCATGGAGAACATCTGCACCTGGAACAGTTCCTGGCTACTCTAGAAAGAACACGGTAGCTTCACCGGCACACACCAAACCGCCAAACCAGGAGGTGTAACACAAGAGCTCTTCACTAAAATGCTGCTACAGGAAATTGTATTTTTTCACTTGGGCTACATGAGAATGGATGCCAGGGGGTGCACTGACACATAGTCCCTCTTGTTCTGCTGATTTTAATGGATTGTTTTGACAGGAAAGAAATCTAGAGCAAAAAACAGCCACCCACAAAAGGAGACCATCATCAAACGGGAGCCGCCCTGTGATCAGGCACCAGGAAGAACTGATATCGCTAAGAATCAAGCAAAGAAAATGTTACAAGATGGATGACATAATTATGGTCCGCATGTCACCAATGGTAAGACCTGCTTCCCTGTCTCCTCTGTGTCTGCCTGCTCGAGGTAAGATCTCCTCTAAGATCTTCCGTATTGGGACAGTACATATAGGGTCAATGAGTCACCAGTCAGACCTTTCCAACACTGGCATTCTCTTTGAAGGTCCAGGTGGAAAAATGTGGGCTGGCAAAACCCAGCTGGGGGAGGGTGAGGTGATCAGCAGATTGGAGGTGACGCCATCCTCCAATGTCATCGACCTCAGACACTCTTAAGATTAAGATTGACTTTACCGATGGCGGAAGGAAACTCTGGGATTACAGAACCGGTATTCACTTCTGGGTGCTACGCCTGGGGCATTTAAAGGGAAGATTCTTAGATACCCACATCTACGGCCATTGTTCTCTATCTGCAAGGACTTCAGGCGGTTGGTGGTGCTTGAGGAGACAAGGCTTGGGCACCATCACGTTGACACTCCCTCCCTGTTGTGGAATCTCGCAGAAGCCTCCTCCATCTCCACACCCGATCCTGTCCCTGTCCCCATCACCCATTCCGCACTCACCTTGCAGCTTCTGGTTCTCCTGCTCCATCCTCAGCAGCAGGATCTGCTGCAAGATGGCCTTCCTCCAGCGCTCCCTCACGAGAGACCCCCTCCTCCTCGCCGGACCCTCGTCAGTCTCCCTCAAGGACACTCCACCCTCCGAGCTGCCCCCTCCCTCCACAGAGGGTCCGCCGGCTGTAGGGGGAGGAGAAGAAAGCACCGAGCTCCCCATCGAGTCAACATGAAGAGGGCAAATACCCAGTTTCTGGAAGGTTCCTGTCTTGGACACAGTGACAGTTAAGCAGGTAACCCATAATAGGTGGCTATCTGAAAATAAAAAGCCTTAGATTAAATCTCTGAAATTATCCATGGAACACGCTGAAATAAAATGTCATCTTTCTGGTGAAGTAACTTTTATCCATTTTGCAAGATCTTATCCTGCACAGGGTCATGAGAGGAAGGCCCTGGACGTTATATAAGACCCCTGGACAAGAAAGGTCACAGGAAGAACATGCAAACTACACACACAGCGCAAAGGGGGGGATTCGAACCCCCAACCGTGGAGGTTTGAGGCAGCAGCGCCACCCATTGAACCACTGTGAGACTGCCCAACTTGGGAAATCCACAGTGATTTTTCCTTTATTGCACTACAAAGAATTACGAATAAAATGACATTCGTAACAGATTTTTTCCCGTTAACGATCATGCAAACCATCTTCATGGTCATGTTATAAAAAAAAAAACTCCTTAATGAGTGAAAATGGCATAGCAGGAAGTTTTGATCTAGACTATGAGGAAAAATATCGCCGCGGTATCACACATATAGTGTTCTGTGAAGGTTACGGCAGATTTTGACTCTGTTTTGACCTGCACGTATCTGATCATGTGATAAGCAAACCCCAACTCCATAGAATGCCTGTGAGGTTCAGTCATTAAAGTGGCACGGGTTTGTTTGCTGAGACGGAAGCGTTAAGCTGACGGTTTATATGCCTGTTGGTATGCAATGAATGCCAACCCGTGATCGAGAGATAAAGACTGCAAATGGGAAAGGGCGTGTACTGGCAAGACGTAAAGACTCACACCAAAACCCGGAGGAATGTACATCCAGTTATCCAATACAAAAATGTGAGGAGCGTGGAGTATCTCCCACAATACACCCTGGATGTGATACCCATCCACACGCACTAAAGACTATATTATATGTATAAAATGCCCACATCTATTCTCGTGCTTTAGGAGTGCAGGTAGGAATGAGCGCTCCCAGTAGAAACCTAAACATCATAGGAAGGACAAGCAAACGCTAAATATGTACAGTTCAGGATGGTAGAAAGTGCTACTAATCTCTGAGTCATTCATTTACATTTTTATTATTTCAGCAAACACAGCAGGGTGAGTGTATCCCTGAAGCCGTTCTGGGTTAAGGGCCCTGCTCAAGGGCCCGAAGGTGACATCGCTCTGCCAATACAGGGATTCAAACTGACAACCTTCCGATCTCAGGCACAAAACACCAACCTACTAAGCCACACCTCCACCCTTTACTACGGGTTCCAGGAGTATTCCTGGAACTTGAGTCTTGCCCTGGCGCCACAGTACACAACACATTTACATTTACAGCATTTGGCAGATGCCCTTAGCCAGAGCGACTTCCATAAGTGCTTTAAGACTCCGCAATGAATTCTTCAGATACTTGCTCAATAAAGACCCAGGCTATGAATACCATCTATCTGAATACTCTGTTGGGAATAAATAGATTAAAAAATAGATTAAAAACCATCTCCATTCAGATGGCCAGGAAGACCAGGACCAGAGAAGGTCATAACCACAAACTGACCCTAACTTCTGTGAGGACTGCGTTTAGCGTGATGCCATTTCAGTGCTGGGACAGTGCAGCGATCAGTCATTAACTAGCAAGTGTCTAGCTTCTGGTCTGTGGCAGAGCTTGCTAGAGGTGATCAGCTCTGTGCTTCTTTAGTACCACGCTGCGACGTGGGCAGCCAGCCATGGCCCTGCCGCGATTCACCAGGCAGACACATACACATCTGAAGCACAAAGAAGAATTCTGAATTCCTTACAAATATTCCAATAAACGATTATTAAGACTTAAGTCAAAATACTTGTAAACAGTTCAGTGAACAAAACGTATACTGCCACCACAAGTTCAGTCCTGTGCAAAAGACTTAGGGTGCCAAAGAAAATTATCTTTAAATTATGTTGATGTTTTCATACCATCAAAGTGTGTCAATTTAAAACCTCTCCTCAAATCACCCCTGTATTTGCAATAAACATTCCGATATACGCATGAGTTTGACGACAATCGCACCTTGTTTGGTGACTTGACAAACGTTACAATAACTCCTCAACCAGTGTGAAACCTGGAAAGAAACTGGGTTGAAATACACTGATCCTTATAAACATGACTTACGCCCCTTATAAAAGTTCTTGTGAAGTAGACAAAGACGAGAGATACCATCACTCCCACAGAGCCTTTCTTCTGCAGGATTTAAATGCTGTGTTTTTGTTCTGGGGTTTGACACGCTTTGTTTGGGCTCGACCGGCACACCCAGCCTCTGCCCACCACTCAATCACACAACTGCCCGCAGTTAGCGATCCGGGTCCTGTATGGGGAAGCAGGTCCGTCAAACCCTAGGCAACAAGATCTCTGAGGCAGGACAGGGTGTGTCGACTTCGCTGTGCGCTCAGAGTCGACAATTTATCTTTTATACCTCTGGCACCGGTGTAATTAAAGATTAATTTCAATGCTGCTGCAAATCTACGCAGCTAATCCTAAATAAGCCCCCGGCTTTCTCTGCGATAATCCACATAATCGTGTGTCACTTTATACGTCTTAGAGGAATACAGAGGTATAGCAGCCTGTAAGGGTGGAGTCATTTTGGCCTTCAGCTGAGAATCAATAGAAGCTGCAGGTAAGCCCTTTCATGGTCCGGCGGGTGGGGCACAGTAGCCACGGGGACTGTCAAACAACAGATTAAGTCCCAAAACCTCCAATTTTAGGAGTAGAAAGGCGCACTCAGAAATGCTAAACACAGTGTAAATATGGGCTGAATCGAAATTACGGTCTGGCTGAGACACAAATCACCTAGATCATAACAGAATCAAAATTACACAAAAGTTGTAACAAAACGCAGTTCCAGGGTCAGGCAAGAGCTGCCACCAGAGGCTAAACCTGTAACGTGTCTAAGCAGGGAGGTGAATGACAGTTCCCTGTAAATGCAGCTCGGCAAGCAGACACTGTGCGATATGTTGTTACAGTAAAAGTGCCCTCAGTATCACGTCGTTAAAAGCCGTCGATTGAATGTCAATATGACCATGACAGCTTGTTTTTTCAAACAAACCAAAAAAACCCTGCAGGAATTTGAAGCAGCTCTCATTTACTTGTGCATTATATTATTTGTGTTACTGTGTCTTTCTTACGGACTTGTATTTGTTGCATGATAAACTTACATCTTACATTTTTTTTTATATTGATAACATTATTATTAATACTATCATTTTCATTATTATTGCACGGCATTATAAAAGGTAGGCTTCCTGAAAGGCCTTAGTTGCATGTGCAGGTTAGCAGTGCTTTCAAATCGCGTTCATTGGAGCATTTATTGCCCGCCTGTGTTAAGATGACCCTGCGTTCGCCTCTCAGGAATGCTTCGTTACACGGCTCGGTCTCAGACGCCGAGGCACACCGGCACGGACAACGCGGCGCATTGTGCAGGCCCAGCACCCGCGGCGAATCCCGCGGAAAACCCACATGCCCTCGCACCGGCTTCCATCTGTGAAAGTCATCTTTTTCGGGCACACCTTACCACCCGATCCGCCTGGGAAGTCACCACTCCTTGCGTGCATGGAACCAGAAGGTACCGCATCCTCCGCAGCCGCGCCCACAGACGGTGCATTCCGGCCCCACCCATCCATGCCCAGCTCTACGAACTTCCGACACGCGTCTGAACTTACCAGTATATCTGGGAGGGGCACTACAGGGCCTCTGGGATGCAGCCACCCTTAGGAAGATCTTCTGCCTCCAGGGCATGGCGTGATGGTGAGAGCTGTCGTCAGAGTCCCCGACGGCGTTCAGGCCAGAGGGATCTAGCACGTCACTGGGGATACGGACAGGAGGGTAACCTCTCTGTTAACAGAGAGCTATTCAGCAAAGGTGCATGTCAAACCCTATAGGGTCTACTTTATGCTTAAAATATATTCGAATATTCCATGTTAAACGCTGGGTTCTAATTCACACTGACCGAGGGAAGAGGGGGATAAATTTTAAAGTACAGTTGAAGGAATCAGCCCTATTACAACGTGACCCTTAAAAACCTTGCATTCCCCCAAGATCGCATACTAAAATATACATTTCCAATGGGAGAATATGTGACTCCACAACTTAGGGCTATTGGGTTTCTTCATTTGTCCAGACATACATTATTATTACTCATTCATTTATTTTGTGTATGGTTGTTTTCTGAGTTTGGAACTCATTTCAAGATTACGGTTTTATTGTATTTCATGGCAAAACGATGCTCCGTGAACCATTCACTGTATTTTCAGACACCGCTAGATGGTGCTGTTGGCTTACTTTGGGACATGCTTTGAGCCCATTTTTGATAGGAGAGCACTAATTGGGTTAGAACACATCAAGCGTTGTTTTGGCTATCGGTGTGTATCGTAGTGAACCACAGCAGCCATGCAGCACATCAGAAATACGACAGATTACAGTCTGCGGAGGAGCATGAAGGCAACATGGCTACAGACAGTCTATGAAAAGCAAATATAATTATGTGAATAAAAAAGATTGTGCGTTTTTGTATGACAATTTGTCAGATATATTTATATTTTTATTGCGTGGATGTTCAAAAACTTAGATTCTTTTAAATTTCAAAACCGGTTTGACCGATTCACTGAAAAAAATAGTTCAAAAGAAGGATTCATTAGCGAACCAGATATCACCTCACATGGATAACTGTTTTTTGTGTACAAGTAATGTGTCTCACTGCGACCGTATAGCGTTGTAGCTCGCGCAGTGATTTTATCTCTAACTTAAAATCGCGCAAATATTTACGTGCTGCCTTTCAGACCACTGTGATTTCCTGAACTATATACCATCCCACCACCAGAGGTCGCTAGATATCTTTACATTTTGCTGTTAGTCAAGAGTGAATTTCCTATGCATAAGTTCACTTAGTAGCAAATTCACCTACTGATATTAATAATGACTATTTGTAATTCTTGATAATAAGATTTTATTTCCATACGCTTCATTGAAGTTCTTAGATATTTTGGGTTTGCCTTGCACTATTATAACTGCTCTGACCAGTTAAATATGTACTTCCTTGTATTTATATTTACACTAGCAATACACAAACAGCTCAGTCTGAAAACCAGGAACAGCTAAGGCACAGCAGTTCAGAAATGGGTCACTGCCTGAGCCATGGGATCTTACCAGCCATGACAGGGGCTGTCGGTGCTCACGGAATTATGCCTCAGTCTGGGTTTGACTGACGTGACAAACTCCTGCCAGACATCGGATCTGGGATTGTGGCGCTGAGCTGGGTGACTGTAGGTGCTGGCCCGGTGCCGAAACCCCAGCTGCTGGTAGCCTCTGGATGGGGAGTATTTGTGGGTGGAGTCACCCTTGGATGAGTAGGGGCAGGGGGCCTGGAGGCTCAGGGACCCTTCCAGTGCATTCTCCTAGGACAGACAAAAGACGAACATAAGAATACCTTATGATTTTAGGCAATCAGATCCAGCCTGTTAACATTACACCTTCATTTACTATTTCTATGTAGCCAGCAGTTACCACCACTCCAACCAAGGTTTTGGGGCCCCCTATTGGCCACAAGCAGTCACTACACTGAAGTGACTTTGAGTGGAGCTTCAGAAAAAAACAGACCTGCCTCTGAATGTAGTATATAGCAATCTATGCTATCAGAGTCTTGAGATAGATATACAGTGCTGGAGAAATTAGGAGCCCACTGTATATTTTTTAAGGATCTGCATTGTTAAAAGCTGGTTTAATTCTGGATCTGCTGGCAGAAGGCTGATTGGGTGGCGGGCTGATTCCAGGCTCAACATTTTTAAGACCCCAGTGTGCAAGAAGCAGGAGCCACTGGCAGTAACCAGCCAGGCAGAGATCAGAGGCCAGAGATCTCACAGGGCCTCATAAATCGGAGAACGACCGCAAGTAACCTTCAAAAAGAATGCAAAACATTAAGTGGTGTGAAGTGCACTGCTAGGACAAGTTTGTAAGGGACTCCTAGAAGCAGGACTGAAGTCCCATAAAGCAAGGAAGGAGCCCTTTATCAATGAGAAACAGAGAAGAACCAGGATGCAGTTTACAAAAAAAGTATATTTAACACATAAGAATGTTACTGTGGTTCCATAATATTTACAGAGTTGTATTTAGCTTAATCATGGACTTGCATTAAGTTTTAGTCATAGACATGGCAGTAGGGTTATATCTGCCAAATGACATGCTAATGGCTATATGAGTACATCGCTACTCTCAGCGTGTGGACAGGTGGCTCTGCTGGTGCCAGTAACCTAAACTGAACCTGGGTGGGGCTGGAGAAACTGCCAGAATCGGATGGGATGGCATAGGTGGGGGGGCTGGGGGGGCAGCTGACTGACTCGCCCTCTCCGCTGCTGCAGACGGTGGCCCAGGAAGTGCTGCTACCCTGCGGAGCACACAGATACACACCGGTGAGGAGGTGCTGCCCCGCAGAGCGCACGGATACACACAGGGGAGGAGGCGCTGCCCTGCGGCGCGCACGGATACACGCAGGGGAGGAGGTGCTGCCCCACAGAGCGCACGAATACACGCAGGGGAGGAGGCACTGCCCTGCGGAGCGCATGGATACACACAGGGGAGGAGGCGCTGCCCCGCGGAGCGCACGGATACACACAGGGGAGGAGGCGCTACCCTGCGGAGCACACGGATACACGCAGGGGAGGAGGCGCTGCCCTGTGGAGCGCACGGATACACAAAGGGGAGGAGGCGCTGCCCTGCGGAGCGCACGGATACACCCAGGGGAGGAGGTGCTGCCCTGTGGAGCGCACGGATACACTCAGGGGAGGAGGCGCTGCCCTATGGAGCGCACGGATACACACCAGTGAGGAGGCGCTGCCCTGCGGAGTGCACGGATACACGCAGGGGAGGAGGCGCTGCCCTGCGGAGCGTACGGATACACGCAGGGGAGGAGGCACAGGGGAGGAGCGTACGGATACACAAGGGGAGGAGGCGCTGCCCTGCAGAACGCACGGATACACGCAGGGGAGGAGGTGCTGCTCCTAATGCTAGCATGCTACAAAAGCAACTGGCTCAGCTAAAGCTAAACCAGCCAAAACCAGTTGTTCCCAAAACTCTCAATGAATATGTGGAACTACTCCATATATTGTTCTCTTCCTCAGGCTAGTTAAATTAATCAACTAAACTGCAAGCACATAATTAGCTGCAGCAGGAAGGGGCGGGGCTGAGTTAGTGGGTGTAGCCTGTTGGATAGACTTGCTGTGTAAGTTCCCCTTTAAAGGCTGCATCCCTGAGAGGTTGACCCACCTTCCACAGGATCTCCAGCGGTTCACTCAGGGGCCTTTTCTGCCGCTCGCCATGCGTCACACCGCTCCTCTCGCGAGCCTTCACAGCACCCCCCATGGTTTCTGTAAACTGCATGTGAGTTGTGACTGTCTGAGATCTGAGCACATACTTGAACAGGGAACCATGACGACATCAAACAGAAGCCCACAGTTAGCTAGATAGATGGTGTTTGCTGCTACCACACCAGTGAAACTGCATCCATTGACGGAAAGAAGAAAATCTAAAAAAGCAATAATGAGAAAACACTACTCTTTTCTCTGAGAAAATGTAGCCTTTACTATGCAGTGAAGATACCTGAAAATCCCTGCCACTATTTATGATTAATGTATTAATGCAGAAAGCCCAGTGCACCTACGTAACACAACGCTCAAGTTTCATAGCCGCAGCACTCCAGCATTCCGGCGCCCTGCTGGGACTTGGTGCAGCCCCCACCTGTGTGAGAACGCCGTTGGGGTTGTTCTGGTGGGCTTTCTGTCGCTCTTCATAAAAACGGCGCAGGCTGGATAACAGAGCCTCAGTCTCCTCCTGCGCTGTTTTGGGTTTTGACCTCTGCAGACATACAAGGACACACATACATACACAGAAACAGAGAAATTAACGTTAACGCGCAGCACTCGCACCAGAATCAAAATGCACAACTGAGCTTAGCCTTTGAGTAGCGAGAGAAAATACAGCTTCTTGGAGGTTAACCTTCGCTAGAGGTCGCTGTTGCTCATAAAAACTCTTCGTTAATATGTTGTATGGTTTCATGAAGATGTAAAGCCAACGATATTTTAACAATGTACTGGATATCTAACCCTTTGTGGTTTAAGGACTACTGCTCCCATTAAAACAGTTGTGTAATAATGACAATTTGATATAAATACATCAAAATAATAGTGATTAAAGTAAATCGAGGAAGAAAAGCGGGAAAAAAGTCACTTCTTGATGTTATAACCAAAGACAGATTTTTAAATGTAATACTAATTAAGTGTAGACAGGTAAAAAGGGTTTCATGCTGACACTGCAGCCACTGCAGTGCATCAATTTCCAAGCCATGGAACTAGCAGTAACACAGGTTTATAATCTACAGAGTGAGGCAAGGATTTTTACTCCGACGTTACTGTGTCATCTTCCAGAACCTCTCGTGTGCAAGAGCTGACAACAACAGCAGGATGGGGACGAAGGTCACATGACAGTGGTTTTTTAGGTCACATGACAGTGGTTTTTAGGTCACATGACAGTGGTTTTTTAGGTCACATGACAGTGGTTTTTTAGGTCACATGACAGTGGTTTTTAGGTCACATGACAGTGGTTTTTAGGTCACATGACAGTGCTGATGGACCTACCAGGGCATTCTCGAGAATGGAAGCCTGATGATTGCTGTCCAGGGTAGCTATGTGCTTCTGGAGCTCTAGCTTGGCGCTCGTCGGCTGCAGACCTGGACGCAGGGGAGTGTGGTGGCTGGAGTAAGCATTCTGCTCTTTCAGACTCCATGTTGGTCTCGAACGGCTCTCACAAGCAACGTTACTGTGTGGCACCGGTACGCTGGGAGATGTAGGTCCATCCTCACACGACGTGTCATCAGAGGACAGGAAAGGGCTGCCAGTGCAGCTTGGTATCTGGCTTGCTATTAATTAGCGAAGGGCCAAATATGCTAAATAATGTGTATGTGATTAGAGTTATGTGTGATTTACTTACAGAGTAAAATAATTATGGGGATACATATTTTGAAAAATGTAAGAGCTATTTTGTATTATGACTCAAAGGTGCTTTTCAAAAAAGCATGGAAAATACTGCAGGAAGTAATCTGACCTTGTGTCCTCTCACAGAGCTGGTGCATTTGCTGCATAGGGCAGCACGAAAGGCTTTGGGTCCTCGGACTTGGAGGTGGGGTGGCTACAGAGAATGCCTGTTTCAAAGTGAGTATGATCTCATCCACCTGCACAAGGCATTAGGAAGAGAAATTAGAGTAAGATAATTAAGTAAACAAGTGGGGAAAAAATACTATATATGCATTAATTATAACACATTAATTTGGTGTGGTGGGGGTTAGACAGACGGGCGCCCAAGGCCAACCCTCATCCTCACCAGGGGGGCTGCACGACACTGAAAGATGTAGCAGACCCGCTGCCAGGTGGCGCTCTCTTGGGGCTCCCTGCAGACAAACCCAAAGTGATCCAGGTGTCTGATTCCCTGGGGAGGGCGAGAACAGATCCAGGTCAGTCACCACAGGGGTCTTCCAGCACCTGTGCCAGCTTCCCTGTTACTCAGAGGAAGGACTGAAGCACCAGGTCACATGGTCCAGGGCTTCATAGCCAGAATCACTGAGGTCTGTTATTTCACAGCATGGGACGTGCAATTTTCAAACCGAATGCTTAAACTGTGAACTGCATGTTGTCTTTGCTTTACAAACTATACAGTTTTATATAAAACCAAATACTGCTCTGAGGTGTGGGTCATTTCCTATTATCTGCGTGCTGCCCTCTGATCCTCCAGTTATAACATAAATATATTTATGCCTAATTCCATCCTAATAGAAAGAAGTACATGCTTCTAGATAGAATCATGTAATGAAAATCACAGCTTTTATTAAAAGCCGTTTGTCTCATTCCATATTCTATGAAATACGTTGCAGTCCGTGTTAAATCAGACCTTGGGAAGATGTCTCTTCCATGGTTGCTCTCGCATGGGTGCCTGCACTTTCACGGTGTCTCCTGAACTGCTCTGAACTGCTATAAACCTCCTACATTCTTCACAAAATTCTGTTATCAGAGCTTTATATCTGTCCCCTGTTTTCATTTCCTTAATAAAGAGCAACGGCTTGTTTTTAATACCTCTATTGAAGAATACATCCTGTATTATGTGCTTATCATGTGATTTTTTTTGTTTATTTTTTTTATGAAGCTGTGTTTTCCTATTTATACTACAAGGACAAATGAGGCACCTGCATTGTCTGCTGAGTTTAAAAGGGAAGTTCAATTTTTCATATCAGCAAAACGGTCCCCGCTAAAGGAAAACAAGTTGTGTTTTTTTGTCAATACAGGAACTCCTGCTTGTCATCATGGTTTAAATATGGTTTAGGTTAGGCTCTAGGTCCGAAGGTACAATAGTTGATACCCTCTAGGGATGTCATTTTCCCTGTTCTTTAACCAGCATCATATTGCTTCACCAACCATTTACAAGCCATTTGAAAGTGAGAGAACTCTACTTTCATAGATGTAGTACTCCAGTAGTATATATTTTTATGTTGTACTTTGACGAAATTGAATGATGATTTCCTGCGGAATTGAACTGAAATTTACCAGTCTGCAAGCAGAAGGATATTTAACAGAATTTTAATGGACAGACATGAGAACAGAATGACATTTCACTAAACTGCGATGGACAGAGCTGAGAGCAGAAGGACATTTCACTGAACTGAAATGGACCAGTTTGAGAGCTGAAGGACATTTCACTGAACTGAAATGGACCAGTTTCAGAGCTGAAGGATATTTAACAAAATTTTAATGGACAGACATGAGAAGAGAATGACATTTCACTAAACTGCAATGGACAGACCTGAGAGCAGAAGGACATTTCACTGAAGTTCCATTCAATGGCCACTTTCTTGGTGTCAGGACTCATGATATAAATCTGAGATTGGCCAATCTGCAAAAAAGAAAAAAAACACATTCATACTTCCTAATGCCCATGTTCAGAAAAACACAAAAACTGTCATGTCACATTTTGATTCAAACAGAGCTTGACTTTTAACACAGTGATAGAACAGCCTTTAATTCTTATAAAAATGATCAAGAACAGGCACTGATTTCAGATAACATCCTGCATAGTTATTTACCCAGACTGGCAACAGTCAAGTCAAGTCAAGTCGAGTCAAGTCAAATGGCATTTATTGTCATACCATCTACATTCAGGTACACAGTGGTACAAAATAATGTTCCCCCAGGAGTACAGTGCAACATACAGACAGCAAATAGGGTTTTCACTGGACTTAAAGTACAAAACTCAGGATGGTGTGTAACAGGGGCTGGACACAGGGGTTTAAAAACATATAAATAACAGAGCAGCATAAATGTGTGGCATAAATACAGAAAATACCTAACAATAAATAGATAAATGTTAACGTTAAAATGAGCAGTCCTGGGGGACAGGTATGGGACTGCAGAGCATTTAGTGTCCTGGGCAGGAAGCTGTTGCTGAACCTGGAAAAAATCATTGGACCTACAAATTGCCACATCGACACCTGTAAATGTCTTGTCTGGGGAGCCGCTCTGGGGAGCCGCTCTGGGGAGCAGCTAACTGAAGTTCTTCCACGCTAAAGACCGACTATCTCCAGCTCTGTCACATATGCTTGGAACCATGACGCCACACCTTGAACCCAACCACATTCCCAGGGCATTGTTCAAGAACATATCCCTGTTATCGCCATGAATTCACCAGCCAATCAAAGATAGCGCCCCCAGCTGGATGTGAGTGACGCAGATGATCACAGCAAAAGGATATAAGGGAGTCACATTCACTGATAACAGCCGTCCCAAGGTCCAGGACAGAGAGAGAAAAGGGTTATGGAGAAAAACGTCCAGCTAAGATGGGGGTGTCACTGAGTCAGGGACAAAGAATTACACGGTAGGAGGTTAGGACCTCCATGCTTGGCCTGAGCGAGCTGCATCCACCATGTTCATGTAGCCAGCGTGGTTTCCTGTTCATGCGCAGCAAAACTATGACAGAAAGTTATTTTATTCAAACCCGAATTCTGTAACTTTGGAGGTTCCGTATTTTAATAGGCACAATATCTGACGAGCAGATCCCCGGCGGATATGATTCAGGCCTCGTGTTTCTCCACCACCCTCGTAGGCTGAAGCAGCTTCTTTTCATTCATTTGCAACCCTAAATGACTAAATTCGATTTAGGCTAACTAATTCCCCATCTATCTGGATTTTACAGAACCATTTAGCCTGGGTGAACACTGCAATGCGTTAACAACGTGAATATAAGCTTTTGAATCGAATGAACAGGGGAATAAATGAAGACAGCTCAGGGATCTTAATGAAGACGGCACGGGGGCCTGAATGAAGACGGCACGGGGGCCTGAATGAAGACGGCACGGGGGCCAGAATGAAGACGGCACGGGGGCCTGAATGAAGACGGCACGGGGGCCATGTCTAATTGTGGACAATTCTAGCCTGAAACTGTGTAGAGTGCAGAGACAGCATGGATGTAAAAGCAAAGAGGCCTCTTGATGAACAAATCACCTCCTTGCTTATATGGGCTATAGAGGAAGTACGTTTAGGTAGAATATGCTTCCATTGTGGCAGTTGGTCTTGTAAGATGTATATTAAGGACGAATAATAACAGTGAGAAATGAGAAAGGGAGCAATAAAGGAAACAGCAAACTGGGAAAACAGGAGATCCTGCACCGTGAGCAGCCTGGAAACCCAAGTGTTTGTTCAGCAGTGAACAAATACACCATCTCACAGTTATGCTTCTCCAGGCAGTGGCATAACAAAAGGACGTTCTCGGTCCTCCCCCAGCAGAAACGCAGAGGAGTACATCAGCTCAGGCACAAGACCGGATACTTATCTAAACATCCTTGAGGATGCCCATGTTTTCCTGGGGGGGTCATTCCTTCACGTTTATCGGAAGTCCAAGTGGTTATACAGTCGTCCGTCGCCACCTCGCGCTTCGACTTCCGCGGCTTCAATCTATCGCGTTTTTTTGTATAATCATTAAAAATTGATCGAGACAGTGAAAATGATACATCGCTACGAATTGGAAGCATCTTTGCTTTTCGTAATTAAATGTACAATAATAATAATATGATATTTGTAACGTCTAATATGTTTTATTTTCTCTTATTTTGTCTAATATATTGGGTAATACGAGTGTAATTGTCATGACCTGCCTGTACCATCCTCCTGTGTGACACGCCCCCTTATTAACCACGCCCCTTCATTAACCACGCCCCTTCATTAACCACGCCCCTTCATTAACCACGCCCCTTCATTAACCACACCCCTTCATTAACCACACCCCTTCATTAACCATGCCCCTTCATTAACCATGCCCCTTCATTAACCATGCCCCTTTAACCACGTGTGCAGCCCCGATTGTGACCAGCTGTTTCCTGTCAGTCTGATTCCTCCGGTGTATAAGTCCACGTCAGAGTCTGTAACCCCAGGTCTGTCATTGACGTTTTGATGTTACATGTTCCTGTGTCCTGCATTTGGAATGATTCCAAATAAACCCTTCGATCCTGATTCCTCGTCTCCCAGTTCCTGCTTCCGTGTCCAGCAATCATAACATTAATGGTGACTAAAGGGTGTTATTTCATGTCTAGAGGGCTCTAGTAATGTTAAAGCATATTTAGGAGGTCAGACAGGTTTTCTATGCTCTAACTACGGAAATATCCAATTTATAAAAAGAGAATTCTACTTCGCGGAAATTCACTTATCGCGGTAGAGTCTGGAACGGATTAACCGCGATAAATGAGGGCCAACGGTATATAGCCAGGAGCCGAGTGGGAGGGGCAGTGTCAAGTAGGAGGGATTTATCACGAGGGGTAGGGGGGTTTATAACGAAGGTTAGGGTATCACATAACAGGCTCCTCCTACAAACCCCTCCCACACTGACCCCCACTCAGTTCCTGGCTGCAGCGATGTGCTTCTCAGAATATCAGCAGGGCTTGGCATATGAAGGCCTTGAATTGTTCCGCTCTGAGGTGCATCAAATGTTTGCGAAAATTCAGAAATCTTTTATGGTAATTTATTAAAGAGCAGCACAGCAGCAGACCATACTGAACAAGGGAAAACATGTAGGCGCTTCAAGAAATCGGACACATTCCTCAAAAGGAAAGAGGCCTGCAGTTACATGACACTGACACTAGGGGTCGCAGCAAAATACCCAAGCATTCTAAAGCAGTGGATTTTGGACTAGATATGGCGACTCCACATCCCACCAGAGTGGCCCATTATCTGGTGAAGCTCATCGGCAGCATGTGGCGGCCTGCAGACAGGCTGGTACCTGATGGCCTCCGAGTCTATGTGCACGGGGGCGATACGCTCCAGTAGGAACTTCACCATCTCCAGGAAGGGGTTGGTGGGCTGTTTGGGGAACGTCAGCTTGCGGGAGATCTCCCTCTGTAGGGGACAGTGACACATGCACCCGAGGCATGAGGCAGAGACGCTCGCCACCGACAGACAGAG
>JAODJX010000015.1:3731847-3757849 GCA_026776945.1 Isichthys henryi
GCAGCGAGGCAGAGGCGCTCGCCACCGACAGACAGAGGCAGCGAGGCAGAGGCGCTCGCCACCGACAGACAGAGGCAGCGAGGCAGAGGCGCTCGCCACCGACAGACAGAGGCACTCACCACACAGATCTCGGCCTGCTTGCAGGAGCACGTTGGGCTGATGAGCAGCTCCAGCTGGGAGCGCAGCTTCTCGTCCTCTCCCAGTACTTGGTTGAACTTCTTCAAGAAGTCCTGGGCCTTGCCGGGGTCCGGCAGGTTCTCTGTCGTGAAAAGAGGAGCCTTGGGGTCAAGGCCTGACGCGGGGAGGTCAGGTGCCTCGGGGGCGAGACCATGAGGTCTGCAGATGTGTCACCGCATGTGTGCTGGCGGTGACAGAATTTATCAAGGTCAGGCATAGGGACCACTCAAAAATCGAAACGACAAACACACCTCGATCGATCATTGGCCAGCAGCAACAGAAAGCAGGGACTAAAGATTGCACCTTTTCCACCCTCTCTAATCAGACAGAAAATAAACATGGCTACCAGATTCAAAGAAAGGTTGGCTGAGGAAGTCCGGAAATACCGGCATTTATATGATTTTTCGCTGCAGGACTCCCAGATGGCTGCAATCTTTAAAAAAAATAAATAAACACACATCTGTAACTGTAATGCCATATTTTAATACAAGAGAGAACTTGACGAACGAACAGCACTGCTCAACAGCGCCATCCTAGGCCTGGCAGGGAAGTACACTATTGCCTGGTATGTCGATGCAAGAAGTAGAGAACGTGAACGGCACTATGGCGTGCTGTGGCCTGCCCACATCCACAAGGGGTATGAACCAGGCCTTAGAGGCCCCACCCCCCCGCAGTGTCTGGCCAGGCCCCCAGCCAAGGTGCAGTCACCCTTCCCATGCATTATATGTTAATATATAAATAAAAACAGACATACCGAGGAGGCAGATAAGACATTTCACCCAAACCAGTTATAAACATGCCTGATTACCAAAACCCCAAAACCAGACAGGAGTCCTACACCAGCACGCTGAAAGCATACTTACTGGCTATGGTGATCAGCTTCCCGAACATGGCGGCAGAGTTGGCCTCGGTCTGATAGGGGGGAGAAGAACAGTAATAAGGCTCATGTTTGTCACGTCACACGAAGGATGACTGAGATACTCGGCTCACCACACGGCACATGCGTGGAGGTATGTGGGGGGGGGGGCGGTGCGCACCGTGGGCTGCTTGTGCAGGTCCAGCAGCTCCCGGACGTGACTCCTCAGCATGTTCTGGCACTTCCACATCTCATTGAGAGCCCTGAGGGCCAAACAGACAACGTCTCACAACCGCCGTGGCTGTTAAGCACTGGCTCACGCACACGCGCATGTCGTGCCACACACAAACACACACACACCCCCCACAACCACCCACTTTGCACATTGCCATGTTTGTAATATTACATAACGCTGTTTATTACACCCCGAGACTGTTTGCTGAGTCACTCCTATTTATAACACTGCAAACAAATGAAGGAGGTGGTTTACTGGATAACACTGTCATATTGTAAATAGGCAGAGTCAACGTAACGGGACACAATCACGACAATATCCTTACTAAGCTACAGAGAGGAAATGTACGTCAATGCGCGTGTGTGTGTCCCCCAAAAGGAGAGAACACAGGATAATCAAAAACAAAAAGAATCCCAACGCATCATTTCATTTCACAAGGGGGGTAATCAGATTATAATCTGATATTAAGAGGTTTACACTCACTTAACAGCGTTGGGGTCCAGACAGGCGTACAGGTAGTACAGACACTTCATCTTCTCCTCGGTCTCCAGGTTGTGAGGCACCATAAACTGAGCAAAGATCTTCTCCACTAACAGCCTAAAGGAGCAGACACACAGGGGGAGGGGGAATCGTGCTGCTAGTGAATCCAATGCGCTGAATTTCACGATGCCAATAAAACCAATGCGTTGAATCGAAAGTGCAGAGGCTGAGCAGGGAGGTCCGCACTTGTCGTCGATGCTGTTCTGATAGTAGATGTGTAGCAGCTTGTCCTTGATCCAGCTGATCTTCAGGGCAGACTCCTTTCCAGCCTCATGGTGCAGACAGTACTTCTTATAAAGTTGTGCCAGGCCCATCATAGCCTCCTTCCGCACCCTCCACTGTAGGGACAACCAGGCACACAAAAATCCCGTTACCCAGATGATCCCATGACCTGTTCTGTGGACGCTACTGCAGAATAGTGCATTTGTAGGAACATGTTGGACAGAACTACTTGTGTGGCTCATACCCGCTTATCCAATGTCCTCTCCCGAACAAACCCCAGAAGCTGGTCGTTCACCAGGATCAAGTCCTTCTTCCCTGCATTGATGATGGTGACGATGACGTCGTGACGTATGGCCTCCTCGGGGTCATGTGACCGTACCTTCAGGAAGTCTGTCGTGATATGTGAAAATGAACAAACAAGTCACATGGTCACCCTAAGCCTGTTATTGGCTATTAGCTGTAATCTTGCTGCGGAGTCCTTGATAATTTGGACTCTATATCCGCAGCTGAACTTTCATGTGTAGAAACCAGCTGTGTTATCAATGCAGAAGCCATCTTTGGACAGGATAATATCCCACACACCTGTCAGATCTTTGGCCAAGTCGGGATGGTTCATCAGACAGTGGCTGGCAAACTTCACGCACTCCAGTCTCACTGGCACGTGGATGTCATTAAATCTGAGGCGAGACAAAATCGACCACCAACCCAGACACTTACAAACCCCAGTAGACAAACATGACCTGCACAAACCACGAGTCACTAACCTATTTATTGCTAGTTATTCAAAATACTTATCCCATCCTGTGATGCTGCTGTATTACTTACATATGCATTGCACTATGTATATAAACTTGTGTGTCCTGCCCACATTTCACACTACCCTGTGTTTGGCACTTAAAGTCCTGTAAAAACCCTCCCCATGCCACTTGCTGTCTGTACGTGGCACCATGGTCCTGAGGGACTGTTATTTCATGCCACTTATATGTGCATAGTACGACAAAGCCAACTAGACCTCAATGGATCTTTCAGGCAGCTTTTGGGGACCCACCCAATAAACCGTCGAATCACCTGCACAGTACCAGGAAGGGAGCGGCCCTGCAGGACAAAGGGGAAGCCGTACCTGCCCAGGAAGCACTGCCATAGGGGCCGGTTGTGAGAGGCCAGTTCCGAGTCCTTGGCCCCGAAAAGCTTTGCCAGAAGACGGACCACCGCCAGGCGCTCCTCACCGTCGTTGCTCTGAGCGACAGGCCCGACAAACGATTAGCCACACAGAAAAGCATCTAAACAGACTGACGCAGGAGGTAAGAAGAAAGTTTAGCTGGAAATGACAGGAGAGTCACCTTCAGCTTGAACTCCAGCTGAGGCATGACAGACACCAGAAGGTGTGGGTCGATGGCGAAGAGTTCCTGGATGAGGTCAAACACGTGCTCGGATAAGTCGCTCACCGAAGACTTGCCGAGCACCAGCACCTGGTTGAAGAACTGAAGGGCACAGATGCAAAGGTAAGACCTTGAGCTCCAAAGAATACAGAATAATTTTGGGCACTGGGTGGGCGAATCGGAAACTCACATTAGCAATACAGGTCTCAATGGTTTGAACTGTCCTTTTGAGGAGAATTTTCGCAAGGTCATACGCTTGCTTATTCAAATTCTGTGAAAAGAACGTTTGTCATTTAAAACAAACAGCTACATTTATTTGATCTGACGGTGACAGCCAAGTCCACCCAAACGACCAAAAGTTATTCCCTTGTGAGACGGAGAAGATGGTGGACGATACCTTGTGTGCGAGGATAAGGTTGATGAGGATGGTGTCGAGCAACTCCTGGGTAACTCCGTCGCCTTCGGTGATGATGGAGCTCATCAGATCCAGCATGTGCATGTGCACCTTCTGGTTGTGGCTGGTACTGAGGCCCAAGAACATCCATCAATGACACTGAATTTCAGGGCTAAGCCTGTTGTCACCACTTATGCTACCAGAGCTTCTTAAGTAAAGGAAGTCAGGCGTCATAGAGAAAAGTGGAAAGCTGGGGCAAGTGACAGCAGGACAGACAGCCAACAAAGAAAGGATGGATGGTCGCAGGAAAAAGCTACTTCAGCAGAGATTACAAAAAACAAAAGCTCACTTGATAACGGAGAAGAGAGTCTTGAAGAGCTGAATGAAGATCTCATTGCAGTCCTCTAGCTCAAAACAGATGTTGTAGGATTTGACCCAGGCCAAGTTCTGCAAAAAAGGAGGAGATGGTTATAGAAATAACCTTGCAACATCTGCACCAGTCAGTGTGTGCAGCTCGCATGTGACACAAAGAACCAAAATTCCAGGGGGGGATATAACTTTGCACACCATCATACCGACCAGACATTACACCATGGTATATTGTCAAAATGCTGTTTGTTCCTGAAGCTACACAATTCAACCCAGTCTGCTGAGTGGCCAAGTGGAAAGGGGGGGGGGGTATATTTTGTGACCAATTTTATCTTGGGGACTACTCCCCTACCTCTCCCATGGCTAATTTTGTCACCAACATTTCAAAATACCGTGGTATGCCCAAAACACTGCGGTACACAATTTTACCACAATACTGCCCAAGCCTACTCCAGGGTAATTAATACCGGCAGTGTACAGATCACCTAAATTTCAGTACTAAGAAAATCAAAATTCATTTTAGAGTAGAACGGTCAAAATGAGGAAATAATGGCTATAATACATTTTAAATTGACAGAATAGGCTGATACCATGAATGCCTAGAGCAGTGCTTCTCTATTTTCTGTTACGCCCCCACTAGGAAGAAGCAGACATTTCGCCCCCCCCCCCCAACTCTCTGCTGCGACTGTAAATAGTATCATTTGTCTATAAAATTGTTATAAGTACACCTCTGCATAACAGTCTGGCGACAGTGTCATTGGACAGAGGGATAGTTTTTATTTTTGCAGCACTTGCGTCATCCAGCATGACAGAGACCATGTCCAATGCTGCAGGTAGTATCAGCTCCTCTGCTATGGGGTGGGGCTGGTTTTTTGCACTGAGCAATTTGGTACGACATCTTATATGATACTAATAGTGCCCGCTGGTGTACTGAAGTAGCATTCACAAAGCGGGACGACTGTTGGCAATATTCGGCACGTTTTCGCTGAAAAAACTCAAGCGGCTTATCAGCGTGATTGGGGTGTAATGTCTAAGTGACGGCTTAATTTATTGGGCTTCATGCTGTCCGCCGGCAACATTTTTTAGACACAGTAAACATACCGGTCTTTCCTCGTCTCCCACCGTCGTCACAGTGAAGCCAAGCGCTACATGTGCTTTGTCATATTTCCTTGTCTTAGTTTTCGGGAGACTTGCGTTTGTCTCATTATCTCCGTCTCTCTCCGCCTTTCTTTTCGTCCCTGTTAAATATTTTCCCATGGTGTCTCTTACAGGTTTGTTCACTGCACTTCAGATCTCCTACTCTGTGCTGTGTGCTCATGTTCAGTGCAAAAAAGCCCTACTCCCTACGCCAAAAAAAAAAGCATGTTCCCCGGGGTCACACGCGCCCCCCGGCATCGCTCCAAGCCCCCCAAGGGGGGCGCGCCCCACTATTTGAGAAGGACTGGCCTAGAGGAACATTTATAAAGATCTCACAAGGCACTGAAATAGTGCAGGGTCAGCCAGTGCCACCACCCAGATGGGTGACTATTTTCATTCTAGGCAAAAATAAAATAAATCCAGTCTACACGTCAGATTAACCCCCTAATAGTCATATTCTGCAGACTTAACCATCCACGGTGGATGAGGTACCTCCAGCAAGTAGAAGTATCTGTTGAACTGTGGGCTCTTGGTGTCCTCTAGACCCTTCAACTGCCTGGTGATGAATAAGAAGATATCCTGTGGATGGACAGACACAATGAGAAGAGGCCAAAGCAAAGCAGGGATTTGGTACACGCCACATCTACGGAGGGTGCATAGACCCAGGGAAGAGGTGCCTATCTAGCTGTGAACGAAAGCAGACCATAATTATGATTATGGCAGATTAATTCAAAAAGAACTCATCACCCAAAGGCAAGAATGTCAGTACAAAGAATGCCAGGTTCCAGCATTACATCAATGGCGTATCACGTTACTGCAAGACAGGTGGAGTCTGAAGCTGCACCTTGAGCTTGTCGTGGGACGTGTAAGGTGCTTCTGGGGCATAGATGCGGAAGATGTCCGCCAGACAGCAGGCCACCAGCAGCCGCACGTCCTTGTTGGGGTTGCGCAAGAAGAACTCCGAGGCGAGATGCAAAGCGAGGGCCAGGTACTGCTGCTTCTCGTCTTCAGAGTCCTGGTCCATGTCCATGAAGGTCTTCACCACCATCTACAGGGGAAAAATCCACCAGCTAGTGCTCAGTGCCCTATTCACTGAAAGGAAATTATTTCCCACTGAATTTAAAGCCCACACACATGGACAATATTAAGATATAAATCACAGTTTGTGGTGAAGGGGCAGGAACAATATTTTGCCAATTCAATACACAGGTGTAGCATTTGAAATGAAATGATACTTTATTGATCGCTGTGGGGAAATTCTCCTTTTGCCTGCTCTGCATGACACACAGACACATGCGTAGGTGACAAGCCTGGCAACGAAGCGGAGCCTGGCAGCATTCATCAATTGAGCTTAGATGTTTCTGCAATTCTTAGGGAATGTATAGAAGCTGCAACAAAGTCGGGCTGATCAAAGGAGTCTCTTCAACTTTCTTAGCGTTAGGTGTCCTGGTTTGAAAGTCTGAAATAAAGGAACCTAACCAATTAAATGTGGTGTTTCCCTTTGTAACACATTTACAGAGCTAAGCATTAAACCACAGTAACATGCCCCCCTGCTGTGCAGGTAGGTGAAGATTATGGGTGTGAATCATCTAATTCTGCAGAAGCATGTGTTTCAGTTAATTAGTATCTGCTATGTGTCTGACATCAACAACAGCTACTAGAATTCTGCTAAACAGGACCCAAAAAAAGTAGAGATGCGCCAACTGGAAAAGCCAACTACCAGCACCGGCCGATACAGCAATAATCGGCCATCGGCAGACGGTTAAAAATGAGCTGATATTTACCGCCGATAATTCCCTTTAAAATGGTGACCCATATCGCTTTGCACACCCGCGTACTAAACAGCTAGAAAAAATCTCTGCCGGAAGGAATTATTTTAAGTGCTAGAACATGCTGTGTCCATTTTGAGTAGCCGGGAAAGTAGGCGGTGTGACACCATTTTGTTTTGATTGATTTCATCAATGGTTTTGGTTAACTAGGGGGTTAGGGGAGTGACGTATGTTTATCTTTTATATGGGTTAAGTAAAGAATCAGGGTGGGAAAACATATTGATTTCATCATTAATCACGATCCTGGTTTTGAGGATTCAATATCGATCCACAAAATCCCAAGATCAATCTAGCTAATTCATGCCTTTCCCCGTGACGGAGAAAATGTTTTTGATGAATTTCACTTGTATAGGTCCTTCAATCATATAGGTGGTGCTTAATTAAAAACTGATAGATTTGTAATTGTCTTAGAATACAATACGGGATTTATGAGCGAGAACGCACATAAGCGGTAGACAAGCATGCATTCGCCACGATACATGAGAGAATTTGTCGTGTACAAACACATTTCATTTGCCCATTTTAGTTGCCTCTGCACTGTTCTCAGAAAATCCCGTGCATTTTAACCTTTATACTGCAAGTAAGCACTTGTCGTATTGCTTTACATGGGGAATGCGTATTTGTGTAGTGTCAATCCTTATGATCCGTCCCATTTATAAAAATGAAATAACATTTTTGTATAATTATTTCAAAAACTTAAAATGAATGATGAAAGAGAAAGCTAAATAAGCCCAAATACCGTCTAAATGCAAAAAAAAAAAAATCTGCTTTTACTTACAGTAGGCTAGATGCTGTACTTAATGCTTGTTCACATCTTACTTGGGTTGGGTGGGCGATTAAATTTGCCATTCAGCTGCATATTTACTTGCCACCCCGGGTTCAGCATTGAAACTGGATTGTCATCTTACTCCAGAAGGCAAAACGAAGCCTGTAGTAATAGGCAGGGCTTTAGGGCCCAGCAGAGCAGAAGCCAGCAAATCTGCCGAAGCTATTTAAGGGAGGTGGGGGGGGCTAACAGCAAGAGGCCAAGGCATTGAACAGACAGAGTGGGGGATGGGCAGACTACTCAGAAGACCAGACTGCCTTTGCAGATCTCACTGTTCTTTCGATAGCCGTTCAGTAACAGATCTGTGCAATACTCCATTGCCATCTGCCACTATCAAACACACAAAAACAATGCCGGCAGACGTGTTTCTTTAGAAACTTAGCATACCTACATTTGTTGAATCAACAACTTTGATGCAATAATATATAACTAAAATCTCAGAACAATTCTAAGACCCTACAAGCAAGCCAGGCCCTTTTTTTTTTCTTTTTTTTTTTAAAGCTGTACAGAAATGAATTTTCCCTGTGAGCAAACACACAAACATTTCCTGCTCGACACATTTTCCTCTCGAGGCGCCCATGGCAAACAAACCGAAGCTACAAACAAATACCTCATAAGCACATTTCAGGCACCTACAGCCCCGAAAGGCGAACTTGGACAGAAACAAACACATCAGATCCAAAATAAAATCACACTGGCAATCTCACTTTTGGTGCACGTCCATAAAAATGAGCAGAGAGTGTCTACACACCCACATCTACCCCAGTGCGTCTAGCACCTGTAAGAGGACAGACTCAACCATTCAGAATCTCGGGTGTAAATCTAGCACTCCAAACGACCACACAATCTTCATCCAAATCACACAACTACTTTTATAATCTCTCATTCTTTAAACATTTACAAACAAATAACGTTTCAGTTTTACCTAACTACTTCCAAATGGTGAGATCCACTTCCAGACAATAGCAGACTTTTGAACTGCTAAATTCTATTTATACTGTATTTTGCACAATAAATATTTAATGCAGAAAAATCGATCAAAGGGCTAAAAACTGGTATCAGGACACTTAGGGAGAGCAGGTGGCCGCCACGGAATAACAATGATGTCACAAATGGGAGGTCTGAGGAGAACGTGGAAATTTCAGAAACAGTGGTGCACTGATGTGGAAATCTGAGAGACATCACAATGGCACATCAATGAAGCAGTGCCGACTCGAGAGACTAAGTGACGAATGAGCCGGCAGGATCCCTCGCCCACCACTACAGAAAACGCCGGATTGCCCGGCGCAATCTTTTTCATCATTCTAGTGGTTATGCCTTCATAACTGGTGCTGCCAGCTCTGAATAGTGACTCTAGTCTAAATATTAGCCGGGAAATATATACCAAGACTGATACACGGGCCAAATGCAGACGTCTTCGGGCGATACCAATATGTTACACGATATATCGTGTATCTAGTCAGAAACCAAACCACGAAATGTCACGTCAGTGCTGCTCACATATATAATGATAATGACCATGAGGAATAGCATTAACTGTTAGGTCACCCCAGTCACTAAAGGGAATTCAAAGTAGGAAAACCGACCTTGTCACGTCAAAACAAATTTCAGCTAACTATCCAATAATTAGCCATTAGACAGAACAAGGAAAGACTATAAGACTCCAGCTGGACAACAGCAGGGTTTGGTTCTGCATGAGAGGAGAAACCAAGTGAAGTGTGACAATGGTAAGACGCTTCATGTCATAAAAGGAAACTACTCAGTTCAGCCTCATTATTTAGATCATTTGTATTTACAAAACTTCTTTAAAAAGTAAACTAAAAACCATTTTATTTTGCCATGCACGTCATCTCCATGATGATGCAGCATTAACTTTAAAGAAGCCATTTCATAACCAAGCATAAATAGCAGAGTCACACACACATCATTCAAGCCTGACAGCAAAAATCTCTACACACCGGACCACAAGATGCTAACAGACAGGGGTCCAGTCAAAGGGGGGAAAGGGGCCTTGCCAGTCAGGATTCAGCCATCAGGCTGGAAAGCGGGCGGCATGGTGGGCAGCGCTGCAGACTCGCACCTCCAGGGTTCTGTCCCCTGCTGCAGGGGTGGAGACCGAATGTTCTCTGCTTGCTTTGCAGGTCTGAAGATGCACAAGGTAAAAAAGCTTTCGTTCTGTCCTTCAAGATGTCTGACTGTGTGTATCCAAAAACATAAGCCAGAATTCACATGCTTGCATATGCGCGAGTGTGCGTACATGTGCGTATGTGCGCACGTGCCCAGCGATGGATCCTGTCCAATGTATCCCCTGCCTAATGCCCTTCAGAGCCTGAGACAGGCTTCAGCCTCCACTCATGACACCCACCAACCAGAAAAAGCAGCTGAGAGACACTGATATTAACATATTCCTACACACCTTCCTTAGAAATGCTGCTGAGAATTGTTAATGTATCATTTAAAACAAATAATAAATCTGCCAACGGTGGCTGTTAATCACATATTGCACTTGGCAAAGAAGCTTTCGTGTATCGTCACTCACAAACAAGCAGTCAGTCCAACACAGCGATGGATCAAGCATGCAAGGCCATAAAATGTCATTCACATTCATTCAAAGAATGAAACCATGTGGGAGTCTCCCAACCTGAGAGATACCCCCCAGACCGCTGCTTAAGAGCAGTTCAGCTCTACATTTAAAGTCAAAATGAGGGCTGCAACAGCACATGTATCTGTCCTGTGCCTTTCCGTTACATGACTTTCGGTTCAGAATGCACAATGAAACAAATACATTTCTTGGCACAGGTGAAAACTAAATTCAGAAGTAGATATCCAACACGGAAAAATGTTGCTAACTGTGGCAGTAAGCTGGTTACAGCTAGTGCTGAAGATCTCAAAGATCTCCCACATCACTTAAAATTAGTAATTTTGGAACATTCTGGTTTCCCAATAAATTACCCCAACACTAGGGAGCAAGAGTAATTGACCTCTGATGCAGAAACACATGCTAAGTCATTTGAAACAACATCATCCAAGATTGTGCACAAACCGGCTTCTGCAAGTTAGTCTTCCCATGGTATTTAAGGAGCTTCGGCCAGGAATTTCAGACAGAGCTAGAGTTGAGGGACTTATCTATTTCAAATCGAAATAGATAAATTTTCGTTCATAGAAATCATACCCATGTGCTGCAGCATTTATGTCAATATTACCAGCAAAACTACAAATACGGTGACAGGATTATATAAAGTAGGTTCTGTCATACCACACCAGAGCCACAAAAAAAGATATCGTTCCCAGACCATCTAAAAGGGAGTCAGAAATCTATACCAGGAAGTGACTTCAACAGAATTAAGAGCACATTCTAGGCACCCTTAAGAGATAGTGTGCAGCTCTTTGGCATAGGGGGTCTGTGCACATGTCCAGAGGTCTTGGGTTTGAATCCCGTGGGCATCAGAGTAACCACATCACTGCTGGAGCCCTGAGCAAAGTCTATAACCCCAAATGCTTCAGGGTCACGGGCTGATTCCAGCGCTCTTACCCCTAACAGTCTGTTTCAATCCCAAGCACTTCTTACAGACAGCAAGAAATAAGCAAAACTACTCAATTTCCCAACTGAAAAGGGTACCACAAATCTAAACATCCACAGAATTCATTAGAACTGTACTGAAAAACCCTTCGGAATAGAGATTTCCCATAAACAGTGGAAGAATGAAAAACTTTCTCCAGCGAAACCACACATCAGTCTGAAAACGTGTCATAGGTTTGCAGTCCATAGCTTAATATTCCACAGCTCAGTAATGAACATCTGAATTAAAAATGCAATACACTTCAGCCAAGTTAACCTAATTTGCCTGCTCCTTGGGATTATTTTAAATGCAGCTAATACTTCTAAATATAGCTCACGTTTCCGCATTTTCTTGTATTACGGTTGTGTATTAATTTCTATCTACTAAGATTACTCAATGCAACTAATCATTTAACCTAGGTTAGCCCTGTCACTGCCTGTTTCTATAACATACCTCTACAGCCACAGTCAATACCCAGTTCAAATCCCTGACAGCCCTGAAAAAACAAACACACTGCTAAATACATACCAACCCCCAACCCTATTTTGTGCTAATTCAGCCTCACTCTTATTTGGTACCACTACAGAAAAACAGTATTAAAAGCTACAAATCCTCACTGGTGCCTCCATCGTTGTACACAGTGAATTCCCCATACTGTGACTCCCGTAGATTAGCCATCCAGAGACTGACGCTAGTTATCGCCGCAGGGTATAAATTCAAGTGCTCCGGAGCCAGCCAGGCTGGTGCTACTGGCATAAGCTTCTCCAGGAACTAGATGCTAAGCTGAGTGGAGATGCCATGGGGTTGCTTCGCCTCACTTGGCCTCCCCCCGCAAATAATTAGTACAAACAGGTCTCTTACACACAACTGAAGCATGAAGCAGGGTGTTTCAGGGACATATTACAGCGATAAAGACAGTGCATGGGGTTTTCCCCACTGAACAGAAGGGTACAGAACGAACCTTCAGACAGTAAGAACTTCAGCCTGTCAATTATCTGATTTGGACTCAATGTTACGACTCACGAGTCCCTTGATAAGTAAGCTCTTCTTTATCAATCACAGGGCAAGACATCATTAATAACCAGTACCATGTTTTGATAACCCAGCTGTAATGTCATTGCAGGACAGCTGAAGAGTCCTTTGGATTGGTGTTGACAAATTGCTGGTACATGTAAGAACACTATGTGACAAATGTATTAGAGGGAGGGAACCATGGTATGGTTAGTGTAACATATCCAAGATTTAAGATAAAAATACACAAAAGTTATACAATTAGACTATTTGGAAAGAGATTCTTTTTTCCAAGCGTTTGAAAACGGAAACACTTCAAACAAATAGGAATAAAGATGGGGGGGGGGGGCCTGTTATAACTGTTTTCAGCACTGAACATAAAACCACACCTTGAACCAGCTGCCATGTCACAACAGACGCTGAATCATTGGTCTTAATGAGTTAGACAGCTGCAAAAACATACACTGCTACCAGGTAACCTAATCAAAATTAAGCTCCAACAAGTGGACTGCTGCATATTTAAATCGTACATCAAAAACATTATTCCAAAATAATAAACAAGGTCTATTAGACAGAAATGCCACCGCCACCAGTATTGCTGCCTTTATCCTCTACGAGAGGAAACCACCATACACGGCAAACTCATATGGCTTCTTAAGCTCATGGGAATTTTACTTACACAATGTTCTGAGGACAGAAGGAAAGATGATTGGTTCAGAGAGATAAATCAGATTGTAGAGGTGGATCCAAGCAACTAGAGGAGGCAGGAGCAACCAATCAGATGTGTTAGTCCCACCTCCTCTACAATGTGATTGGTTCTCTCTCTGAACCTGTCATTTTTCTTATGGCCCTCGGAACATTGTTGCGCAAGTAAAACTCCCACAAGCGCCTCTTAAGCAGACACTGTTTCTGGCAAGCCCCAGCCATACATCCCGGCCAGTCGGTGTCAAATGGATCAAAAATACTTCATCAAGACTAAAGTAAACATCACACGACACCTACAATGCCCTCTGAGCCTACACAGAGCCAGAAAAGCACAGAGAGACCCAGCAAGACCTAAACAGATAATGCATTGCCACTGTCCCCTCAAGCATCTCGCTGGAGGTAATACTGGCTTTAGGGAAACCATGGTGGAAATTATGTGCCGATGCAGAAAAATACAATGTCTGGTTCCTGGTCGGCCGTAGACTAATTCCCTCAGTGTACACGAGACGAACACGAGAAACTCTATACAAGACCAAACGTATTCAGTCCAAGAACTCAAATCGGTCAATGTCTTAAAAATCTGTCAGATCATAGCGTCACAGAGATGCTGCAGGGAACCAAATCCAAATGACATCAAAACTTTGTCCTTTGCTCGCAGACTAACTTTGGCGATACGACAGCCTAGCCGAGATAGAATAAAAGGCAGATAAAACACACTGGCCACTGCTGACTTACCTTTAACCTCTTGACCACTTCATCGTTGCTGATCTTTTCCGTGATTTCCTTCACCCCGGGGGGATAGGTGATCCTGCCGTCGGCGGATCTCTGCTGTGGTTGGAACTCCATCCTGGTCAGGGCAGCGTCCGAACAGCCCTCTACTGGCCTCTATGGGTCGAAAAGAGGAATTACAGCACAGTGAACCAGCCGCGCTTTCCCTTTTCCAATAAAATACACACAATTATATGCTTCTTACAAAAATAACAGCAGAAATCAGACTCCGGTTAAAGGTTTTGGTTAAAGAGGTTTATATAATTGCAAGAAATGAAGGCAAGGGAGCCAGGCTGGTTTAGCAAGCTCCGTATTTCTTTCACTCAGCGACCATGACGAGAAAGCGCCGGTTTCCACGGATGTTTCCAAAAGCTGCACGAGGCTTAAAAAAAAGTGAAAAAAGAAAAACATACATGCAAACAGAGCACAACTGTTTACCTCCAAAAGTGATCTGCAGCGGCAAAAGATAATAAAAAGGAATAATGCACAGACTGAAACGAAACGGCGTTAAACCGTTGAAGCCAAAACGTACGGCCTACGCGTTAGGCCTCATTCGAGTCTAGCAGCGAAAAATTCTACACTTAAAATAAAAATAGTTACAACAATAACGATATTTCAGCAACATACACTCGCGAAACAAGGCTGCAAGCATATAAATATAACTACTACTATAACTACTACTTCTAAAATAAAAATATTATTTTTAACATTACTATCAATTTGTCAGAGGTTTAAGTGCAGTTTATAAACGCGCCGGTAAGTCTCCCATCACCGACCCGGGCTCCGTGTCCGCCGGGGTCCGCCGGGGTCCGAGGCGCCTGCTGTCCGGCGAACCGCGCCGATCTCCCCGCCGGGCTTCGGAAACCTTTTCACTTCTAAAAGCTTCGCGTTAGGGGGGCGCCGCCGCACGCCGGACCCTTCAGCTCCCACGCCGGGCGGATTAAAACCCTGGTTGCCGGTGTTTTACCTCACGGACACGCCGTTTTTCAGCGCATGAATCGACTCGCCGTGAGGTTTTCAGTTTCAACACAAAGATGCCCGTGTGCAGGCGGCGCGCTTTCTGCTCGCCGCCGGGGAGAAAAGGCGGGGCGCGGCGCCACCTAGCGGCGACGGCGGCGCGCGAAGGAGCGAGGAGGCGGGAGTCTGCAGAACCACTGACACACGCACGCGCACACGCACACACACGCTCGTACGTGTCTAAAAGGCTACCTACTGTAAACAGCCCATATACTGTACACATCCTGGAACGCAATACTAAGTTATGTTACCACAGTACTGGTATTATCCATAATTCTACTAGCACTAATAAGATAAATAATTTTAAAATGATCATCATCATATAATTATTTGCTGGTAATTAAAGTAGTACTAGCAGTAGTGTTTTGTGGTTATTATTATTATTATTATTATTATTATTATTATTAACCGCATGCTTGAGTTCTAATCGTCTTCAACATGTAATTGAGCTGCAAGAGAATTGGAAAGCTGAAATATTAAACATCAGAAAGCCTTAAACTTGATTTAAGGACAGAAACTTCATCTTAAACGGCTTTATCTCCTGTGATACAATCATTGTCTTTCATATTGTTGACCTTTTTCTCTAAACAGCAGGTTTCTGCTCATGTGCGTCAAAAAAAGGAACCGGGGGGGTTGGAAACACTGCCTCCCAGTTGACAAATGAGGTTGTTGTTGAGGGGGGTGGGTTCGCCACACTATAATTTTTACTCTGGCATATTCAAGGGCTCCTATAACAGGGGTCCTGTGAGAGATTTTGGGCCCTATGGATGCATATCACATTGGCCCCCCAACCCACATCAATCTTTTTATGTTCTAATTGTTTTAGGGCCTCTATCAGTTTCCCCCCTTCATGGCGCCATTGTCTATAAATTACACCCATGATCATATAAACACCGTCGGCTCCTCTCTGTATGTATGCAGTCCCCCTTCAGTTTCTGTACGTTATCACACGTGTTTGCCGTTATAATTTCCGTGAGGCTCTGGTGATAAGTAATGATGAACTCGTCAGTCGTCAGATAACTAAACCACACTCATGGGAGTTAAAGCCTACATCCGAACTCCTGAAGTGAAGTACCTCAAAGATCCCAGTACTAGGTGACACGAAGCTGGCTCCCCCCTCACGATTGGTGGCTGCACAGAGCTGTTGATGGTGCCCTTTGATTCCCGCTGTAAACTGACCCGGCTTCGCCTAAAGTTGCATCTATATCTATACGGTCATGGAGGCAAATGGCACAACTAGGTGCGGCAAAGGACTGATACTGACGTACTGTCAATGAAAAATATTCTCATCACCAAAGCAAAAGAAACGATCCGCGCGTTAAAGGACTTTTTACGACTAAAATAAACATAAATTTTTCAATACAACATGAAACCAAATATATGATTATAGGTTGGTGAAATATGAATGTTTTTCACGCACATTCTTTATACCCATATGATGCCGTGTATGACCCAGCAATATAATAACGGTACACGCTTTGGATTATTATAAAAAAAAAATTGCAGAGAATAGTCACGTGTCGGACAATATAGAGAGATACGGATAGACCCAAGGCAGACAAAAAGTGATGTAACAGCAGAGCAAAAATGTTTTTTCGTGGTTTGTTCTCTTCTAGCCGGAACTTAATGCAGAATGAAGGTGAGGAATATTTTGCAACACCTGCCTCATAACTAAAGAATCCACAAATTCATCAGTTAATTAGGACTCCGGACTCGAAGCAGAAAAAAAACATAGATATGCGGAAAAGCGAAATGTCTCACTGGTTATCACCAGCGTAGATGTCGCATGTGAAGATGTGGCGAAGTTTTCTGAGGTCATTAATGACTCCGCGCTAATGATAACCTCACTCAGCAAATCAAGGCGTCCAGAAACCATAGAAAACACGCCGTGGATCAGCCCAGGCACGTTACTGACCAATTAAAGTAAGTTGTTTGGTTTCTTTTATTTCCTTTGCAGGGTGGCAGTCGTGTCTTCTGTATGTGTGGAATTATTCCTGATATGACAGCTGCTAAACGGTGCCTCCCGTCTTTCTAACCTTTACAGCCTATATATCATAGCATTTTTACATTCTTGTTGGAATGCAAGTCCTGTAATTCTGTCAAACTATTGCATAGTAATAAATTCATTAACCTTATGAACAAAATGTGAAACAATATTTTTTTTTTCCTAATTGTCAAAGAAACCCGACGAATTTCTATAACTTGATGACGTTAGTGATTAATAATGTAGAGCTAATTTACAAACACTATTTTTTAAAGAAAATGCGTATGAAGGAGCGAATCGTTTTTATACGAATTCTTCATTAAGTTCCACCTGCGGGCAAATGGAGTCTGAAACTGAAACCGACTGTGCTGCAATAAATTTAAAATACGAAGTGTTTTTATATAAGCGATTGCTTGCTTATATATGAAAAAAAGTTGTGTGTTATATTCTGTGTGATTTACTGGCGCACCATGAAACTTGTATTTTCCGTAATGTATACAGAAAAGGTAATATTTTCCTTTGACTCATCGTTTCCCTACAGTAAACTGCAATAAACCCTGTAAAAGTTGATATATTTTCCAACCCCCTAAAAATGAGAAAGCAATGCGTTTTATATCAGGACTCTCCCTTAACTTTTGTTAGTCTTTCAATTCGATGGTCTTTTCTTGTACGCTTTAAACATCATTACAAAAATTAAAAATAAATAAATACATAATAATAATAACGATTACACTACTAGGCCTAAATGTGGCGGAAGTAAGGAATAAGCCTTTTGTTGAATGTTTTTGGTGCGTATTTATGTACCGTAACATGAACGACGAATTCACCCTCATGGTATTTTTAAATGAGCGCTTCTTCATTCATGGAAACGTAAAATACATCGTGTCCGGAAAACACTTAAAAAGGCTTATAAACCGAAAAGTCGCGGTAGAAAGTGCGAAATCTTATAGCATCGCGATGTCCGCAGTTCCCCAGAAATGAACGGATGTCTCAGAAAGAAACTCCCCATCTGCCGTCGCTTGTAATTGCCGGAGCGCCGCGCTGAGACGCGGAGCTTCTCGCCCGTCCAGGTGAGGCGCTGACCGGGCTCTCTAACCGGGCTGCGGATCCGTTATCGTCAGCTTCCGTACACTCCATGAAACACTTTTTAAAAATAAGACCATGACGTTTAATCACATAATAACACCTGCAGATCACCGACAGTAGTCTTCTCTTGTTATTGTTTGAAAAATGATATTAAATGTAATTCAACAACTCGAATGTAGTTGCAGGGTAATTATTCCACTGGAACTAAATGAATATGTGATAACTACGTATGTAACAGAATGTAACTAGAATTTAAACTTTTTTTAACTGCATGTATCATCTGTACATGTATACAAAGGGAAATTACATTTAATGTATATTGAAACTTCTTTTACATCAAAACATTTAAAATCTGTATTCCTGTGTTGTTTACCCTTTGACGTTTCCTCTTGATGAAACATTTAATCTTTCATCATATAAAGATGTGGCTTCATTGCGATCCTTCTTCGTGCTTCTGCTCACTAAAGGGAGAAAAAGACGTTTAAACGTTACAAATGTACAAATGTCTGTCAAACGTTACTGAACCCACAGACAAAATAATAGTATCATTCTTGTCATTGTTTTTATTGTTTTTTTTTTATTGTACTGATTGAATTATTTGGTACCTTTTTTGCATAGTTTTAATACTTAAGTTACATGGTAGGGCGTTTTTTTTGAATAGGTCTGTTAATTAAAAAATTCTAACATTTGCCTCATTCGATATTTACGTGTTTCACATAAATCACAGACCTGTACCTGCTCATTTTCCATTTACAGAATTAGATGATCTTGCCTAAAACTTGTTTCTGATATTACACACAGACACACACACACACACACCCTTAAAAGCGCATAAAACCTGCATAACTGGTGATTGCTGAATGTTCGACTCTGGCCACGAATTGTTTAATCAATTGAAAGTTTGCATACTTGCAAGCATGAATTTTCAGGCCAATTTTGAAACAGTAATCATCATGCCCTGCAGAGAAGAATCATTCCTTAGCTCGGCTGAAGCTCAGCCATCGTGTTTATTGGCCTAGTTGCTCAGCCTGTCCGGCAAAAACCACAACCCTTCTTAACATATATAACCCAGAAGCTAGATCTAAATCCTTGAATCAGTCACAAGATTGTTGTAGCTGTGAAACTGGATGGTTGCCACCGACTCATATCTGATTTTAGAACTTCAAATATTCATCTGTGCATTCTTTCTACAAATTCCTGAAAGTATCTAGAGGTGTTCCACAAGGCGTTTTAGCTCACGCATTGAACATTAAGAGAGATCTTGAACAATGAAATGTGTTGGTCAGGGTTTTGTGCCGTCCTTGTTGTGCTTTTCGAGAGAGACCGTCAATGCAAGACTTCATGCCTGCCTGAATGAAGAATTATCTAACTATGTAGCACCAAGTCTTAGCTGACTGTGATGAATATTTTCACTACAGTGTGTCATTTTTCAAACCAACATCACCCCACCCTAATAGAGGCAGTTATGCATGACAGGTTGCTCACGTTGCTGTTCTTGACCGTATGCCGTATGTTTGATGCTCTGGTAGACTGAACTTTAGGGGAGCCGGAAAGACTTCAAAGGGTTAGACCAACACCGCTTCCTTTGCTGAGTTAACAAGCTTAGTGGGTGTCAAGATACCAGCTACAGTTACAGGTCAGTCAGCAAGCATACCGAGTAAATGCAAGAAAAGAATTCATCTCCGAGAATGAATTTGCTTTGCTATAAAAACAAATGTTGTCTTGCTTTGTTAGACGTCATTGTGTATCTCCTTCTCCAGTTCCTCCTGCTAGCTGGGCATCTGCTGGAAGCTCAGCCGAGCCTCTCTAGTGCCTACTGGGCTCCTTGACCACATGTATGTTTGTAATGTGCTATTCACCTCAGTTGTACATCGCTTTGTACACAGTCATCTGCTAAATAGAATATATGTAAGTTTAATGCATGGAATCACAGTTGTTTTCCATGTCTGGATCATTTCCGACTTCACAATGTTTTTATCGACCATCGATTTACCTCCATTACAGGTTATCGAATGCAGCAGAAACATCACTGATAGGCGTCCGTTGCAGCAGTGTGGCATGGAGAAACAGTGACCATCTGGAGAAGTTTATTGACCGGATTGGGGTGATGCAGCCATCTACTCTTCTTGTGCTTTGCAGGAAGTAAAACAGACAACCCTTTGACGCCTTCTGGCCGTCTTTCCTGTCTGTGAGCACAAGTAAGCAGCCGGATTCTCTTGACAGACCGAAATATTAGCGAAAATGAATGAGGCCAACGGGATCCAAGTAAAGTGCGTGCTGGTGGGGGATACGGCCGTGGGGAAGACAGCGTTGCTGGTGCGTTTCAGCTCGGAGACGTTCCCGGACAGCTACAAGCCGACCGTGTACGAGAACATGGGCGTCGAGGTCTTCATGGACGGCGTTC
This sequence comes from Isichthys henryi, assembly GCA_026776945.1. Taxonomy (NCBI): domain Eukaryota; kingdom Metazoa; phylum Chordata; class Actinopteri; order Osteoglossiformes; family Mormyridae; genus Isichthys; species Isichthys henryi. Next base: position 3,752,347 of record JAODJX010000015.1, read on the forward strand.
CAATCAACCTCGGCCTCTGGGACACGGCCGGAGCCGACAGCTTCCGGCAGATCCGTCCTATGTCCTACCTCCAAGCGGACGTGGTGCTCCTCTGCTACTCAGTGGCCAACCACAGCTCCTTCGCCAACGTGCGGCACAAGTGGATCGCCGAGGTACGGCAGCACCTCCCAGAGGTACCCGTGCTGGTGGTGGCAACGCAGACGGACCAGCGCGAGGCAGGAGCACACCGCGCCAACTGCACGACCTCCGCCGAGGGCAAGAAGCTGGCGCACGACATCCAGGCCAGGGGTTACCTGGAGTGCTCAGCGCTCAGCAACCGAGGCGTACAGCAGGTGTTTGAGTGCGCCGTGCGGACCGCCGTCAAGCAGACCAAGGGGCGGCCACACAGGAGACTCTTGGATATAAACGCCTGCAGGATGTTCTAGGTTCGATTTTTCTAGAAGTGGTCTCTATACATTAAAAAAAATATATATTCTAAAGGTGCTTTTCCTAACTTCTGGACAGTAACATGAATAACATGAAATGCTCCACGAGGGTTTTTAATGCAAACACGCCGAAGGAGACGTTCTCATGCATTCGAATATTGAAGCGGATCTTACGGACTTGAGATGTGTTTGTCAGGGTTGTCTTGAAACGTAATGCTCAGCTATCGTCCTAGATGCTGTCAACGGAGTCCAAACTCCACTTGAGAGAGCTAAATACTGTCATTATTGGGCCCACTGTGTTATTTTGTTACATCTTAGTTTGAACATTCTGTGACGGGATATTCCAGGTTGCCACAAATATAAAAAGTAGAACTGCCACATATTGTATAAGTATGATTAGTTAACAACACTTGTTGCCATGTATATGAAGTGGGACCTATTACTCTATGTAGGAATTAAATACTAATAGGAATATAGGAGTTTAGGAACATTTTTAATTTTATTTTTAATTTGCTATGTGAATATGTTTGGCAGATGATTGGTGTTAGTACAATAAAAAGTCCAATGTCAAATATTATTTAAAAACACGGTTTCAGCACATTAAATATTAGAATGTATATAGTGTTTCGAGTGCCATACTGCTTTTATTAATTTTTTTATAATTAATTTATTCGCATCACTAAGAGGCTGATTTGCCATTTGATTTGCTACTTCTAAGCACATGGTGGACACTGAATAAATGGGGGCACAGACACCCCTGAATCTTGTATTGACAGACATCCAATTATCACGCGAATCTGAGGTCTTGGCCAGTCCTTAAGGACTCCAAAGTTTAACTGAACTGTGATCGGCTGAGCCAGGTGATGATGGCCGAGCAACAAAAATGTAATTCTCTCAACATCAATATATTTATGTTTTTTTGTTCAGCATATATTCACATTAAATAGTGTAAAGCTGTCTAAATGTTGTTTATATTCAAAAGACAATCAACAATAAATTTGATCTATATCTGAATTATTGTCATACAGTATATAGAGTAAATCTACATTTATCTAATAAAGAATTTTTGAAACTTAAAATTGGCTATAGCGTTTCGACAATGTCAACATTTTTTGCTAAGATTTATGTGTAATTTTAGAGGGTTTTGTTTTTCATTAAAAAAATAATTGAAGACGGGGGAGTTTCGCTTGTTGGGTTCCAGTCTTTTGCATTATTTTATGGTCTGTTGGACGTGTCCTGCTGCCTGTGCCTCCATTAGCTAATGTTTGTGCTCTTTAAATAGTATAATTTACATAAATGTAGTTACTGCAGCCCTCTGGTGAGGATCTGTGACTGGAAAATGGATGGACAACAAATGAAGTTTATTCACATGGAAATGGTGTAGAAAATACTGTATATTGTGTGTAAAAGTAGCCTGTAATGCAACAGAATCTGTAAAAGCCGCGGTTACGTTTTTATCGAAGGTCTTTATCAGATGCAGTCGTACTCGTACAACATACAGTGAAATGCTTACTGTACAGACAGGGACCATGGTTGCATGTTCACCTTAAAAGAAAAAGTTGCCTGTGTATTGCTGGTTCAGTTAATATGTCGATATTGATCTGATCGTTTATAGAAAATAACACATTAAAGCTTGACTGGGATTCTCTGTCATTTGGCAGAGGAGAACTGTCCTGAATTTACGTGCCAGCAAAGTGAGCTGGAAGTAGAACTGGGAGGATTAGACACAGAGTCGCTGATATAGCAGAAATGGCTTCCTGGTGATGGTCATCATGGAAAACAGGCAGGACTTGGGTACGAAATCCCTACAAAAACCAGTAATATCCCCTAAATGCAAAGATTAGTCACGCTTTGGTGAGTGGAGCACCATTATACAGAAGTGTGAGAGTGTAACTGGCATATTTATAGAGATTCATGCTCCTGCATCTTCTCGGCCCTCCTCTGGCCCTCTCCAGGATGGATAAATGGGGGCCAGCGTCTGGCTCAGCTAGAGGTGCGATGACATTAGATCGTGAACGATTAAAAATGTTTCGACAATCTGCCTTTACGGAGAGATCGTTCGCATTGCACTACGGTTCATATTTTGTCAGTTGCACGTCTATGGCTCATACACGCATCTAGAGTTGTTTTGTCAGCCAAATCCATTACAACACACCAATAAACCAGTAGTAGTAACCAGTAGGTAGTGCCTTGGATTTCTTCCCCTCTACTTTTCACGCCCTCGTCCCATCATGCAATGTGCAACATGCAACACATTCCCCGCTTGGCAATTATGCAGCATGGACAACGTGGAGGAGATGGTCCCTAAAAAGGATTCAACATCGATAATATGGAACTTGTTTGGATTTGCCAAAACCCGTACACTACAGACAACAATTATTTGCAAAATATGCTAAGATGTTGGATGGCAGTGCGACAAAACATTTTAACCACCTCAAAAAAAAAAAAGCTTGTCGATTATGTACAGCTTTTAACTTCAGTTATCTTACTGGGTTATATTTTTTAAAATAGGGCAATGAGTTTGGTTCTGCTGTCAAGTAACTTGCAAAATAGTCTTAAAAACCAACGTAAAAAAGCATTGTGATAAAATCGTGGATTATGATCTTGCCTTAACAAATTTGTGATATTTTTCTGCTGTATCGCCCGGCTCCCTGTGATTGGTCAGTGGTCGGTGGCAGTGATATCCCCTTGGGCCCGTAACCCCCCCAATTGCTCCAGGAACCGTCTCACTCTGCTTTCTCAAAAATGTATGTCGCCTTACATATATATGCCAGCTACAGGGGCGTCAGAAGCATTTCGTATGTGGTGGGGGGGGACACACTAGTATAAAACTAATATTTTATGTTAAATATGGGGAGGTTCAAACGAATAATTATGAAATGTGAGTGGGACACGTCCCCCTCAGGTTTAATGGCGGTGACGCCCATGGTCGGCTAAATAAATAAAATGGATGTCTGAGCTTAGAGTAAAGTTTTGTAAAGTCTCTGAGACGCTACAATACTTGCGTTAGTTGTTCCCATGCAAGCTGCTGGTGGAAGGTTACAGTGAAAGTGCTTCGGTACCTGGAAGCTGGCCGTGTGGCTGCCTTGCCTGCTGTGGTTTACGGAAATGTTCTATCTCTGCCTCTTCGTAGGGCCTGGTTGAAAACCACATCCCAGCTCTGTGCTCTAAAGAGCCGCCCGGAGCCTCCATAACATATGAAGTCTGTGGGCCTTTAGACAGAGCTTTTCAGAGCAGCTTCCTGCGCTCTCAACGAGGCAGCTAGCAGCTCTGCAACACAGAGTCATATTCCCATCAAAGAGTCATGCACTTCAGTCAATTCCCTATGAGCGATTATCGGGATGCCTTGGGAATCGTACCTGAGTGTTTGGTGCATGCGAGCCCCTCAAAAAATGAGCTACTGGACCGTCAACTGTTACCTGAGATAGTATTTTGGCAGTTTGGCAGAGCCTTGTGACCTCCGGTGTTACTAATTGAGTTCACGCTTCAGCGGTCGTGAATGAACTCCTGTAAACAGGAGCCCGCACTGAGCGGTTGCCCCCCCCCCGCCATGCACAGGAAGCAGCTGTGGCTGATCCTTGGCCAGTAAGCCCCTGCTTCGGGTGTTGCCATGAAGATGGCTTCTAGAAGCATACATTAGATAGGTAACCACCTGAGCTGCAGGGAGAGGGCACCCCGCCTTCTTTGGGTCGCTGTGCATTTTTCACGGTAGTGCGCCCCCTCCCAGCTCATCCTGGGACATCATCCTGTTACCCATAAACACTGCAAATTTAAAACAGCTGGGAACTGAACCTGCACTGGCTCAGTAAACAGAACATGTGATGTGTTCAGAATAAAACCACACGCTTAAAACCACAGAACACTGTACTGTATCTGTGCACAATTATTCACAAGTTACTGTGAGTAAAGGCACCTCATTACAAATGACATTTTAACTTGTGCAAATAGGTGATAGAGAAGGGTTCATTTTTGTGTGAAGGGCAGTCACCAAGCCAAAGGCTCTGGTAAATTCTGTGCGCAGACCTTTTCTTGTGGATGTGAGTAATATAGGTGCCTTTACGCTTTGGATGAAAGGTGCTTTAGGAAGCGCTCGGGCTGGTTAGCGTGGTGTGATAGTTTCGGTGCTTTGGGGCTGAATCAGATGTGTCATTCTGCACCTGGCTCCCACCTGCCCCCGTCTGCACCCCTTAACCACCTGATAAGATGCCAAGTCAAGTTACACCTTTCATGGAAAAAGCACTTTTTTATGGCAAAAACGTTCATCTCATCCACGGCGCATGCAGTTTCCATTCTGTCGCCGATCTGCACGTTTCTGTGGCAGGGGTTTGTCAGCGCGCACATCTGCGAGAACAGGAAGTGATGTGGGGCCCCTTCCTGTGGCCCCTCGCTTAGCCCCGTCCGAGCAGCCCGCCACCAGCGGGCCAGGCCACGCCCCTGCCACTCTCACGCTGTGCGGTCTGTTCCCCAATATTTTGAGAAGAGCTGCCTTGTTTATGATTCATTGACCATTGTGTGGAATATACAGTACTGTGCAATAATCTGAGGCAGCCAAAGAAAGGGATGCTTAAATGACCATCATGTTGGTGTAACACTATGATATTATGTCTGCCAAAGTGAGCTAGCCATTTCAGTGGGAAAGCCATTTCAGTGAGCTAGCCATTTCAGTGGGGTAGTCATTTCAGTGGGGTAGTCATTTCAGTGAGCTAGCCATTTCAGTGGGGTAGTCATTTCAGTAAGATAGTCATTTCAAACTCTCTCTTAAAGTCAGCCCAGTGTTTGCAGCAACCATCCAATACACTCATGTATTTTCTCAACCACTAGTACACCTTAGTCACCCAATCAGAACCTAATTGAGTTAACGGTGCAGTTTAATGATTACATGGAATGGCTGAGGTGCCATCAGTCACTTTTTGGAGAGCAGAAGATATTCTTGCTAGTTAAGGGTCCGAAGTGCTATGGAACCTTCTTGCTTTTGTTAGGATTTTTTTCTTTTATTATTATTATCCATCCATCCATCCATTTTCCAAACCGCTTATCCTTACTGGGTCGTGGGGGGTCCGGAGCCTATCCCGGAAGCA
>JAODJX010000015.1:3761735-3785944 GCA_026776945.1 Isichthys henryi
AATTTTCTCTTGCCCCCCCCCTCCACCCCCAGCACACACACACACACACACACACAAATACACAGGTTGCTAGTTATATCTTTGTGAGGACTCTCCATTCATTTCTATGGGCAAAACCCTAATCCCAACAATGACGACCTTAACCCCTACCCAGCCCTAACCGTAACTATAAGCAACCAAACAAAATACAAGACTTTTGGCATTTGTAGTTTTTTAATTGCAGTCACAGATTTTTATAAAAATTGAATTTCCACTTGTGTGGATCGAAAAAAATGGTCCCCACAATGTCAAAATAATGGGTTTTTATCACATTGTGGTGATGTTTGGTCCCTACAATGTAATGTATATCTGACCCACACACACATACACACACACACACACACACACCCACGTACAACTTTTGGGTGGTGTCACTGATACACACATATGTCTCGTCTCTACCTGATATTGACAGCCGTGTCTTGATTTCAGGCCGGGGCTGACGGTCTGAAAGCCTTATCCCCTCCAGTAATGCAATTTGTGTCGAATGAGTCACCCTTACCAGGTCCTCAAATGTCCAATTAAAGGAGCAGAGTGATTCTGCTCTATATATCAATGGGGACGCATGTATTTTTAATATAATGCACAAACCGGGACAACGGCGATATATTTTTAACACACATTTTAGATGCATCTTTAATGCAGTTGAGTTGGTGTCTTTGAAATTTCTTCTGTAGTCATTTTCAGAGGTGATCTCACACCTGATGCAACCCAGGTTTCCATAGTGATGGCGATCATCCAGCCGTAAGGCATTCGTCTTTAACTCTGTGTGCAGGACGAGCGGAACCAGGTGCTGATTACGTACCTGTGGATCCGGCAGACCTGGCACGACGCCTACCTGAAGTGGAACAAGGAGGATTATGATGGTCTGGAGGTCATCCGCATCCCCAGCAGCCTTGTCTGGAGGCCGGACATCGTCCTTTACAACAAGTACAGCAAGAGTCGCCGGTCACGTCACAGAAGAAATGCTACGAATAGTCCATAATTTTGTTTTGTTTACCTAGTAGCTATAGTGACCAGACTCTTCCCATGGTCACACTCACTCTTAGTTGTGACTGATAGCACCTACGAAGAGCCTGGCCAGAAGACTTTTGATTTGTTTGCAGACCAGATTTCTTGCATTTTATCATTTTAATGTACTTCATGATTTGCTGCTATTACAGAACAGGAACGTTCTAGAAAATGCCTTTTACGGCTGATCATGTCCGGCCACTGGTAATTCGCCCACTCTCCTGTTGTAGGGCTGACGATGACTTCTCCGGGCCGCTGGACACCAACGTGGTCCTTCGCTACAACGGCGAGATCACCTGGGACTCCCCGGCCATCACCAAGAGCTCCTGCGTGGTGGACGTGTCCTACTTCCCCTTCGACAGCCAGCACTGCAACCTCACGTTCGGCTCCTGGACCTACAACGGCAACCAGGTTGACATCGCCATGGGCATGGACAGCGGCGACCTGTCCGACTTCGTGGAGAACGTGGAATGGGAGTGCCAGGGCATGCCAGCTGTCAAGAACGTCATCATGTATGGCTGCTGCTCCGATCCCTACCCCGACATCACCTACACTGTGCTCCTCAAGAGGCGCTCCTCCTTCTACATCTTCAACCTGCTCCTCCCCTGCCTCATGATCTCCTTCTTGGCCCCGCTTGGCTTCTACCTGCCCGCCGACTCTGGGGAGAAAGTGTCCCTGGGGGTCACTGTGCTGCTGGCGCTCACCGTCTTCCAGCTCATGGTGGCGGAGAGCATGCCTCCCTCGGAGAGCGTCCCCCTCATTGGTAGGTCCCAGCCAATCAGCTCATTTTAAATGTATTAGGACCATTGCATTTACTGACCCTTAAATACATTGTAATTCGGTCTTTTATTGGTGTCAGTCGTTGCATCCATTCACCCAAAAACACTTATCCAGGAAGCTTGGAGCCTAGCCCAGGAAGAAAAGTGTCCGAGGCTGGTAATAGCCTGGGCGGGTGATTTTATTGATATATATTGTCCAAAGAGACTTACAGATACAACACCACATGCATACAGCTGTCAAGGAACCAAGCATGCATAAGTGCATCAAGAATGAGCTTCCATTGAATGACCATTAACAAGTTAGCATTGGGACAAGAGCCACATTACAAAACATTATAGGAACATAAGAGGAGATGCATTCATATTACGTTCTTTCTCTCATAGGAAAGTACTACATAGCTACAATGACTATGATCACAGCCTCCACAGCGCTAACTATATTCATTATGAACATCCACTTCTGTGGAGCGGAGGCCAAGCCGGTCCCTCATTGGGCCAAGGTCTTCATCATAGACTACATGTCGAAGATCTTCTTTGTATACGAAGTCGGCGAGAACTGTACCTCTCCGCAGACCAAGGAGGAGGACCAACACAGCCACGGTAAGCCCCAGAAACACCACGGCAACCAGCATAATCCCAACCGCCAGCAGCAGCACGGCAACGCGGAGCGCAAAGGTCAACCGGGCTGCCGGAGGTACGAGGACTTCGAGTCCAGCACCAACATCAACGGCTGCCTGAAGGAGGAGCTGTGCAACCCGGAGAAGTTTGACGTCTATCCGTGTACGTGCGCCGGCCACGCCAAGATCATGAGGAATGTTGAGTACATTGCCAACTGTTTCCGCGAGCAGAAAGCCACCTGTGCCAAGGGAGCTGAGTGGAAGAAGGTGGCCAAAGTAATGGACCGGTTCTTCATGTGGATCTTCTTCATCATGGTCTTCCTAATGAGCATTCTGGTCATAGGCAAAGCCCCATAACACATTATCATCAGCCTCATTTTATTTATCTATGACTTTAAAGTATCACAAATAGAATGTATAGAACCTACCTTACTTCTGTACACATCTGACTGTGCTTCTGCAGAGTATTTACATTGTATATATTTAGTAGACGCGTTTGTCCATTGTGATGATAAACCAGGGTAAGACAGTCCCTGGAACAATTGAGGTTATGGGTCAATGGTGACATCAGCTTTCAGTGCCTGGGATTTGAACTGGTGACCTTCTGATCACAGGTACAGTGTCCTAACCCACTGAGCCACAAGCCAGACCCCACATATGAATATAATAGTGCAAAAAAAATCTGATAACTTGGCAGCATTTTAAATTATTTTAAAGGAACATCATGTAGTCGCTGTCTTCAATCGCAGCGGGGTGGACAAGCTGGTCTTTGTTTGTCTCCTGGGTGGTGCTGCTTCCCTGTAGAGTAAAACCCGGTAAAACAAACATGGAGGTCGCCACCGGTCATGTTTCCTGTTGGAAACAAGAAGCCCAACGTGGAGAGCAATGGCCGCACTCCAAGGTTCAAAGCTCAGAATATTTTCTATTCAAAAGTGTCCAGTAAATTGTTAATGATCAGCTTTGTCTTTCAGAGGGGTTCGAGATGTAAGACTATCTGCATGTGCTGCAAACGCGCATCAATAATGCATTTTTCTGCGTCGGCTCGTGGGGCTTATAAAAGGCCATAAGGCATGCGGCAGAACTACTAATCTGCCGCTTTATCGTAGCACAGCTCCGCAAACCGCATTCATTGAGTAAAACAATGACACAGGCTGCGTCCTGGTTTATAATGAAGACGCTGACACTGTCACCCCATTAACGAGAACCTGATTGGGTCACTCCCTCAGTCACATGACGCATACATTCCAGCTCCTCATTTCAGTAACATTAGCGTGTCCAGGTAGGATTCGTGGCCTGTTTACCTTGGTCCTCCAGAGTTTAATATTCTCCTACAATTTTTACAGGAGTTATTGGTTATTATTTCCCCTCTTATGTATTTACGGTGGCTTTGTAACCCCAACATTTAATATCGTGTATCCTTTACCACTGCCATACCAGCGTTTAATGCTATCGCTAGATGGTGGAATGAGCTAGTAGTGAATTTTAACGTACAGATCCAATGTCCTTGAGGATCAATTCGGGAACCCAAGTGGTGTGCTTCTAGCCATCCAGCAAAATATCACACAACTTTTTCGGGGAACTGAAGAGATTTGTGTTCCTTTTTATAGTATAGCTGTTTATCAGTATATTTTCTGATGTTGCATAATGTTAATTTTCTGAGGAAATATGCACCTCTTGCCCAGAAAAACAGCTTCGAACATGATTTTAGTTGGTCGATTAAGATTTTTTTTTACAGTACCCTCTGTGTGCGTGTGTGTGGGTGTACAGCTGAACTGAATTCTTTCTGTGGCGCTACCTCCTTGTGTTGCTGAATGCCACACAGTCTGCATCTGTATCATCCTTAAATACCACAACAGCATGACTGGATCGCCGCCAGGAGACGGCCCGCTGTGCCATTGTGAGGTCACGTGGCGAGCGTTTCCATCGCGCGCCCCGTAACGACGGTTAGCGACCGTCGCTCAGGTGGTGCGGCGTAACCACCGTGAGGCTGCGGTCGGCTCAGGTGCGTACAAAGGCAGGAGGCGTGGGCGTTTCCTTTCCAAAAAATGCTTTATTAACTACGTAAAACTATAAAGACAGCAATTCTGCACAAGCATGCTAAAACGTCGAAACTAAACGAAAAAATAAACAGGGTTAGAGGCCTATGGAATTAGAGCACTTTTTGGCAGAAGGCACGCTAAACGTTTGCACTTAAGTAATATTTCACGAACCATACATGTCTTGTTCGTTTACATCGCTCAGAACATCTGCTTCAAGTTCTGAAGCCATCTCTGAGGCGACAGTGGAATGGGAGAGTTGTGATGTCCACATCGGCAGCTCACAGCACTACCAACGTTCTTTCTGTTTTGGTTTTTTTTGTTTTAACGTTTTTTACTCCAAAGCAATGTACAGCTTTACCCGTTTACACAGCTGCGTGTTTCACTGTTGCTATTCAGGTCAAAGTGCCTCGCAGAAAGGTCCAACAGGACATCCCCAGGGATGCGGAAAGACCCTCAGGGTGTCAGTTCCTGGCCTGCTTCTCATGATTACAATCGATGCCTTCACTCGACTCACTTAGTGTGTTTCCATTTTCTGTTTGTTTTTTTGCAGCTTGTAAAATACAAAATATCAGTTTTTGGAAAATATCAGCTCTTGCTAAGTGTTCTTTCTTATTGGGTGCTTTGGCAAAAACAAGTTGTTAAGGTTACAGTTAAGAAAGACATAAGAAAACATTTTACCTTTTAAATATATTATACGGCTTTTTCTCTCTCTCTCTAAATCTCATATAAAACTTGTGCACTGAATATATTAAATATGTCCTAACTTTTGTTGTAATAGAGTGTTGTGAAGGAACCGTTCAATGACATTTCCCAAACGCTATAAAATTAGCCTTTAAACAGGCCAAACAAGAAACAAACATTGTGCAAGTATCAAAGTTCCTACTCGGTCAAGGCAAACGCCATACAGAACATGCTGGAACACAGTGTATCCGCCCGCTGCCGGGGTCTAAGAACCACTAGCATGTCAAACACCCGCTTAACTGTCTGCTTTACATTGTGGTGTCACTCCCCACCCTCGATAAAAAAATACAAGACGGCGTATTAACGTGAGCCAAGACAGAGGTTACTAGTGAAATAAAATAACAAAGGTCTCAAAATTAAAATAAAACAGGTGTGTATCAGGTGAAAGACCTTTACACTAAAAGCAAGTATCAAAGCATATACAAAAAAATGAAGGCCTGTAATGAACTGGAACAACACGCCACAAAAAAAGACTATTTCAACGTAAGCACTTCTTGCTGACGACCTTAAGTCTTAAATAATTCTTTTTAGAAGTTCAGAGACATTAGTATCTACAAAGTCTGCAGTAGCTTAACAAACGCCACAGAAGACAACTTGCTTCTTACAGCTCTGAGTTTTACAGGGTCAGATTTTTGTTTTGATGAATCTAAGACGTATATTGCAAGTCTTTTGCAAGCCCACACACAAGACAGCCGTCTCTCGCTTGCTCAGCCAAGGGCCGTCTACCCAAACACAACTTCAGAGTCGGGGCGATGAAGAGACGGATTTACATGCAAGATTAAGGCAAATTAAGGCATGATCAGTCTCCGGAGGGTGACTAAACTGTTTGGCTGGGTTTTACACGTAAGACATGGGCTCCTGGAAGTGAGGAGAGAGGTCTGCATCACCTTGTAAGCGTTCGTTTTTGACAGGTGCATCTCCTGAGGAGACAGGGCTGCTCAGCAGAACAATCTCATGCATTCTTCATAAAAGCAGCCGTGAGGAAAAGCAGCAATGTCAATCGACATCCAAACTACTCAATAAAAGGCAAATGTTTTGTCAATCCTGTGTTTTGTTGGGAAACCTTAGAAGATGGAGGCTTTTCTTCACGGGGTGTAGTGTAGAAAAGAAAAAGAATAATCATTCCATTTCCTGTGAGAAATAAGTACCTTGAACCAAAACGAAGTTGCGACATCTAATCAAATCTCTAACTTGACTTGAACGGATGAGGACGGTCCAGATTGCTACCATGTCTTTTCATTGCATCTCCTCCACAGCCTCGTCTCCCAGAAAACCGCATTTCAGGTTTGAGACACAGAGGCCGCGATCGCAACGTGTCAGTCGCAGAGAGTTACGGCGCCAGTGGACACCAGTCTGCCAGTCGCAGAGAGTTACGGCGCCAGTGGACACCAGTCTGCCAGTCGCAGAGAGTTACGGCACCAGTGGACACCAGTCTGCCAGTCGCTGCTGCTTCAGTACATCCGGATAATGCTTCAATGGCACGTTCTGCCATTTGGGTTGGAAAGTGAAGTTTTTTTTGTTTTCTTATCGTCATCTAATTACTCTCACGTTGCTTTTGGAAGTGAAAGGTCATGTGAGAGGAAAGTCCGAGCTGAACTAAACGCACCAGTCCTTCAAAAAAAAAAACCCCCCCAAAAAATAAGTGGCACAGTGGTTCGCCAGCAGAACACAAATAAACACAAAAAGTATCAATAATACCAAAAAATACCAGGAAAAAACAGTGAAATAATAATAAATGAAATTCAAACGCTCTTTTAAGTTGCAGAGGTAAAATATACGGACGGAAGCAATAAGTGTTCTACAAAATACAAAATTATGTAGTACAGCGTCTAATAAAATTCTCTGAGTAGCTGTTAAACTCACAAACATTTTGTAAAATATACTGTTCTTTTTTTTTAAAATATATTCTTTCTATTTTGTTTTTTTTTATTTATATATTTAACATATTCTTTAGCCACGGAGGTTTAATGCACTTGAAATTCTGTCAAAGGACACTCCTGGGTTCCGTCGGCTAGCTAGCTGGGAAACGTGAAAACGGCACTGGCTCTTCATAAATATGTGTATTTTCCTTCAGTTTCCTTCCTGTCCGGGTGGGGGGGCGCAGGGCGACTCCTTCAGTATGTCTGGTAGACGTCGTGGAGCGGCACCTGGAACGCCGTGGCCGGGAAAGCCTGCGGCACGTATCCGGCGTAACCCCCGTAGGCCGCGGCCACAGCGGCGTTCTTCTGCAGGGCCGCCAGTGTGGCGGTGCTAGCCGGGGCCGCGATGGGCAGGTAGCTGGCCCCGTAGCCGGCGCCGTACAGGCCGGCCACTGCCGGCAGGCGCTGCACATTGGGCGCCATGGCGTACACGGGAGTGATTGGGCGACCCTGTGGATGTACACAGAGGGGAGGTGAAGGAGCAAGTCACATGACCTCCACTGGCTTGCCAACTTCCGACCGGCTGGCTGGAGTGAGATTTTCAAGTCGAGTCAAGTCTGCACACACGTATACACACATTTACATGCATGTAACACTTTTACCACCTTGTAAATACTCTGCAAGGTTTGCAAACTACCCCAACGCTTTTGATGCGGCTAATTTTCAGTTTAAGAATGAAATAATATCGATTTGCCGTAAGATTTCATGCGTTACTGCAGTTCCTGTTAGCTTTTAAACGTGTTCGTGGCTCATTCATATCAGTCCATTAGCATTACTGGACCTTCTATGAAACTGCACTTTACACATATTTTTATGTATATTTTATTCCGTATGTCTGAGCACTGTGCCACACGCTGCTGTATCACCCAGGAAAAATTGGTGGCATGCTTTACATACATGGTGAAAAAAGTGTTTCTGAGTATAATGTGTAGTACGCTGTCAATGCACCGTGGCTGACAGGTGCTGCGTCAGAACAGACCATCCCGGACATCGGGGCGCCTTTACACACCTCCTCCTGACAAGCTCTCACGTGAAAATACAACATCATGCAGGCCAGTTGTAAAAACAGGCCCTTGTTTACATGGGATTCCACAGAGGATGGGGGTGAATCGCTTCCTTCACGATCGCCGCAAAAACAGCACAGGAAACAGAAACTTTTAATGTTTAATTTTCCCCGAGATGCATCTGTCAGGACAGGAAATGTACTGAGGTGGAAAGACAGGGCTGACCTGAAACGGAGGGGGGGTGGAGACGGCAGGGAGGACGGTGGCGGTGGGGGCGGCCACCGTAGGGTCCTGCTGGATGCTCAGGGGGTTGATGAGGTGCTCCACCGTGTGCATCTTCCCGTCCTCCATCAGCTTGGTGGGGTGACCCGTGGAGAAGATGGGGTACTGGCCAGCCAGCGTGGGGAGGGCCACTGTGGGGAGGAGATGTGTGCCGAAAGTGGGTCAGCATAGGTGAGCTGCGAGCCTCAGGACTCACTAGGGGGCACAATGCCCTCACACTGCTGCCCACACATGCGTACACTGGCAGTCACTGCTGCTGATGCTTCACTCCATTCACTGCACCAAGTTTTAGTGCAGTGAATGGAGTGCAGGGGTCTAACAGCTGAATGATCTTCTAAAAATATTATAATGTTTCAGCACTGGTGGAATTTACTTTTCTATATTTTGCATTTGTAAGCATAAATCTGGAAACGACATTAAATTAATTTTGTTTTATTCCGATGAGGGCACTGCACTATGAGAACATTGCCCTCACTGGGAATCTGCAGTAGCACTACGATTCTGGATATAACAATCAACCATAACTCTTCCTGATGTTAGTCAACATGTCTAGATTTCCGAAAGCGTGTTACATAGTGACATTAATACATTTACATGCACACAATCTTCTCCTACGGTGACACGTTATATATTATACACCAGACCCTATATTGTCTAATCCTCAGCTTCCTGTGAATCCTTGGTGCCATGAATGTGAAGAAAACTTTCACACAAACGTTTTATGTTTTATTTGCTAGAAATAAAAATCACTTGTTTGTAACATTTTGAACACAACAATGTGAAAAAAAATTATATTTACGTGCCGCAAAGGCCACACGATTAGAAGAAAGAAGTTTGGTTACAAGAGTGAGCAAAGGCAGTTGTCATATGAGATAATTAATTGTACGAATGTAAGGAAGTCTGCTCCCGTTACCCCCGGCCATACACACTGATTCCCCACCCACCCAACGCGCAGAGAGAGATTGAGAGAGAGAGAGAGAGAGAGAGGAACACAAAAGGCTTCAACAGCCCTCAGATTTGTCCAGTGTGATTCAGATTAAAAGGGAAAACTGCTCCAAGATTAACACATTCAGCAGTGTGTGTATTTAGGCCATTGGGCCGAGCTAGACCTCTCGCACACGATAAACGAAATGCTCTTTAAAGGCCAAGGGACTAGCGTTAGCGTGTCGCCTGCAGCACCTGTTAGAAAAGTCAAGAAAGCGGAGTGAACAATAGGGGCTGATGACGGTGACCCTGCGCTTCACCGGGCGCGACTTTCAGTCGGACTAATTCAGCTGTCAAGGGGCAAACATGAGCTAATTCTCCACCGTCCAAGCATGAATTACGCCAAGTTAACTCCCTATGCGCTCTGACGCTACGGTCTCCCCTCTGGCATGGTAGCTGGGCACATCATGCCAATGGCCGGGGCGGCCTGCTACGTGACGGCAGCCCCTGTCGATGCAAAGCAAAGGTTTCCAGAAGAGGACAGGAGACAGTTAGTGGAATAAAGTGGGGCGAAGGAGCGGAGCAGAGAGGGTGGCATGAGGGAGAGAGCGAGGAGGAGTATGATGGCTCACACTGACTCGGACACGGTTTGATGCCCACGGGATTCACTGCGGCCAGCTCCAGGCTGGGCACCAGCTCGTACGGCTTCTCCTGCTGCTTGGCTTTCCCCTCATGGTATCGGCTGTAGATGCCTCGCCCAGCTGAATACCCCCCCAGGTAGGAGCCCCGTGACCCTGGGGCCCTACTCCCAGCGATCGTGCGCCCCCGGCCTCTTACGGTACCTGCTTGAAATAATAATGAGATAATTGAGGGGGAGGGTCCTTGTCACATTACACGTCGTTTCTGGGAGCCACAGTAAATCTCCTTCAGCTGATTCCACTCTCATGTGCTAAATCCTGCCAGAAAGCTGCTGTCCCGATTTCCCTGGAATAGAATGCTGGACCCTGTAAATCCACTGGACTGATGGAAGTCTCAAGGACAAGGCCGTGATTTCACAGCACATTTCACTATGAAATTAATGATAATTAACACTAAAATCATGCTATTGAGAGTTTTACTTTCACAAAAATGTTCTGGGAAGAATGAAAAATGATTGGCTCAGAGCAATAACCAATCAGATTGTAAAGAAGGTGGGTCCAAGGAACTAGAGGAGGTGGGACCCACCAATCAGATGTCTCGGCCCCGCCTCTCGTAGTTTCTTGGACCTTGGATTGGTTCAGAGAGATTTTTCATTCTGCCCTCAGAACATTTTCCCATATTCCATATCAGAAAAATACTGTAAAATGGCACTGAAGATGCTAAATCCTAATCATAACTCAGCCAAAACATCCAACAATGTGGCCAATGACAAGACAGCAATCTTGTGCATTGGGAACTTAGAATCCATTATGCCGATATTTCCAGGAGAATGGATCTTAAATGATATATATTCATCTCCTGTAGGTGATTGATTTGAATCATTTGAATCAAGTGCAATATTAAAAACCGATATTGGGATTGCGGTAAATGCTCTGATCGATTAGAAGTTTACGACATGCAGTAGCTAACTTTCATCAGTACGTAATCATTGTTAAACAGTCGGCAAAGATGAGCAAAGCCTGTTAATGAGAAAAAACCAGTCCAGCAACAGAACCCGTATTTAACAAGAAAAATCTAACCTTTCACAAAGTAGTCCCTGTTGGGCCCTATCAGTGCATTGTAGGGATATCCATAGTAGGTCAGCGTGTAAGGGTCGCACTGGTAAACATAGCTGGTCTGGGTGGTCTCAGGGATGGGCGCCGCCCCCTTGGCTGCCTTTTGGTAGCGCGTGTACTGCTCCTTGTCCACAGGCTTGGCTAGCGTCACCTCTATGCAGGAGCCTTCTATTTCAGAGCCGTTGAGATGATCCATGGCGAGGACGGCATCATCACGGCTCGTGAAGTGTATGAAGGCATAGTCGCGGATCTTCTTGACACGCTCCACGCAACCCGGGTTGAACTGGCTGAAGATCTTGCGTAGCATGTCCTCGGAGGTCTCGATCATGAGGTTGCGCACGTACAGGATCTTGACGGTCTCCATGACATCCTCGTCCACGTCGATCTCCGGCTCGGCCCAGTCCACGGCGATCTGGTGGCCCCACAGCTGGATCCGGCCGGGCATGAGTTTTCGGCGGGCCATGGCAGCCGCCCGGTGACTCTCGTACTCCACAAAGGCGAACCCACGGTTCTTCATCTTGTCGGCGGCGCTGGCGTACACAATGACATCCAGAACCCCGTCCGTCACCTTGGAGACCTCCTCCAAGATCTCCTCGCGCTTCTTGGTTTTGGGGATGCCCCCGATGAAGAGGCGGCAGTTGTCCACGCTGCTGCAGACGCCCAGCAGGCGGCCGGGCCGGATCTCGTAGTTGTTGAGCTCCCGCACGGCCCGCTTGGCCTCGTGCTTCTGCGTGTACGTCACAAACGCGTAGCCGCGGTTCTTCCCGTCGAAGTCCATCATCAGGCGCATCTCATAGATCCGACCCACCATCTCAAACACGGGGACCAGCTCGTCCTCGTACACGTCCCGTGGGATCTTGCCTACAAAAATCTCACAGCCCCTTGGGGGCAAGGGCCCCTCCCATCCGGGCGGTGGTCCGTACTTCCGCTGACCATTCTCCTGGACCATGCCGTAGCCTGTGCGCTCCATCAGGGCTAAGAGGGCGCTCTCGTTGACAGCTCCAGCCACGCTCTCAGGCACAGGGGCTGGGTTGTGGTGGACGTGGCAGGCAGGCTGGGCGCTGGACGGGGTCGGGTTGCTCATCGTGGTTGTAGTGGCAGTGTCTTCTGCTGTCATTATGCCAAAACCATCTAATTTGTTCTTGGCCCTGGAGAAGTTATTCAAGCAGGTGACAGTTAGAACATGGACGATAAAGTTCTACATGGACCATAATGACTGTGAATGTCACGGATGTACATAAGATTCCATTTGTATTTTACAATCGGGGCTGTAGCCAGGATTTTTAAAATATCAAAGTCAAACGTGTTAGACCTTCCTAGGTTTGCCCCGTAATGGATTGTGGTTATTTGAGTTGCCAGTAAAAATTCTGAGAACTTGACCTTGGTGTCCTCAATGGTAGGTACGGACATGTTTATAATATATAATATATAACACTTAAACTATGTTTAAGATCAATTTCATGACATATAATTATTTTGGAATATGTTTAACATATTTTATGTGAACTATAACCAAATGTTATCTTTCTAATTCATAATAGTGAGGAAAACTGCGATGGCTTGGTGCCCCACCCTGGGTTGTTCCCTGCCTTGTGCCCTGTGATGGGCTGGTGCCCCACCCTGGGTTGTTCCCTGCCTTGTGCCCTGTGATGGGCTGGTGCCCCACCCTGGGTTGTTCCCTGCCTTGTGCCCTGTGATGGGCTGGTGCCCCATCCTGGGTTGTTCCCTGCCTTGTGCCCTGTGATGGGCTGGTGCCCCACCCTAGGTTGTTCCCTGCCTTGCACCTGTAGACTCCAGGATGGGCTCCGGACCCCCACAACAGTGATTAGGACAAGTGGTTACTGATTATGGCTGGATGGATTGTTTGGAAAACACACAAACCACATGAGACCCTAGATGAATAAGCCAGACTTTACAAACAATTGACAAGACACTATAACAGTGAGATAAGATGGCATTTTGACTGTTAAGATTTTTCGCAGCGATGCACGCAAACCTCGCTGCTCCATCCAGAAAGCCCTAAATCTCCGGTATAATAAAGGTTACTGAATCCCCCACCCAGTTCCCACCCAGAAGGGCTCCACCTTCCAGCAGGGTTAATGATTAATCTAAATGCACCTACGCGTCTTTCTGTTCACATACCACGCGATTCCCAGCAAGTGTGAAGCACCATCCATAAAAAATAATAATATAAATAACTCAGATTGAGCATATTTCATTGCGTGGCTCCATTTTATCAGTTATTACGGCTTTTATAGCCTTATTTTGCTGAACTCTGTGCTGCGTTTCTTTTGGCCTTGACCCGTCTTACTGCCCTGAAACACGCACAGGCACAAAACACACAAATAAAATAAAAAGAGAAAAGAAAACAAGAGCCCATTGGTCTGTACTAAGAGGCCTGTTTATTGGCTTATCGGGGTAACTTGTCGGATTTAGGGTAGTCTGGGCAAAATGTAAGTAAACGAATATGAAGTCCATTTATACTGCGGTACCTTAAATCCGACAAGTTACCCCGATAAGCCAATAACCTCACTCCGTAGTACAGACCACAGGTTGTCGAGGTCATGTGACCAGCAGTAAACTAAATCCACCAGGCAGTTGGCTGACTAATCAGCCACTGACTACAGCGTACATACAGACCGCCGGTCCGCCAGCGCAGACAGGCGAGAAACATTACATAAAACCACAGGCGGTTTATATCTGCAAAAAAGACTTCCTACAGATTATGGTAACGCAGATGCCCCCAGGACTAATGCCCCCGTCATATGAATATATGGATAGGAGGAGGCTGTCATTAGGCTGAAAGGCCAGCTGGACTTTGGCAAAGTGGGTGGGGGAGGGTTATGATAAAGTAGCCACGTTGCCAGGCGACGGCGCCATGCCAACGGGAAGCTGCCTGTGATCCGATATCCCTCCATCCCTCTTCCATAATCCCTGCTCCCGAACGACGACGAGGTCTTCGGAGTGACCAGGGGATGGCAGCCGGCCTTTCCAACGTCGCTGTGGGTTAACGGCCGACGGAAGACATCAAAATATCCCATTTTTATCACATCGGGAGGACAGGATTAAAACCCACGGACGAACCCTTTCCCTCAATGACCTGAAGCTCAAAACGTCCAAGATACCAAAGTCTTACTGCTTACTTGATTCTGTCCCTTCAAGTCTACAGTTCAGGTCTACATGTGTCTATATTGCCTGACATGAGTGATAATGATGAAGGCAGGCAAGAGACCAAATATTCCCCCAAGTGCATTTAATACTGAGAATCATTCAAATGGGCCTCAGTGTTCTGTCCCTAAATCCTTATTCTCTCATTCATCCTCCACCAGCATCCGACCCCCCAGATTCAGTCACGGCATGATATAGCAGCGCCAGTGATTTCTAGTTTGTTAATGACAACAGTAATAGCCTAAAAAAACAGAAAAGGATTTGTTGAGGTATCAGATCATAGGAAGTTTACATTCAGTTCAAGTGAATGCAAATGAAAAGCTGCAGCAAAATGCCTTCGTTCTGAACACACGACCAGGACAGAGAACTAACCAGAAGCCTGCTGGTTCGAATCCCCCACCAGCAAGGCACCACTGAGGTACCCTGAGCAAGGTACCTCCCCGGTGCCCCCCGGGCGCTGAATTAGCTGCCCCCTGCTATGTCACATTGTCACATATGGGTTAAATGCAGAGGTCACGTTTCATTGTTGTGCACTGTGTGCTGTGGTGTGTCAACAATGACCACTGATCACCAAATTCTAATTCTAACGACAAAGAAGTACGGCCCACAGCAGCAGGTCGAGTCCTGGTAGAGAACATTCCGGGTTCTCGACCTCCCTTGGCTTCCAGAATGGCTCTGGGACAGACGGCTCGAGGTCACGGAGCGCTGCGGTCACATGTCTGCATCCAGACACCCCGTGGGCCTGCGTTCTGCTCCACAGAGCAACATCTGAGACCCGTGACACAGTCATTCCTGATTGGCTGTTTCAAGTAAAAGGGCGTGGCTCTCTAGGCCGCCGAGGCATGTAGGAAGAGGCATGCGAACACGCAGGCATGGTTTACTCATCCCCAGGCCAGCCAGCTGACCGGCAGCGCCCGCCTTCCTGAGTACATGCTGACCTTCACGCTTATGTGTGCCTGGTACGGATTACTGGCCGCGGTGCTGCCGGGTGGATGATTAACGCAGGGCTGCCGGAATCAAAGCCTCCCTCACCAGCTTACAGCACACGGGTTTGCAGAGCCAGAAGGATCCATGGTGAGATCATGCAGTGCTATGGAGATTCATGGGAGTAGGGACCAGAAGTTTAGAAGATTCTAAAGGCATCATTTCCAGCTAAGGTGAAAAGCAAGTACCTTTATTTTCTACTGAGGATTTAAGTAGATAAAAAGAAAGTGCGTATACCCCATTTTCTTTGGCTTTTCAGTTACGCCCCTTATGATGTAAGCAGTACACACTCCTGCCGTGTTTCTAAAAAACACACACAATTAGCAAATTCATCTTTCATTCACACCTCTCTGCGGCAAAAAGCATAAATTATAAAACCCTAACCAAAATAACGACATCAGATCTCTTTGAAGAGTTTTGTTTTAAGGACATTCTTGAACAGACGTATTTTTCCACGCCGCCAGTTACAAATGAAAACGACAGCGGGGGCAGGAGCAAAGGGACAGAGTGAAGGGGACACGTCACCATCCCCAGAGCTGCACTCAGCATAGTATCGAAAACGGCACGCAGCTGATAAGAAGCAATCTGGCAAGGAGCAAGCGAGGGGGAGGCAATGGCTCAGATTCATGCAAACGTGACATTGAACAACCTGTAACAAACCCGCAATCTCCTTTTCCCAAAAAAATTCCTACGTTTCCTCGCTGCTTATTACTGCCTCTGACAGACACATCGCCACAAACACCTTCCTCATCTACACTATTTCTCAAATATTACAATAAAAATGGATATATAATCATATTTGATATGATTTTAATACAAATAAACTGGCATACTGAAGAGCAATTCTATCTAAGTTAAAATAACTTCCTAAAGCCATCTGGGCAAAATGTCAAGACACCAAACAAACTATGTGACTGAGGATTTCCTGGTCAGCCAATCACCTGCATTCAACAGACTGAGGTCAAAGGGCACTGGAGGTCTCATCTTCCTATTTGACTGCATTTATCACAACTAAGATAAGTAATGACACAGTCGTGAACCCCAGTTCGAGCGCTGCATGCTTATTTAATTTAATTTAATTACAATTCAAAACTTCTGCCTCTAAAACACTTAAAGACAGCGAGTAATAACACTTCTGAAAGTTAGGTGTAATTTGGGGTAATTATCGGTATTTTAAAGTCAGATAACTGCATAACAGAGGTTTACGAAAGCAGCTGAAGAACCGATCGAGCGGAGAGTCCAAAACGACCTGCTGAAAGATGGTCGACTACAAAGAAAAGTATAAAAAATACGGGAGGAGAGCACTACCGCCATGTCCATGCCGAGAGACAGAGGCATCCTGACCGCACCACACCGGTTCGGTGAGAGACGTACCTTCTCCGGAGATCCAGCCGTGGGGCGGCATAAGTGGGGGCAGGTACATTATACCTGGGAGGCTCCCGCTCCGCGCTGAGAGCTCCTGTGTCGGAAAAGCACACGATTCGCTCTGCCGGATGACACACACACGCGCGCACACACACACGCACACACACTTACAGGGGGTGGGGAGCCAAACACCTCCCGTAACCCAGCGGCCGTAACCTGCCCCTCAACTTGTCCGAGTGTGCCGAATGGATTTTCAGAAAGCCTCATTTTGGAGAGCAGTGGGTGGGGGGCTGACATTTTAATACTGACTCAACCTGAGAGGCTGGGTGGAGCCTAAGACACAGAGAGTTCAGCATTAAGTTTCTTCCTCTTTTACATCTTACTGTGTTTTACTGCTCGTATTCCTTATTCGCTTCGCTTCTCTCGGCCTCCGGGAACTTCCGCGGCTGGCTTGCGGAAGATTAGTCACCCGGATGATGCAGGTAAGGAGAATGGAGGACGTGCACGTTTGGAAATGGAAGGAGAATCTGTCTTTATGGAGCGGAAGCAGCGAATACCTGTCAGCGGGCGAACGAGGAGTCAGCTGCCACCTGAGCGTCAGTGGAACAAAGTGACGTTCACTTAACAAAGGGGAAAGACTCGCCCCACGGCACTCGAATCCTTTAAGGGCACCGGAGAGGCCCTAAGACACGTCAGTGCCAGCAGGACAAAGCGGCAGACACTTAGCAAGGGCAAACACTCCCCCCCCACAGCACTCGAACCCGAGGAGAGGATGCGGGAGACGCTAGCTGAGGCATTCAATGTCAGGACAGGATCGGGGCGCTACGAGAATTTGGGCCTTGCGCTAACACTGAAAAACAGGAATAAATATATACACTCCGTTAAATTAATTAAGGAAAATTCAATAGATTACTACTACTGATAATAATAGTAATAACAACAACAATAATAATAATTAGTAATAATAATAACAATAATTAATGAAATAGCTTTATTGGACCCTCCATATTTTTGAAGTTGTATACTGTTCATCAAGGACATGATCATAACATCCCTCTGAAGCACAAACTGACTCACTCCGCGAGCGACAGACCGCAGCTGCGCTGCCCTCCTGCGCAGATGAGCAGTGCCTGCTGCACGGCGGCCACGCAGACGCAGACGCAGACGTAGCCGAGCCCCCGTCTGCTTACACCAGCTGACAGGAAGCCCAGGCCTTTCCGCCGGAGTGTCTGGCACTTTTCATCGCGACACCGTGCCGCTCTTCCAGCAGTTCACTCAAGCCTCGTCTCACACCTTAACCTCCTTAAGTTACTTATAAAACTCGACCCATGAAACTTGTAAAGCTGCACGTCACTACTGCTTTACTTGGTTACCTATCTATACTTGGCTAATAAATTACGAGTTACTGTGTACAAAACTATAAAGCATTTCAGTTCATGTAACTGTATGTCTTAAAAACATTAAATCTTTAGTCTCGTGACCTCCTATACTTCTAGCTAAGTGTACATTCAAACCGACAGACAAATTCTTGGTTAATAATTAAACCACGTAGCAAATTATTAATCAGTCTTTTTATAATCCAAAGACTCTGTTTAGAAAATTAAGGATTTAGCTAAATTAGCATTAACTTCTTTGTTGTTCTTCTGGTTTTGATAACATCTCTGTTACGCCCTCATTTGTGTCCTTTTTGGTAAGAAAATCACCAAGTCATCCACACAACTCTTAAGATATTATGAAATGGGCAAAGAGTCACGAGTCGCACGTACACTTTGTATTTAATTCATTAAATGCTGGAATTATTTTTGCAAATCTAATATTTCCCAGTACTTTCAAAATGTATCAGACATAAGAAATTGATATACAAGGAAACGCTAGGCCAATGATCCGATTCAGCCTTGCAGGAAATCCCTGAAAACGATAAATTCAAAGTTTATTTTTACCTGAGCAAAAAGGCAGCGAAAACCACGGTGAGCCAGTAAGCCCTTTCACCCCTGAGTGCTGAGTTCCTGTCGGCCTCGGGTAAAGGTCACCGGCGCTCCGTGTTTGTGCTGAGGCAGCGCTGACAACAAACTGGCAGAAAACCCCACCCGCGCTCACCACACGCATCACATTCACCAGCTCCCCAGCTGCAGAGCCTGGGAGTGAATCAGCACTTCCCTAACTAGCACTTCGGCCGTAGTGCACCACGTAGGTAAATGATTACGCAGGTGTCCCACTGTCACGCTTAAAGATACCCTGCGAGAATAGGATTTTTTTTCACAGAAGATACGCATGGCGATGCGGAACTTCCCAGAACTTGTGTAGCATGAAGACATGGTGGCCCAGACAGGCGGCTTGGGCTCTCAGCGCTTTTCGGACCATCCCCTGCCAATTTAATCGCTTGTCACCAAGGCAGCAGGGAGTGTCACTGATAATAATCAAAAGAAAAACACACGACTTCACTGTAAATATAACTTCCAACAATGGTAACTAAGTTGCGCCTGGAGGAGTCAGACAAGAAAGCAGGAATCTTCGTGTAATGCTGACGCGAGAAGAGTTAAAAACCAGGAAACCAATTCCGAGCCTTGATTATTAAGTTACTTATTAAGTACAGTATTAGGATGCGTGTGGAAGTATGTACTGGGGTCTTTTGGCCCCCTGTGATTACAAAACATATAAAGCAATACCCAGTGACCACTGAGTAGTCTGAGGAATGTGGGACCAATAACAAAACCAGTACAGAAACACTGGGAGGTAGTATTAAAAAGTATTAATAGACAACTTTCTCTTTTCATTTATACCAAATGCTGCTCGATTCACTAATAGGCTGATTAGCAAAGTATTTTACGAGTGATAAGCGATCCAGAAACATGGGTTAACTGTGTTTGTTAAGTAAGGTCCTATTGTTATCGTTCATTATTACAAAGTGAAGGAAACAGGTAGGAGAAGAGAAACTGCCAAATTGGAGAAGTGAAACAGAAATCACACATAACCAGGAGATGCTGGCAATGATGACTCAATAGGAGCCACCTAGAACCTCACCGAGTGCGACTCAGGAAACACGTGTCGGGTTTAACTTGGCTAAAATCATGTGACTAAAACCATGAATCCATTTCAATCTGTGGACAAACTGGAACAGAGCTACGTTCTCTGCAACAGGACCGATACCAATTTGAGCACTATTTGTTTACCACTGTATAAAACCCAATAATAAAAGTGTGTTTTATGGTTTGCGTTAAACATTACATTATAAGGGTCAGCTTGAACCCCCCCGTCACATGCTTGAGGTGCTTAGGCAGCAGGCGACAGGCCTCTTGGTTAATGTTTTACAGAATGTGAAAAAGTCTTGGAATCACCTTTAGTGCAAACAGCACAAGGAACGGCCAAGTCGTTACCGGATACCAGCTACCCCAGCCACATGGACACTGAATGAATCAAGAAAACTGTACACAAACACAAAAGCTACAAATACGCTTTAGCTACCAATTTGCTGAAGTCTTTGACACCATGAGCAAAACATCCGTAACCAGATTATTTGTATTCCCAGGGCCACAAAAAGTTTTTGTTGCCAGTAGCAACGTCCTAATAACTTTCCTCTTGCAAGATATCAGAAACTGTAAACTCTGTCTTGTCTGGGTTTGTGTCGACTGGGCCCTGCATTCGTAAGACCGGTCTGGGGAGTGTGTATCCTCTGAAGCACGGACAGGTGTGATGGTGAGGATACAGGGATCCCCTGGAAGGAAATGAGACCCCGTTTTTTTAGCCTCAAACCTTCGGAAAAACAATCCTGGGAGAACCGTGTTAACGGAGCTAACTGCAAAAGCAAGCTAACGTACCAGTTAGCCAGGTAATCAAAGCCAGCTTGCATTTAGCTGGGTAATGTCACTCTTTCCTTCTATCACCCTACACTCACCTTGACTCCAGCCAAGTCACGATCGCCCTGGGATCACGTTTGCATTGAATTTGATACCGCTCAAGACATTTAACAAATTCTAAATATTTATGCTATTAATACAGTGTTTTCTGTTTCGGACAAAGATATCGACTATATACGTAATCCGATCTAGGTATTCCAGGTGTATACGAGAAGGCGCAAGGTTTGGGGAGTTAGCTGCCGGCTACGAATATGTTGCCCAATTTGTGACGGTACGGGGGGGGAGAAACAATGTCAACCTGGGCGTAAGATGACACCCACCCCCACGTGTGGATGCGCTGGTTTTTCTGCCTGATGTATTGCCACGCAATTCAGGCAACCTGTTAAACCAGCATCCAGTTGAACTAGAAACAAGCCAATTCTGCGCCGCCAGGCACCCACAATGCATCCTCGACTGTTTCTAGAAACCTCCGCCTTATTTCCTTCACTGGCAGATGCCAGACAGACACGGGGAGGTCCTCTCTTTGGCGGACGGCGCGGGCATTACGAGGCAGGACGTGAAGATGAAACCTCAGCCGAAAGGGCAGCCGGGAAAGGCGTCTTGCCACTGATACGGTAAACGGCCTCACCGACACCACGGACAACATGAAACCCAAGGGCAAACGGGCGCCGTCATCCGACTCCCGGGTAACACACATCAGTTAGCTTTACTGGCAACTGTCCTCCACTCGACACAAGCCACCTGTAGCAACCCTTTGACCAATAATGATGCTCACTGTACCTGCTCCTTCAGCAGATTGGGCGGCGCCTGGAACCCGGTTAGGGAGGTGGGGTGGTGGTACTGCTGGATGGCTGAACCTCGTCCCCCAAGTCCTCTTGGGTTTCTAAAGTGCTGGAAGACCGGGCGAAGTCACCCCGGCGTCGTCGAGCCACGTAAGGCAAAGGCGCGACCGCAGCATTGAGAGCCCGTTTGTACATTACTGCGAGAGGTGGAGCTGTGACCCCCCCCACGCGCCCCGCCCTTTTCTTCGGCCTCTCCCTGCCTATCTCTGATAGAGAAGAATAGAGCAAAAGTCCAAGGTTGGAGTTAGGTGGGGGTTGTAGTGATGGGGGCGCTTGGGTGAGGTGGTTCATTGGTAACAATAAGTAATAGCGGGTCGTGAACGTTTATGTTTAACAGCAGGTCTGTGTGTCCGCAACGCCTCTGCATGTGCGCGCCGCGACTTTTGGACATCGATGTGCCTCATTTCCCTACCCTCGAAGGCTCGCCGAGCTCAGCAGCCAAAATGTAGCACCTCATCAAACTTGACGCCGTTCCTTCATTTCCTGAAAGTGCAGAAGACTGGAGAGTGACCCCACATGAAAACACAGATCTCAAGCCTAGGGAAGACAGCCCCCTCAAACATCAAAGATTCTCTGGAACATACCTGGATTCATTTCCGTTGGCTTTCCTGGTGGAAACTGAAAATTGAAGTAGATTCATATTCGGTAAACATTTTAATGCTTCAAGATTTGGCTAAATTCAGGCTCAAAGCACCCCAGACTAGAAGCCCCCCCGCCCCAGGTTTCTGATGCACAGTAAAGCACAAGGAACAGGAGACCAGCGGGACATGGGACTGAGCTGTGCAGGAAAAGGAGCGGGGGATTGGCGACGCCGGAAGGAGGCGACCCGAGCCACGGGGGCCGGAAGAACGGGAACAGAAGGCAAAACCAAAACTCGGAAAGGAAATTCCAACAGACGAGACCGGAGCACATTTATAACAGGCCTGGCACTTCCAGGCGCCCTCATCCCTGGATGGTACATCTGCACAGTGATGCTCAGTTTAGTGAAAGATGGTGGATTTCGGCACGGAAATCATGATTCTTTATAGAGTTTGTCTGGTGTTCAGCTGCTATCAGATTTATTTAGTATTTCTGTAATTCCCCTGAACACAAAGACTCCCTGCTGTTATACTGAGTGTTAATTTCATTGTCTTACGTGAAGTTCTTCGTCTTTCCCTTAATCTGTCAAAGACGTTGCCTTTTAATTACACTAAGCCTCCTGCCTGCCTGAACAAACTCTCCCCTGCTTGGTTCAGTGCAGCAGTGTGAAAATCATAACAATTAATTCTGTAACATATTGTTCCCCATATTTACTTGTCTAAGTATACAGTAGTGTCGCCATGGCAACCAGCATAAGAAAAACAATCCGGCCTCCACACCTTCATTCAGAACAGGGTCTCAATGACCCTGGCAGAGAGTCACGAGGCACACGGCAGCCCAGACAGGATGCCAGTCCATGCAGGGCACTCACACTCAGACGAGAGCAGCCAGTTTGTCCAACAGTAGGATTTCTGAGCTGTGGGGGTGTACCGGAGTACCAGGAGGACAGCCACACAGACATGCAGAGTCCTCAAATACTCCACAAGGTCTAGAAATCAGAAACACTCACTGATTGGCTTACTAACCCATGACCTTTGACTGAGGGTTAACCAAAAAACCTTGCTGCCACCCCCACCTACCTCTCCCCGCCCCCCCAGGCTGTGTCAATTCCAGCAGCCTAAAAAGTTTTTTCGCAGCTTTTCCCCCGGAATTGTTCAATGAGCCAAGGAAGTGCAGGATGCCATTTTGGTTCACGGCGCAGAGCTCACCTGAGGAAGCATGGAGCTTGCGCTGCACTGCACTGAACTGCACTGCACTGGAAACAGGAGCTGGGGCACCTTTCAACACTGCTGCACACTTATGCTGCTTTATTGCTTCTGGATGCAAGAAGAGTTACAGCAGGCCGTTTATTCATCTCTGCACTTTCCTCTGAGGCCGTTTTGCTGTTGCAGGCTACAACTAGGAAGACAGAATAAGACAATTTGCTGAGGAAAAGTGGATAGTTAGCAGAAGGTTTCTGCATGCTGAGAGTGTCCATGCTGGGGTGTTTCACTAATAAGCCTAGCGGGGGGGCATTTCTTGGAGCTCAAAGAAACTGAGACTTGGAATATTCCAGACCCAGCCTCCTATCGTGGGTCATTTTCTAATAAACAGGCATAAAAAACGTTTCACATCATTTTCACTCCTCCTGCTCTCTCTCTATTGTATTTTTCAACCCCCACCCCCCCAACCCCAACCCTGCCCCGACTTCTCGCTCTCATCTGATCACCTGACCATTACAAACACACACACACTTGGCCTGGGAAACAGTCTCATCCTGCCCTCTGACTGCCTTGCACTGACCTCAGCGATGGTCCCACGGTGCAGGGGTGGGGGGAGCTGAGTCAGACAGGACAGAATCATGTGATCCTCCTGTGATGCAGTGTTACTGACGGGAACTGCTCCAGACAGCTGAATAAAACACGTTGCACTGAACCTGCCAGGTTTAACACAACTCAGCCGAAACAGTGAGGAAGCCCTTTCCGAAGGCGGTAAAAACATCACATTTATGACAGCACTATAAAACCTTAATCTCATAAGGCAGGGTCCTGTAATGCCATATATCCAGAATTAGGAAGGAGGGGGGCTGACGCCTACACTGTGATATTTTGTAAGTTCATCCACCACACTTTGTTGCCCTGCTTGATACTCAGTCAGCAGATGTGGGCTCATGCATTTAGACGTTACATCAGAACATCACAGACAATTGGGGGGGGGGGGGGAATTGCAATAGCTGCCCGAAGCCGAAAGCCCTCCCCCCCCCCCCGCCAGCCCCCCCCCCCCGCGGGCCGAACCCCCACAGAGGGCAAACATGAATTTTGGGTGGCCC
>JAODJX010000015.1:3793622-3803882 GCA_026776945.1 Isichthys henryi
ACACGGGAGGCGATCCTGCTCTTTTGTGTGCTCCCTGCCCCTAGACCTGCCAAACCAGACTGGGGATCGGGGATGTAACCCTATCCTCCTGTGGTCTGGCTCCTGGCCAGCCCCCCTCCAGCTTGTCCCGCCAGCGCTCCTACATACCTTTTCACCAGTGTTTCCTGCGATTTTTGGCCCTTTATCTCATTCACGTAAGCTGCAATAACAACAAGGACAGGCTGTGGACGAAAATAATGGTGCTATGCAAACCTTACTGTTAAACAATGCAAGAAAGGGATGACGTTCCTGCGCGGAATAACCAGTACAAAGAGGGTTAGGGTAACTGCTGTACATTCTGTGCATATTTTCATTGTCATATCACAATTACCTTAAGCAATAATTGTCAAATGCACCTCACCCCGCTAAATTACTGTTAAAAGCATGTAATAAAACCAGCCTTCCGTGTCTCAAAATACTGCAGTTTACATCATTTGTGGTGAAATCAGCACAGACTGGTAATCACAAGCCCACAATCTCGCTTGAAACTGAATTCAGTTTCAGTCCAGTATTCCTGGGCAAAAAAGTGACAAGAACCAACAACCAGGGAGAGGCAGAGAAATCCAGCTGTGGTCCTGATCGTCCCCTCACCGGTAGTCTCACCTTCGGAGCGGGTGGGCGGACTCGAGGGAGGTGTCACGGCTGACCGTGCCTGCCTGCCTGTCTCCTCTTCCTGCTTAGGCAGAGATACGACAATGACCCCCACGGCCGAGAGGCGGGATCTAATTACCGCATCGCTTTGTCTGTTAACGGAAAATCTGTGTCAACAGATTAACTTCCTGACCGAGAAGGAACAGAAAAGAGAAGTTCAAGATGAGAACGGAGCTGCTTGTACAGTGCTGCGCTCGCTTGCTCACGCAGACCACAACTATGCTACATTTTTTAGATATTAAATGCATCAGATTCTCTCTTGCACTTCCAAAGTAAAAGCCACCCTCACTGACATAAGCAGCAAACAGATCATAAATATAGTTCAAATATACGAATATTCTTGAATCAAAAGTAATAGAAGTTTCCTGCGAGGGACGGCCTAAAGTAACCTGATTTAGGACCGCAGATCCTTTGGTGTCTGGTCTATTTTTTAGAGCTTTGAATGGAAGCTCCTTCCCAACACCTGCTGTGATGTTCTTTACATGCACACACTCTTCACCTGATGTTGAAAAGTCATTCTTCTCTGCTCCGGAGCTCAGGATACTAAGAGGTAACTTCAAACGCGATTCCCCCCGAAACCTCCCGAACGGGGTAATTTTCTGGTACGCCAACGGTGTCCTGTTACTGAATATTATGGGATATTGTACCTGGAAGGTGCCACGCGGGGGTGAGATGCAGGAGAGAATAAACGGAAAAGGCTTTTAAAAGTTATTAACAAAGAAGATACCTTCTGCTTTTTATCTAAACAGACAAAAGGAAGGAAGATGCTGACAGGCAGGATTCTCTGAACTGTAAGTGGGCGTCATTTAAAAAGGGAGCTATTCTCCTCTCCTTATTTTCCAAGCTGAATCCGATGGGCCACTAATTACGACGTTGTTGAAATTCTGCCCCATCCCTCGCCTGGGTTTCGGAAGAGGGCGACGGACGATACACATGTGTCCTGTGCTTTGAAATTTCATCACGCCTTAAACACGCCACTTTATAGATCATGTTAAGTAATGATTACCACGTCAAAAAAATGAAAAATGGTACAAACTAAAATATATCTTAAGAATAAAACAAACGATGTCCTAACAGAAATGGAACCCGATCTTCCAATGTGGTCTGTTAATGACTTTGCCCAGGGTGACTATTTCCTGTATTTTAGAAAACCTTCCGTCTAAATAGCTCGCCCAGCAAGAAGAGCACAGTGAGATTATTTCATGATGAGTGACAGCGAAGATTCGGAGCTTCTGTCTGAACCCTGGGCTTCTTCGGCTCTCGACGTGAGCTGCACTGAACCCAGAAAAACAGCAGCACCACTACAAAGGAAGTAGAGGGAATGGGCATCCCTCGAGCTTAAGGCCCATCTATCCCCGGTATCTCCAGCCAGGCTGACTCTTATGTGCTGATTAGAGAACTATATCGGGGCAAGTTATGGTTTCCTTGAACGGATACGGTCAACAAAAAAGACAGAGCAGGATGACTCTGCTATCAAAATATTTGAAAGGTGTCCTTGACTTCAGTGCTTGCATAGTACTTGCGAGCCCATGAAGTAAAGGATTTTTGGGTTCTCACGGTTGTGCAGTCCAATCGAAACTTGCATGGACAGTGTAAGAGGTCGTGCAAGTCCTTCAAGGTCAATTTGTGGCACAGTGACCAGCATTATCACAGCACTCTAAGGTTGTATGTTCAAACCAGGTCCTGGATCTGAATGTGGTCCCTCTACTCTTGTTTCGGTCACAGTTAGTTGTAGTACACACTTGTAATCCATACCCCCTGGGATAGCCTAATTTATTTGTTACCCTAACTGATTAGCGGCCGGGTGGCCTGTCTTCCACACGTCCTTCTCCACGTTGTCCTCCTCATTTTACAAAATGCAGGCTGGGTTAGGGGCCACACGTGCTGCTGCGATGGGGGAGGAGTCATGACTGAGAGCTTGAGTGTTTATGCAGTCGCCTCGACTTAACGCCGTACAATCGCCGGCCTTACTCAGCAACTTCCTGTGAAGATTAAGAACTTATTGCTAAAATTCCAGATCGGCTTACGAGCAGGCAGGTTCTTGGACAGCTCTCTCCAGCACAAAGCCGTTATTACAGGACGACCAGATACCGTCGCGCATAAGCAGATATAAAGCTCACACACTGGGGGCTGCTTAATCTCCATGGGCCCCATTAACTGGGATTTGGTTTTATTAATAATTATACCTCCACTGATTTGATCCTGTTATGTTCCCAGTCATCATAAGGAACAGTATGTCTCGTGGCAAGAAAAAAAACTAGATTATTAATTAGTGCATTCATTCATTAATAAGGGAGTATTAGCTAAAGCCAGCCATGGGTGTTAGGTCCTGCTCGCTACGTCCGCCTGAACCTCCTGTGTCCCTCCCTCACGTGGTCCTGGTGCTGATTCATACCTGATGCTCGCCCCCTCTTATTAATCTCTGTAGGAAAGCACCTGCCTGTCCTGTCTCCGTTTGTCTGATCATTGACGTTCTATCCCTGTGAGTCCCTGTGTCCTTCCTCAGCCCCTCAGCCCCGTTTTCATCCCTTGCAATCTGCTTATTTCCCATTTTAAACTCTATGAGTTTAATAAAAACCCCTTTTGTTTGCAACCACGCCTCTCTTCACGTCCCTCGTCCTGCACAACTCGACAAAACGGGCTTAGTGGATTGCAGTTTGCTTACCCTTCCAGGGTTGTTGGTTTTATTCCCAACCTCATCTTGCTTGGTGTAGTTTGTGCGTTCTCGCCGTGTGGGTGTGCTCTCAGAGCCCAAACACATCAGGATACACGACTGGGATCCGCTCCAGTCTCACCACAGTCCTGTAATGTATAACCAGATATGCACAATGGATGGATATTAACACAATTAGTCATTTTAAAATAGTACTTATAAATGGATATTATAACGTATTACATTTAAAAGAGTCAAAGATACTTTACAATGGCTCACCAGTGACGGATACTCGTTAAGGTCAAACAAATATTAATCGCACCCACAGCAAGAAAAAAAATGTATCCGAACTCCGCAACAATTTCATACATATTAATATTATAAAATGATTGTAATTTATATTCATTCGTTTCTACTCAAGCTGTTAGTTTCTTGGCATTTATAATTTTAAAAAGTTCAAAATTCACCATGAGAGTAATTTACATTTGCCCTGGAAACTGGGATGGCCGCTTGAGGTCTCTTGAACGCCCTAAGTAGTAAAATTCATATTTACGGTTGTTAAACTTGTGATGTTTCCGGCTGGCCTTGTAAAATAAGCGGCCAGTCGCTGCCGTGTGACTGCAGTGCCGCCGCACCGGACCAAAGAGGCGCTCTGTAATAATCATGAAACTTATGTCAGGAAGATAAAGGTCATTGGCGGCTATAATTAGCGAATAGTACGCTTATAAAGCAGGCTACATATGCGCCGTAAAGCCGAAAACATAGTACCAAAACGACGCCTGGCACCAATTTAAAATGCTGCAGCGATCGCTTCGTTTTCCGTAAACACTTTAATAATGGCTGTTACTGGCCACAGTTACGCCAAACCGGTGCCTTCTGCACAGAAAGAGAACGACGCGCAGCGTTCAACAGCCTCCCTCGATAACGCCCCATCATCATTCTGCCCCCTAGGGGTAGGTTTAAGAACTGCAACCCCAACAAAAGACTATTTAAAATAAAACTATATCACTCCTTCCTCAGCCCGGGGCGCTACAGTATAAAAGTACATACATCAATACATCACGGTGTATTAAGGTTTTTGGTATTAATTCTTAAATAAAAAAATATATTTGGTTGTATTTCGTAGGCCTCGTGGCGCAACGGTAGCGCGTCTGACTCCAGATCAGAAGGTTGCGTGTTCAAATCACGTCGTGGTCATGAAAGTGTTCTCCTGTTAAGGGGAATAGTCTTTATTGTTAGTTTTGCCATATGTACAGGGCTCACGCAGAATGCGAGTTACGTTAGTCTCCGGCCCCACGGTGAGTAGGCTAACAACGACAAGCAAGACATATTCAACCATAAAATTAAGCCAAATGAAATACTTTGTGCAAAGGACAACAAGGCAGTGTAAATATGGTGGATTCACCCTGCAAATGTAGACAGTTTTATTGTTGATCTACTATATCAATATTATTCGGTGTGTGATTTACTCACACATCCTTCCTATTGCGCCATATTTGTCATTTATTACTAGAAATCATTATTATATTGCACTGTCTTGTCTTTCAGTGTCTCATGCACTATTGTTGTTCTGTATCGCTATGCTGTGTACCCTATTATCCCCCCCCCCACCCCCATGTCTCTGTCCCCTATACTGCAACCGTGGCATAAAAAGTTCACCGCGCGCTCCGAACACGTGACAATAAAACCTGAAACAAACAGTCAAAGAAACCTTCGCCCCCCAAGAGAGTTGATCCTTCCTGGCCAAAATGACTCCCAAGTAATTGTATCCTTGCAATGTGCTGTATCTGGAAAATAAACTGTTAGAAGCGGAGTGTTGGATTAAATTTCATCTGCCTCTACACTGACTGGGGAAGACTGAAGTGGAGTCCATTTCTGACAGGACGTTTTAACAATTGTTATTTGTGAAACCCACCGTATTCTCAATCAGAATAAGAATAAAGCCTTTAAATAAAATGATATATAATGATGTTATTTTGCATAACGCATAGGATCCTGTCTAATAAACACATACATTGCTGTGCGGTGTATTACTGGTCTAGGAAACATTTCGCCAGTAGAGGTCACCCTTCTTACATTTTTGTTGCCCTTCGAATTGTGGCGAATATTAAATACGAGAAAACAAATTATAAAAATTGATCATGACGAGATGAAATGAAATACCACACTAAAATATTATTAATCGAGATACGCTGCAAATTATGCTACGTGTATGAAAGGAAAAATGCACCACATGTCAATGAAGATTTGGAGGTACTCAAGAATATTCATTGGCATCTGTCTTGGTTGATGAATGGTTTTGAGGAGATGTTGTGTAGAAACAAATATTGACTTCCGAATATATTGATTATGTGCAGTAGTATTAGGTTAGAGTTATAATAAAGACCGTGACCACCGACTGCACCAAATAGTTTGCGGTTTTTCAAAATGTCAATGGAATCAACAATGAAACAGATTCTGTATCTCATATAAATACAGGTTTGTTTTTCAAATGATTTCGTTTGTAAGTGTAACGGTGGCCCATAGTTGCACTTTCGGTAACATGATCGCTTCGTTAAACTTCGTCAATAGGAAATTTGTTCGTCAATAACTATTATAATTGAAACGTCCTGTAACGATGTTAACATCCATCTTAAATCTTTACAGTGTTCGGAATCAATATCAGTGATGTAGATCACAGTCAATATCTTTACAGAAAATACACATTACCAAAACACTTCTTAGTATATTCGTTGAAATTATATAACCTTAAACAGCACTGTTTTAATTGAAAACAAAAAAGAATGATGTACTGTGACCTCGTAACGTACATTTTCATTGGGCAGATTCCCTCACAACTTTCTCCGTTTTTACGCCGGATCATTATGGTGATTTTATACTGTCTGCAGGCTAACAGCAAAAACCTGACACGGTTGTAAAATCACCTAAATGGCATATTAACTCGTATTATTTTACATCTCAAGCACATGGAATTAAAAAAGGGGGATTTAATATGCCGCATATACTTGTGAGCCAAGATAATAGCTGACTGCTGTCATAAAATGTTATTTATCCTTCTGTGTAATAGCTTATTGTCATAAGCCTCTATGAGCACCAAATAACTCCTTCAGATAAATTTCCCCAAACATAATTATACACCCCAGAGGGACACCACACTGTTAAAATCTGTCCATCAACTGTTCAACTCTATTAAAAAACATTATTGAATTGCAAAGATTTGCATGCTCCAGTTTCAAACAAAAATATGTGCGATTTTTTCGGTATAGTTATTGTGGTGAGATGGAGATAAAAAAAAATTGCTTAAATACACGTTTGCTAGTTCTAATTTTGTTTTAATGGTTATCTTCCATGCTTTCATCTTAAAAGTTTATTTTTCTTAAAATGAGAGCAAGTAAATCATAGCCCATACTGCAAGTTCTCTCTGGGAGCTGGGCGGACGGACACTGGGAGCTGGGCGGACGGACACTGGGAGCTGGGCGGACGGACACTGGGAGCTTATTCCCTGGAACATCTTGCAGGGCATCCTGTCATATTTCTCCTGAACATTTGGCCATAAGACACAGAATGTCCACGTAGGTCATGTCTGAGGCTCCATGAAGTCATTAAACACACAAACTTACAGGAAGAGAGACGCATTCGCAAAGCAAAGCCCTCCACGTCACATAACAGAACCAGTGACGTCCTTCAGTACTGTCTCCAGTGACCCTATACCTTCACACCTTCTGGGCCACAGTGAAAATAAGGTGTATCCAAAAAAATAAAATAAACTGGAATTCCAAGGAAAAGACAATCACTTTTGCTCTGTTATAATTTGTGCAAAGTCGGTTTTGTTATATTATCCATCCATCCATCCATCCATCCATCCATCCATCCATCTGCCTTTCCATTGCCACTTGCCACTTATTTAGTGCAATGTTGCAGTATCCCTTAATCCCTCAATTCCTTAAAGCACAGGGCATCCTGGATGATATGCCGGTTCACTGCATATTACAGATAATCTCACACACAGACACACAGATTCATATCTTTATGGAGATTCTCCATTCAGTCCTATGGGCATAACACTAATCGCAAGAATAACAACCTTAACCCTGTCCCAGCACTAACTTTAACAATAAGTTTTGGCATTTTTAGTTTTTTTGATTGCAATCAGGGGTGGCATGGTGGTGCAGTGGTGAGCACTGTTGCCTTGCTCATCTGGGACCAGAGTTCAATTCTCTGCCTGAGTTACATGTGTGTAGAGTTTGCATGTTCTTCCCATGTTGTCATGGGGTACTCTGGTGGTTCAAAGACATGCTGAGGCTAATTGCAGTTACTAAATGGTCCATAGGTGTGCATGTGTGAGTGAATGGTGTGTGAGTGTGTCTTGCAATGGGCTGCCCCCCGTCCTGGGTTGTTCCCCTCCTTGTGCCCATAGCTTCCGTGATAGGCTCTGGACCCCCGCAAACCGGAAGGATAAGCGGTTTGGAAAATGAATGGAGGATCGCAGTCGCAGATTTTTATACAGTTGGGTGTATCCTTGGGGGGACCAAAAAATGTTCCCATAAGGTGAAAAGTTACAGGTTATTATCAGATTGTGCGTAAATCTGGCCTCCACAATGTAATAATTGCAAACGCGGAGCTGTCACCGTGACCGCTATATGGCTTTCAGCGGGTCGCACCCTCCCTCCCAGGACATTTACAACCAACTCGTCAATCCGCGTCACCTGTACGTACCGACATAATGTGTTTCTGCCGTCGCATTTGCGCGGTTATGCAGCCCACACAGGTCCGAGCTCCATTTCTCACCGCTCCTCATAGTCATTTTCATAATTCGAATAGCGGCTGGGATTCATATTCCGCCTCTGTGGACTCGTCTGCAATTATCATGTCAATTATTTAGTCCGCTTTGCTTAACGCGAACTCTGCCCTGATGATGGCGAAGAGGCTGTCACTTTATTATTCAGGGTCAAATGGCGCGCCAAATACACATTCACCAAAAATCTTCCCAGGGGGCGAAACGGAGAGCTTTTGCTAATCTGAGACTGAGATGCTTTAGCATAGTTATTTACTCATTTGCAGCGGAAAGGTTTGTGTGTCTCCCTTTATTGTGGGCTGGCTGGCGGTTGTATTTTCATTTATAATAAAGAGAACTGATGCGGAAATGTTATAAACGAGCAAATGCCACAAAGCATTTCCATTATGTTTTGCGTTTTTATTAAAGAATATGTATAAATAAATACAATTTACATTAATTTGCAGGGTGATTAGTTGTGCAGTAGTGTTAGTAGAATTTAAAGTTCGTGACAGTATTAACTAACTAATAAATGTTAAAATCTTATCACATTTTAACTTCAAGACCAAATTCTGACCTGAGCTGAAGATGGCTGTCGCTTGTTTTTTGTGATTTGCCTAAAGACCTGCTATTGTGTCCATCCATAGTTCTCCCAACAGCTTATGTGATACCCATTCTGTATTTGTGTTTTACATTTTATTTAATTCTCTTTAACTTCTGATTGTGATATTACATTTCCTTCCTGCTGTATATACTATTCATCGTGCCCTATGGTGTCTGTCTGTCTGTCTGTGCAGTTGTAACATGAGAAATTTCCCTATGGGATCAATAAAGTTTTTTTTTTCCTGATTCTGATTTTTATCCAGTACAAGGTCGCAGGGACTTTAAAATGATATGATTTAAATTCGATGTCTTGGTTTCCTTGAAAATTCATTTTGGAGTGGTTGAATAGGCTCACGGTTTTACTGCTTATTGATCAGCCCTGGGATCAACCGGCGATCTTTAAGCGGCCTTTAAGTTGAATTTTCAGCAAAAGTAAATAAATGAATGAACGAATGAATAGGTGTGTTTTTAAACGTCAAACTCGGTAGGAGGAAACCTTTCACGGATCCTCACAGAAAACTATTTCCTCTACATGGGGAGAAGAGGCCACGTATCCAGCGGGGGGCGCAGCTGGATCCTCCGGGACTTATTAGCATATAGTTTCCATGGCAGCAGCGATTTCGAGACTCGGGGATTGGGGGGTCCGTATTGGGATGCGCCTCCCTAACTTGCTTTTCCATTACGGTGACTACATGAAGGGAATGATTTGGTTGTGTGGTTAATCCTAAACGGACACTAACCGGACGCGCAGCTGGATGGCGGTGCGCTTATAAGTCGGCAGTAAGTTATTGCAGTTAAAGGGGCCGGGAGTACGTCCCTCTTTTCGGATTCAATGTACCTGATTTCGCTTTGCTGTAATAATCTGGGATTTTAAAGTGATTTTTCTGCTCACGACTCCCAATCCTAAATTCCCCCCTTGCTGCAAATCGAAAACAGTAATTATTAACGATATTGTGAACTATAATAATGTGCTGTAAGGATTAGTGGACTGGTTTGTTAATTTTTTGCGGTATAAAAAGAAATAAATTATAAAGTATTTTGCGTCAGCTTGCCTGTAGAAATACGGTGTGATAGACTGCATTTTGTTCAACTAGATGTTGATCACCGGCGTTTTATAGTTTTATATTTTACCACTGGAATAGACTTTAATATGTTAATATTTAACACTGTTCAGCGGACAGAGACATCTGAATTTAATGTTATTCTAATTGCCGTTCGGATGTGGCCGCTACATACGCAGGTGCAAAGTGCGCAGGGGCGCCGCTTCCGTCGCGCTCGCGCCAGTCCGCGTGCTGTCGCGTTTCATTAAAACGGCGCCGCCCCACCGACTGCGGCTTCTTACAGCCCAACGATCAGCTTTAATCAATGTTATCATTAGTCAGTGTTCAGTGGCTTTAAGAAATAAGTTTGACAACCGACAAAAGGTGAATCTTTACAAAGCTGTTAATGGGCGTGTACAATGTATATCATCCATCCATCCATTTTCCAAACCGCTTATCCTACTGGGTCGCGGGGGGTCCGGAGCCTATCCCGGAAGCAA
>JAODJX010000015.1:3828894-3841786 GCA_026776945.1 Isichthys henryi
GTGATGGGCTGGCCCCCCATCCTGGGTTGTTCCCTGCCTCGTGCCCATTGCTTCCGGGATAGGCTCCGGACCCCCCATCCTTACCCAGTAAGAATAAGCGGTTTGGAAAATGGATGGATGGTTGATATGAAGGACTGAGCTGCAGAAGTTCCTCATATTTTATCTCTTTCAACATAAATGTGTCCATTTCTGCTTCAGAGAGGCGTCATTTTTCTCCAGATATGTTTGTTGTTCGGTTTATTCTGCTCTATCTCTATTTACTGCAGGTAAACGGAAAAAAGAATTTTACTTAAAATAAATCCAATTATGAATATTTAATGAGCATTAAAGGAGGGGAATAATTTTTTTCTATGATAATTCGTTAAATATTTGGAGGAAATGGGGAAATAGAAGCCTTGCAGCCAGTGATGAGGGATGATGGCTTCCGCTCCTCACCTTCAAGTCCCCAGTGAGCCTGAGCCATCTTCAAAGCCCCCTTTCCTGCAAATCTGTTTTGTTTTTACCATTTCTGTTGTCTGTGCTTGTTAGAAATATTTTGTTATTTTGTTGCCCATAAATGAATGAATATCGCGGTAGTGCTTGGCCATCCCGACCACTATGGGCGGTGCATGCCCAGGGAGCTGCATGCCCAGGGAGCTGCATGCCCAGAGTTCATGCACATGTGCTCCTGTACTACCTCTGCAGGTGGACCCTGTGGCGCAACGGTAGCGCGTCTGACTCCAGATCAGTAGGTTGCGTGTTCAAATCACGTCGGGGTCATAATGAGTTTGCTAATATTATTATTCCACTGTGATTTAGCGATATTAGTGTGTGGCTCAGTGGGTTGGCGCTGAAGGTTGTAAATCCTTTGGTCGGCAGAGTGATTGGAAATAAGGTTGTGGCTCAAATCTCAGTTTAATTTTTACCATTGAGTGCTTAATCACTGGCAGTTTTAATCCTTAGTTTGCGTATTAGACCCCGAGCAGAACTTTGCTGTCCTCTGCACATAAAACTTTGTCCAAGTGTGTGTGTGTGTGTGTGTATGTGTGTGTGTGTGTGTTCTCTCTCTCTCTCTCTCTCTCTCTCGTATAAATTACATCGTGGGGATCCGATGTCCCCACAGTACTCGTATGATTAAAAACCTTATTTTGGCATTCCTCCTCACAAGGGGAAATCAATTTTACTAAAATCTGCAATCAAAAAACTCTGTGCGTGTGTCTGCCGCCCAGTTCCCAGAGTGCGCACAGTAGTGCACTGGACCTGCTCTTCATACCCTGAGGAGAATGAGGAGGTGGTCAGGAAGGTCCTGAAGGAGCAGCCCTGCAGTGCCACGCTCCAGCCGTACAGGTAAGTCTCCTGCACATGGCGTATGCAGGTGTGGCAGCCAGCTGATTTTTCCAGCATGTAACAGACTGGTTGTCCCACCTGGGCGCAATCAGTCTTTAGGTTAGGCTGCAGATCATCTAATAATTGCGTAGTAGGGGACACCTCTGTCAAACAAAGTGGATCGGACCCAACCAGGATACACTTCCTAGGCAAGGGGGATCACATCGTATCAGTTCAATTCAATTCAGTTTTATTTGTCCCCAGTGAGCGAGCCAGAGGTGACAGTGACAAGGAAAAACTTCTTTGTAAGGAGAAACCTTGGGAGGAACCAGACTCAAAGGGGAGTCCATCCTCCAGGGGCCGGCAGAGGAAGTCAAATGAACAAAATTACAAAATCCTAA
This sequence comes from Isichthys henryi, assembly GCA_026776945.1. NCBI lineage: Eukaryota > Metazoa > Chordata > Actinopteri > Osteoglossiformes > Mormyridae > Isichthys > Isichthys henryi. The sequence goes on from JAODJX010000015.1 coordinate 3,830,601, forward strand.
TTTACACAGTCCAAATTTTAAGGTTGAATCTCAATGCGGGGGACAGGCAGATAATAGCAGGCAGGTGATGGTGCTGGTTCTGACAGGATGACCGGTGGTACAGCAACAAGACAGGCAGGAGAAACGCCACAGGCAGAAGGGCAGGCAGCAGAGACGTCACAGGCAGTAGGGCTGGCAGGAGAGACGTCACAGGCAGAAGGGTGGGCAGGAGAAACGTCACAGGCAGAAGGGCGGGCAGGAGAGACATCACAGGCAGGAAGGCGGGCAGGAGAGACATCACAGGCAGGAAGGCGGGCAGGAGAGACGTCACTGGCAGAAGGGCGGGCAGGAGAGACGTCACAGGCAGGAAGGCGGGCAGGAGAGACGTCACAGGCAGACGGGGGGGCAGGAGAGACGTCACAGGCAGAAGGGCGGGCCGGAGAGACGTCACAGGTAGAAGGGCGGGCAGGAGAGACATCACAGGCAGAAGGGCGGGCAGGAGAGACGTCACAGGTAGTTGGAGCATCACAAGCAGCAGGGTAGACAGGAGAGATGTCAGAAGGTCTCTGCCTAACCCTAACCCTAACCCTTCTATGTCTGGCAGATTGACTCCGCCTCCGATGTCAACATTGAGCAGCTCAGATGAGGAGAATGCAGGAGAGAGGTTCTTTAAGTTAGATGCTTCTGAGGAAACCAACGGCTGCTTCATGGCCGTGCTGACCAGAGAGGTAAGTGTGAACCGCAGTCTGACACACGCACAGCTGTTTATAATGTGGTACTGAGGTACAGGCTGGGCATTGGCCATTAGCGCCCAAACCCAAATGTTGGTGTAATAATTTTAAGGCATCGATATGGCTTTTGTTCGTTTAATCCTGTGAGGGACCTTCTGCTTGGAAAAACAGCCACCAGTCATGTCTGTGTGGCCAAGGTTTAGTTTATGGGAGGGGGGTTACATGGTGTCATCATGCACATGCACACCAGGCTGAGGTAGCTGGGTGGCAGTGAGGGGGGGTCTCACTCCTGTAGCCCCCATTGGCCTGCGGGGCACTCAGCTGCTACCAAGCTTCTCGTCACGATGTCATGAGGACATGTTTCGGCCTACTTCTGCTTTTTTAATTCCTTCTGCTTCTTCTTCACCCCCAGAGCCGTCGTCAGCATTCAATAAACCCCCGTTCTTTTTGCCCAAAGTGCGCAGAGATAGATACACTCCATTTTAATCCACTCTGTCATTCTGCCTTTGTGATCCATAACTCCAGGCTGAGGACACGGCCAGATCATACCAACAGGACAAGGGGCGGGAGGGGGTGCAAATGGAATTTGCTAAACCGGTGTTCCCCAATCTGATCCTCGGGAACTCACAGACAGCCCACATTTTTTGGGAACAGGGAGTGAGCAAAAATATGGACTGTCTGTGGGTCCTCAAGGACTGGACTGGGAAAAACTGGTTTAGCAGATTCCACCAGTACCCCTGCTCCTTTGTACTATTGGCATGATCCAGCAGGAAGGGCAGGATTTTCTTAAAAAAAGGGAGCACCTTTTACTGGATTGAAAGAATTGGTACATTACTAGCCAAGTCAGTCTTTTGACTTGGTGAAATACATTTTTTAATGTACCCACTGGGCCACAGAACGCAGGGTTTTGGGGGAGGGTTGGTGCAGATTCCATAAATAAAAGTTATATTTTCGAGCCATGCCTGTTTCATACATTCGCTTCCAATCACATCTGAAGAGACAGGGACTAGCTATAGTAAACAAAAGTTAGTAGAAAAGGTAGTAAGCAAAGTTAGCTAGTCAGCAAACAAAATATTTTCCTATTAATTGTGCGTGATCCTGCAGTCTGTGACATTTTTGCACAACGCTTGCCGGTCCACGGTCATCAAAGCGTTGGGAAGCCATGCACTGGATGGGTCAGCAGCGGGTCGCATCCATCACCACAGCCAGACGGCGAACACAGATGAAGATGTTCTCTCGTATGTTCTCTTGTAATACACGTCTCTGGGGGAGCGAGGCAATCCGGAAAGATCTGCCAGGCCCTGAGTGACAGACCGACTTCATTTGAAGTCGGCTGGTATTTGCAGAGCACATTTGTAATTCCGGGGGGGGGGATTAATGTCGGAGAGGATGTGGGGCAGCGGGAGATTATATTAACATAAATGTCCGGCTGTACGGATCGCACAGCTGGGCTGGGGGCGGGGGGGTTCCGAGGACATAATAGGAGCTTGATACGTGAAATGGGTCATGACTGAGCCGAAACCCCCAAAGTCTCCCTCACTCCGTCTCTGAGATTAACAAGTTCCCGTAGTTTGGGTAGAAGTTTAAACCTTTTACTTGAAAACATATTTTATTAAGTGCTGAAGCTCCCAGTGTAAATGTTAGAGCCATAGACAGTAAGAAGCTTTCTGTGATGTAGACCACTAACAGTTTACCTCCACTCAAACCAAACTTTGCGTGGGGCCCACAAAGTTTCAGGCCCCCCTGTTGGTCAGAATCTGTCAGTACAGCAAGGGGCCCCAGAAATGACAAACCCGCCCCTTATCCATTCAGCCGTGTTGCTTAAACCGCTACAGGGAAATGTGCAGAGTAAGACCGTAATTAAGCAGGTCGCCACCTGAGGGAGCTATTTCAGGCCGGTCCCACTGGGCGGAGTCAAGGCAGACGCAGGACATGCTGGAGGAATTTAATCTCCCATCCAGCAGGGGGGCAGCTGCCGATTTCTCAGAATGAGCTGCAGTCTGTGGCCTTGGACTGGGAGCTCTGGTCTGTGCTGACTGGCCCTCAGCACCACCAGTGTTTATTTATTCAGGAGACGCTCTTGCCCAAAGTGACCCACAAGCGAGGCAGAAAATACGTAACAGGCATACATAAGACCTTGATATATATATATATATATATATATAAAAAAAAAATGACCAGTGATGGTCTGGGGAAGGAGCAGGTCTTAGAGTGATGTCATTTCTAAACATCTTGAGATGCTTGGAGCGCAGGTACAGTGAGAAACTGCTAGGATGAAAAGAGATGTGAACCGAAGAAGCAATTCCCATCATCTGTATTATGATGATCATGATTAGATCAGATGTTTTGTCTGGGACAAAAGACAGATCCTTGCAGAGAGGCTAATAGCACTATGGATTTCTGCTATAAAACATTAACCTTTATCGCATTTTGGGATGTCTGACACTATGTTATAATCTTCAGGTCCTTCTAGTCCTATTTAAATGTGAACTAAAATACTGTCAAATCCGCTTTCATATTATTTATTTGATAAATATGATTTTTGTAATTACAATGAAGATATTTTTTTTCTGCATAGAGGATTCTTTGCATAATGAATATATTTTATAAAGAATAGCAGACATTTGATGCAGAACAGGATCATTTTGCGGTAATAAGCTCATGCATTCTGATAAGTTTGCTAAACTATGATTTAAACAGCACTTTTCTGTCACAGTCACGTTAACACCGTGATGAAAGGTGATGCCACAGCCATAAGCTTGGTGAGCGGCTTGTCTGGCCTGTAAGCTCGGTGAGCGGCTTGTCTGGCCTGTAAGCTCAGTGAGCGGCTACCCCTGAATTCAGACACAGCCAATGTGAATATGCAATAGAAGTATCCAATGGGAAGGAGGGTTAAACTAGATATCCCGCACACCTTGACCGTCAGGAAATGTTTTTTTCTGTTTCTACACTGTCCCTACAATTGTAATGCATGTGATTCTGTGAAATACCCAGTCGTCCAACATGTGATTCTGTGATATCGTAACACTGGCTTTCCTGAAGGAACTTCATCATCTGGAGATCTGAAAAAGAATGGCTGTACTGCAGGCTTTATTCCAGTACGAGCAATGCGTTCAGATTAATTCATTGCTTAATGTGTTTGTAGACACAATAGGATCAGCTGTAAACGTGCGTGAATATAGATCAGGGTATAGTAGTTCTAGTTTTAGTCAGGCTTGTCGGTTCATCGGTCATCGGCGTTGGTATCAGACTTGTTGGTTTATCGGTTGCCGCCATTGCTATCAGGCTTGTTGGTTTATCGGTCTCAGGCCTTTATTATCAGGCTTGTCGGTCTATCGGTCTCCGGCGTTGGTATCAGGTTTGTCGGTCTATCGGTCTCCGGCGTTGGTATCGGGCGTGTCGATTTATCGTTTCCGGCGTTGGTATCGGGCTTCTCGGTTTATCGGTCTCCGGCGTTGGTATCGGGCTTCTCGGTTTATCGGTCTCCGGCGTTGGTATCAGGCTGGTCGGTTTATCGGTCTCCGGCGTTGGTATCAGGCTGGTCGGTTTATCGGTCTCCGGCATTGGTATCAGGCTTGTCGGTCTATCGGTCTCCGGCGTTGGTATCGGGCTTGTCGGTCTATCGGTCTCCGGCGTTGGTATCGGGCTTGTCGGTCTATCGGTCTCCGGCGTTAGTATCGGGCTTGTCGGTCTATCGGTCTCCGGGGTTGGTATCGGGCTTGTCGGTCTATCGGTCTCCGGGGTTGGTATCGGGCTTGTCGGTTTCACTAATAGAGCCGTGATCAATATGTAAACTAACAAACTATATAAATTACTTATAAAGTAATTTTTTAATTATTGAAAGGAACTATATGCCCATTTGCTGAATATATCTTTCTTCATAAAGCAGTAAAAACATATAAAAATATACCATGAAAAGATAAAACATTTCTCGCCGGCTCTGTGAAATTTTCTCCCCAATAAATCTTTAATTTTTCACACCATTTTCTTTAAAGAGTTATCATTATACTGGGGCAAACGACTGTAAGCCGATGAAACCCGTATGAAGTAATGGCTGTTGGAGTCGGCCATTTAAACTGGCCCAGTAAAATGTTTATGGCAGTCTGTGTGAGAGTAACAGCAGCAGCGATGTGCGGGGGGGTTGTGGGGCCAACGACAGTGTCTCTCCCCCACGAAAAAGATAGTGAGCACTGGGGGCCTTGATGAACTTTGCTGCAGCCTCCAAGAGCTGGGCGGGTATCCCCCCACCTCCCGATGTTTCAAAACCTAAATACTATACTTAGTGTAGTAACTGTAGTAACATAAATGCATGGTTTACTGCCGGGGTCCCCTTCTTCGCGTCCGCATGGCCCTTCCCCTTTGCTTTAGCCTAGCTACCCAAGTCTCTGCCCATGACACGCGTACATCCTGATAAATGCTCCGAGACATTTCTTGAACCTGCAGCAGTAGCATTTATACAAAAAGAACTTCAGTATCACCCCTCCCTCCATTGCCAGCCCCCTGCACCTAAAAATGTAGGTCCTGCAGTCCTGTAATAATCAGCCAGTCTTAGGGCTGACCTGTGACCTTTTCCCCATACCCCTACCTGCGTACACATGCCTACATCCTGCAGACTCCTTCTCCTTGCAATGACTTCCACACCCCCTCTCCCAGTAGGCCTGACCTCATTTCACGGTAACATCGCATCTCTCTCCAAAGCAGCTGAATTATTCATCGGGCTGCTTCCCCACATTACCGTTGGCTGGGCAGACAAGATGATGGACGAACCCGCGTCCCTGTCCCAAGCCCTTGCTCCTAACTCTGACCCCAGCTCCCTGTCCCAAACTTCTGCTCCTATCACTGACCCCTGTCCCAAACCTCTGCCCCTATCGATGACCCCTGACCCAAACCTCTGCCCCTATCAATGACCCCTGACCCCAGCTCCCTGTCCCAAACCTCTGCTCCTATCCCTGACCCCTGTCCCAAACCTCTGCCCCTATCGATGACCCCTGACCCAGACCTCTGCTCATAACCCTGACCCCTGTCCCAGACCGTTGCTTCTAACCCTGACCCCTGTCCCAGACCGCTGCTCCTAACCCTGACCCCTGTCCCAGACCTCTGCTCATAACCCTGACCTCTGTCTCAAACCTCTACTCCTAACTCTGACCGTCGGCCCTGAGTTCCTGAAACACGGCACAGTCCCCCATTAAGGAAACGCTATCCTCTCTGGTTAGCTGGAATCGGCTGTTACCACTGGAGTCTGGAACTGGAGTCAAGGGCATCAGTTTATATTTTTTGGTTCTGGGTAATATCAGCATTTCAATGGAAAATTACAGACAGTTATCACCTAATAAAAGTAATTTCTTATATGGGTCAAATTTTATGTAAGTCAAATTTCACGCAAGTTGGATTTATAAGGACACCTTATAGCCAAAAATTCATACGCAAAAAAATACTAGCAATATGTACTAAAGAACACATTAAATAAAAGAGAAATCAAAATATTCCTTTACAGTACAGAAAGGTGAATGTCAAGATTTTCATAAACTTGGATTTTACGTAAGTCGATTTTAAGTAAGTCGAGATTTGCCTGCTAGTAACTTTCCGCAGTGATTTGTTACACCTGAGCTTGTTTACAGTCAGCAAGCTTACTGTCGCTCCTGCGTCACCACCAGCGCTAAGAGCTTTTTCAATTTCACCCTATAACGTCATTTTCTCGTATCAGGTCTTATCATTCCCTGACTGTTGGTCTCGCTTCCCCCATCACAGCCAACCCTTGAGGTTAGAGAGACGGTGCAGGAGGTGCTGGCTCGGGCGGCTGCCAAGGGCCTGCTGGGGGGTGTCTCACCGAGCCAGCTCCCGCAGAAGAAGCGGTGTGTCTTTCCCCGGGACACAGTAGTGGCCCGTAAGCCACACCGCTCCCAAGGCCCCATCCACAGCCAGTCCTGCATAGAGGAATTCCTGAGCCGGGAAGCCAAGACAAACCGGACCCCCAGTGTGAAGCTGCAAGGCTCAAGTGGAGAGCCCGCTAAACCCAAGCCTCCATGTAGGTCCCTTCCAGGGACGCTGCCCTCTAGAGGCAGCTCCAGCCAGCAGTGGAAAAACATCACGGTGATCGCAACTCCTGCCAGCAAGCGCAAGTCCACACCTTCCAGCCAGCCAACACCGAGAACTCCTCCTGTACCCAGGCCCAGGGCTCGGCAGGAGGTCCTGAGGCCTGTGGCGCTGGTGCTTCCCCCTGTGACATTCCCCAGCTTCAGCATGAAGCCCCGGAAGCCCCCCCCTTACAGCCACCCCAGGACCTTTTTCAGCTGGCGGGTCGGCTCTCATCCGGCCGCCTCCCGCTCTGCCAACAACCTGTACAGATTGTCAGCCGTGTGGCACCCACGACCCTGGCTGTAACTGCGGTAACCCAGTACTGCTGTCACCGCCGGTAACACCGCGTTTAAACATTCCACAGGCGTCATGGTGACGACAGAAACGTGACATTTCTGCAGTTCCCCCCAGCTGCACAAAAGACACTGTCAACGATCTCGTCTCACTGATCTCAGCATTTGACATCTTGGGTTATTCGTTTCTGTTGCTCCGTGATTGTTTATTTTCGCAAATTGTGTTATAATTTGGTGTCACATTTCATAACAAAAATAGTCTTTTTCAGCTAACCATTCTATTTTATTAAAAATTATGCAGTTGGACGTTGAAAGTCTGGCAGTAATTTTATTCAGCTTCCATTCTGATTGGAGTGATTCTACATAAGAACTGTGATCAGAAGCATAAGAAGTTCCCACGAAGCGACCTACAGGCCCATGAACTTAACCTTGGGCCCTCATGGACAATGGCTGTGTGGTGGGGTACGCTGTTCCCCCACACCCACTGTTTTCTGCTATTTTCCCCAGGATTTATGAGGCCACTGGAGCTCATGAAGGACCCCACTCGCCCTACAGATCCCCAGCTGCAGGTTCTGAGTGATCACAAAGTCACCAAGGGTATATGTATGCTGAAAGTGATCGGGCAGCGTGTTGTTTATGGATGGTACGCTTGTGGTGTGAGAGGAAGACCCCGTCCTGCAGAGCTTCCCAAACGGATTACCTTCACCGCCTCTGACCTGCAAAATACCGCGTCCACGCAGGTAATATAGCGGACTACTGCTGAGCTGCAGGCCATGATTTGTGCGTCTGTGAGCGGTTTATGATATAAAACTACAGCTCGCCTGACAGACTCTCTATTCACTACAGTCGGAGGGATTAAGGTTATTTGCTCGTCCTCAGGGCCACTGTCTCATTAGCCCGAGGAGCTCACATCCAGGCCCTTTGATTTCTCTCCAGCGGGGGGGGAAGTGAGAGTAATATGGAGGCACTGAGCATGTGCAGACACGGGAAATTAAAGCGCAGCGGGGGTCCCTTTGTGGAGACCAGCGGCTCCGTTTCGGCAGCCAGCAGACCATAGAGGGATTCGGGGTGCAGCCAAGGACCCTGTAGGTCACGGATGAACCCTCCAGGCGAGGAGGCAACACCACAGCAGACTTATAAAGCAGCTTGAACAGGCTAGGAAGGCAACCTTTGGATCAATGTTTAATCCCTTCTAACATTTTAAATCAGGGAATAACCCATATCGCTGTTTATAAGCGTCATCATTTCTACATTAAATGCAAATAGTATACAAGGATCAACACAAGCTAAATTAGATGTATGAGGCATATTATAATGGATAATTTTAAAGGATTTTGTAAGCTTTGTGTTCTAATGTGATGCTTCAGCTAATTTCGTAGCCATTTCCTACAGGAAAAGCAATGAAAAATGTTCCAGCATCTTTCTGCAAGATCAGCAAAATGGATTAAAGCTTAAATCTTGGGATGCAGTGAGGTCAGCAAGGTGTATCATAGAAGGAAAACATGCCCCCCCCCCCCCTTCACCACATCCCGGGAAACAATTCAGAGATCCAGTGTTTTAACGTCAGGGGGCTTGATGATGTCGGAAGAAAGGCCACGCCCCTTTTTAGATTTGTTCCTCTGTAACGGAAACACGCCTCCTCACCATGCAGTGAAGGCTAGGACTCGATCCAAAGGCCTTCTGGGCACTGGGACATGTCAGAAGTGGGGCGGAGGTTTTCAGGCCCAGGAGACAAGCCCGTCCAGCCCGAGCGAGGCCAGTTGATATTCTGGAGCAACATTAGTCGCCCAGAATCCACCGCATTGGTTTTTCTTTTGTTGAAGTGATTTACAGAAGAACATCTGAAGCGTGCCCTGGCATTTAAAAGGCCCACAGCGTGCCAGCGCTGCACACGCTGCTGTAAAACAAGGCCGGTTAAATCTCTGGTGGACAACATGAGCTCCACTCTCACTGGCATTACTGCGTACAGAGAGCTGACTCATCAGTTTCTGAGCAACGGCGATCCATGTCAGTAAACCGCGCCACCACTTAAACGACACGTTTGTGCGGGGCCCCCTGTTGGCCACAAATAGTCACTACACTGGCTGGCCCCAAAGGGTGACTTTCTGAGTAGGGGCCACAGGAACAACAGACCCGTCCCTGGATGTTACATATCTCACTCCTAGTTTCTTTCTTGGGGGAGACAGAAGCTGAACTCAAAGAAATACATCAAAATGGACGTCCTCCGAATGATACCCCACATGGGACAGATAGAAGCAGCTCAGAGGCTCTGAGGTTTAATACACACTTTATTCTCACAACAGGTTACATTTAGACAGCGGGAAGTTAGTGAACATCAGACATGCCTGTCGCTTTCCACTCTGCGCGACCGTGCGTCCGTATCACGGGCTTTCTGAAGTGAGCCAGCTGCACTACCACATCAGAACAGCAGGAGGCGCGGAGGAGTCAAGTCTTAGGTTTAGTCACTGGTACAGCCAGCTGGTACAGGGCCCAACGTGGCTTTGCTCTGCACAGTTTGACGATATGATGTTACTGCTGGTTCAGCTGGTTTCAAACAATACGAAGATTTAGTTCTTGTTTGAAACGGAAATATATCACAGAATTAACATTGCCTGTAGTCAAACTTTCTGACCAGCCCACCCAAAAGAAGCAGATGATGAACCTTCAAATGTGACCAAAAGCCCCTCCCGCCCGAGAGTATCTGAACATCACACCAATGGTTTTGATATGTTTTATCACATAGTATTTTTTTTCCTTGTTTCTCTCCACAGCCGTTTTTGGCCACAAGGACCGGTTCAGTGACACCACCTGAATCATCGGGCCAGAAATGTCTTTCAATTCGTTTTATCCCTGAGTCCGTTTTCCTCAGAAGGCCGATACAGATTTAGACAAAAGGCTTTCATTACTACCGGCTAATTCGTCGGTACGGCCGAGCAAAACGTCAGACAGGAATAAACAGCGAAAACGTGACATTTTCATATAAAACCGAATAAATACATCTTTAAAAAATCGGACCTTTTTTTTTTTTTTGTCCCAGGACATGCGAGGCGAGCTACAGCTAGGCAACTGCCTTTGAGAAATGAAAAGGCTAAGAATAATGCATAGATCACGATTCGTTAACATCTAAGTGTCACGACACCTAATTGGCCAATCCACAGTCGAATAAAACCAGATGCGATTTGTCCCTCCCCCTTTTTATATATATATATATATATATATATATATATATATATACACAGCACGCACATTGAGGGTGTGAACTTTGGCAAGAATAAAGTGTTCAACAATGTGTCCAAATGCTTTTTAAAGAGACAAAATAGATAATTAAAAATGGCTTATAAAGTGATAAATGTATGGAAAAATCATATGTTTATACACATATATATATATATATATATTCACACTAATGGTTGCCGCTGACCTATTTTTCATCCAGGGAAGATGGGGGTGGGGAGAATGAGATGGGGGTTGTTAACGTGGCGGCAAAACTGAATCAGTTTCTGCAAGTGTTTTTTTTTATATATAAAACCTGTAACAGTTCATATTAACGGACATTGGATACAAGCCGTACGTGACGGAATGGAAACTCCCAAAGATTCAGCACAGTGGCCTTTCCCGTTCAAAGACGCCAGACACACCAGAGAGACTGAAATAAAAGACACCGGATTAAAATGCTGACAGATGTCACGTCTGTTCAGAGTGATGTGTGTGGAATCCTCCCCCCAGCTGTATGTGGGGAAAACCCAGCTGGCCGTCTCAGTGTTCACCGCTGTGCCGGCGTCCGGACCGATAAGGGACACGTCCACAACCAAAACAGGCACTGCACCCCACTCAGGACATAAGGGGTCACGAAATGAGAGACTCAAGGTGCACGGCGGAAAAGCCGACGGACAGAGCTTAGAAGACGTCTCGACTTTGGTGGAGTGAAGACGCCGCCATATTAAAGAAACGGCGTCGTGCTGCAGAAGGCCGTACGATTCAGTCAGATAACAATAAGGAACAGGAGAGACTGCGCTACACAGGACATCCAGTATATAAGAGAAGCGGAAATGAAGTCCCTTTTAACACAAGGTCATGCACTTCCATCGTGTGACATGTAAGGGTGGGT
>JAODJX010000015.1:3868616-3883281 GCA_026776945.1 Isichthys henryi
ATGCTCTGTCAGTACACATACTCCCTATAAACAAACAGGTGCGTATGCTCTGTCAGTACACATACTCCCTATAAACATACAGGTGTGTATGCTCTGTCCATATACATACTTACTATGAATATACAGGTGTGTACGCTCTGTCAGTACACATACTCCTTATAAACACACAGCTGTGTCTGCTCTGATAGCACACATACTCCCTATAAACAAAGATCTGTTGGCATATAAACATCCTAGCAGCAATCAGCACTCAAGGGAAACGTAGTGGAGTAATCAGAGCCCTGAATAGACAACAGAGGCTTCTGAATTTTACCTAGAGTATCTCAGACTGCATGGTGCAAACACTGCTCTGGTTACGATTCTGGTTATGTTTGACCCTTCTGTGGGTCACGGGCGGGCAGTTCCCAGATAGTATATTCATGTGGTCCGTACTATAATGGAATTGTCAGTCTCCCTTAATTTCCTGACGGGTGACCCGGGTCCTGTTTGGTTTTGCGCTGTCACTTACTGAGCAGTTATTAAAGATGAAGAAGGGATCACTGCATGGGAGTGACAGCCACTTCGGTGATATTTGATGACTTGTTTGTGAATCAGCGGCTGTCGTTTGAACATCACAAACTACCGCATCATCAATTTTGGTTACACGTCCGCTGCAGAGAATTCTCCTCAGTGGAAACCTACTGGATGGACATCAGCAAGAATGAACTGGATGATTGAATGACATCATTGTAAATTATTTTGTAAGTTATTCGATGCACTAGCTAAATGCGACGGGATGCAGTGTTACTAATGGATGTAGCGGGAAGGGGGAGGGAACGGATGCAGACTCGTGTGCATCCTGATAGGCCGGTCTCCTATTTCCCATCATGCTTCTCCAATGACAGGGACATATTAGCTTGTCTGAATGCCAGTCATGTGAGACACTTGATGCGCTGCAGGGGCAAAGTAAAACAATGTTAAGATCACACCATTACCTGTTCACGACAGCATAATGCACCAAATGTTTAATCTCCCTTCATGATGGTCTGGGGATTAGTTAAATATGGCTTGTGTGTGTCGTCTGAGGTCTGAGCTCTGACAGTTGGCTTTCTTCACACGGAGAAAGGCTCCGAACACTGGTGAGGTAAACGTTGACAAAGGGGAACAAAGAGAGCGAACCGCAATTTCACTGTCAGTGACAGTAGTTTATCCCCCGCTTGCCTTTGTCATACCGCCGCGGCAAAACCAGTCAGAGACTTCAATGTTCCGCACCGAGGGGAGAAGGAGAATTGGAAATCATTAATGAAAGATAATAGCGCTCGGAGTCGCTAAGGTGTGGGAGAGGGTTGCCGTGGTAGCGGCCACATTTGGCATTCACAGATTATTGCCTGCTGTCAAACAGCACCCGACGTGGGGCCCGGCACCAGGCCTCCAGCGATGGGGGGCTGAGCCTGTGGGTTTTCTGGCTGATGGAGAAATCGATGAAAGCCTGTTCAGAACTGAGCATGATGGCAGATGCAGTGCTTGTCTTTAAAATGACTGTGAGTTCGCGCCGTCTCCAGGGAGCCCTTATCGATATTTAAAGATCGCTTTTGCTCGTTAATCTGGAAGCTGATATCGACTTAAACAGGTTATTGTTGTTTCAATTAAATATGCAAAAATGGCTCACTGGGGGTGTGAAATGCATCCAAGAACCAGGCTTGGATTCTGTTCCTGTGGTCTTTGTGTAGAAATTGTATTAATTTATCTTGAACAGAGCTCTGATTTCTAAGGCAGTGTTTCTCAAAGCAGCCCTCTGGGATCCCCAGACGGTCCACGTGTTTGCTCCCTCCCAACTCCCAGGGAAAGAGAAAAAAATGTGAGCTGTCTGGGGGGTCCCGAAGACTGGTGTGAGACACACTGTTCTAAGGGATACCGCTGATCTAGGAAGAGCTAGCAGGACCTAAGCTGTTTGAAAGCAGGCAGATGGATCTTATGGGGCTGCTGATGTCTGAACACTGGAGGAGAAATTTTAGAATGTAGCGGAGCGTCTGTCACGGAGGAGGTGACCGGAGGAGGGCCTAACACAATCCTGATCCTGGATTACTGGTATCCAGGTTTTCCATCCTACCTGGTGAACCTCACCTGATCTCAGCAGATAACAATTCGTCAGATAGGATAGAAAACCTGCTGGATTAAGCAGTAACAAGCTTCGTTCACACGGCATGCATTCACCTATTTTTGCAGGGGACGGATGCAGATTCGTCATGTTTGGAGAGCCAAATAAATAAAAGATGCACGCTAATGACAAAAAGGACTTGTCCAACACGTTTGTAAAATATGACAAACATGCATGCAATTGTAAAGGTGATGTAGCAGCCTATGAATATAAAATTGAGTCCCTTATGAAAAAAGATTGCTCTTGAAGTATATATTTTACGTAACCTGAAGTACGTGCCTGGACAATTCAGAATATTTACAGTTTTATTCCACTTTTATAAAACTGACAAATCTGCCATCACCACCACATATGCAAGTATACATAAAGATTGGTGCATCAACTCACTTGACACCAGGTAACAGGATCATAATACCGGCACTCCGGGATCAGGATTGCCCACCCCTGGCCTGTCAGCTGGTTGACGTAACGGCACCCTGCTTCCTGCTGCCACAGATACGGCGTATGACATCATCACGGTGGGCGCCCCGGCTGCACATTTCCTGGGCTTTAAGAACGGGGGTCTCCGCAGACAGCTGGGCAGGTTTGAAGCTGAGAAGAAGAGGTGAGTACCTGTGACATGGCCCTCTCCAGCTCCTATGCCTTCATGTCGAGTGTGTTTGATTATTGTATACAATTGCCTAGAGCTCAATCGCGTTACACATAGACAGCCATTCACTGCACCTTGGTTAGATCATAACTGGACAATATAACGTTGTACTGCACCAAAATTAATCATCAGGAAACACCAAATATCCAGAAAATAAATAAAAAATACGGTACCACTTTGCAATATGTCACTTGTAAATGGTAGTAACTCATCAAGAAAAAGAAAACTGTTATAACTTGTCTAAAGTAGTCTATTAATAATTTACAAAGTGTTACAACCTAATTAATAACCTGCTTATAAACAATTCCTAAACTCTTTATATGGGTAGCCTTATAGTAAAGTGGCACCAAAAATATTTTATATCATGACATATTTTTTAATACGTACACTTTTATATTTCGTATATAATATATATTATAATATATAATATCTATGTACTGTATACAGCGCAGTCGGGGAGTCTGCCCGAAGAAGCACCTTCATTGTTGTTGTAAAGTACAAATGAAAACTTTGACCTTTACATGTAAGAAACTGTAACTGAACAAATGCACGTGCGATTCATAGCCCAATCAGTACAAAAACCTTATATATAATATATTATAAAAATTCTATAACCCCCAAAAACGAAGCACAGAATAGATGTTTTCTTTCCTTGGGGTCTGGAGGCCTTTCGTAGCAAGACACAGACTTGGCTCCTCCAAGAAGGGCTCAGTCTGAGGGGACGGAAGATGGCAGCATGGGCACTGGGGGGGCACTGGGGGGGCACAGGGACCCCCTGCGGTGGCATCTGTGGCTGTGTGCGCGGGTGCCACTCATTCTGATTAACCCCTGCCATGTTACTATATCCGTAAGCGTTTGGGGGGAATTATGGCGAAGCAGTGATGGTGGAATGCACACATCCAGCTCGCGTACGTTAGTTGGGTCTGCTGTGAGAGGACGCATCCGTGGACTGGGAGCGTGCTAGAAGCCTTTTCTTTGGTTGGGCTCTCCATCAGCTGACCGGCCCAGAGCCTCAGTAGTCTCTCCTTTGGCTGGGGTTCCCCCAACTATGTAAAGTAAAGGCCACTTTCATGTTATATAAGACATCGGCTCACTTCTGCTGCAGGCTACGCATATAGTCATTCCAAGGGATCCCAGATACTATTTGACATATATTAAATTAGTTCCATAGTGGAAATCCTCCAAAGGTAGATGAAATGATGTGGAGATGGTCGGCGAGCACTGGCTGCTGTCAAGGGGACGTGACTGACCCATCCCTTCCAGGTTGCAAGGAAGGCGGTGAAATTACCTCTGCACTGGTTTTCGGTTTTTAAACAAGGATCAGAAGGCATGTTGTACAGGGAAACATCTGGATGGAGGTCCCTGGGAAGACCTACTGTAGGACACGCTGGATTGATTTTATGTCCCAGCTGGTTTGGGAATGACTGGGGATGCTTCAAAATGAGCTGAAGTCTATGGTCCTGGAACGAGAGGTCTGACCTGCTGCCACCAGCGCCCCCATCAGGACGATTGGTGCAAAGATGACCTAATAAATTATCCATCCATCCATCCATCAATCCATTTTCTGAAACTGCTTGTCTTAATCACTGTTGTGGGGGGTCCAGAACCGATACCGGAGACTATGGGCGCAAAGCGTACAATCACCCAGGAGGGGGGCAGCAACCCATCACCGGGCACCTAATGAATCAGAGAGAAGGGAAACAGCAACTGCAAAATTAGCCCAGAGGCATGTTGTTCTTTTTCTCAATCTGCTAATAAAACCTTTTATTTAAAGATAGACGATATTATACACCAGTTCCATCACATTGAATGCTTTTGGGATTTTAAAATATAAATGAATCATTCATTATATCTGTAATTTATGACTGCATGCTTGAGCAGGCAGGAGTCGACATCAGACTGAGATACTCTCACCACATGGTGCTTCAGATAATGCTACAATATTCCTCAAGGTGTCCTCCTCACCCTAAACATGCTCATGCTGCAAAATCCATGGTTTCTGTGTGTGACTCTAACAGTGTAATAGAGTAATATTTTGGGGCCATAAAGGAGGTTTTACGTGGGGGCCCCCAGTTGACCACAAACAGTCACTACACTAAATATTAAGCAAACACATTCCTTATTTATGAGATACTTGCTAGCTAATTATTTAGTTTTTTTAAGTAACTGAGGGGTGGCACTGGAGCTCCAAAGTGACTTTTTGAGCGGGACCCTGGGACCCCTGGTTGGAATCCCAGGAAAATGATGAATGTTGCCTGTTTCTCTGTCTGTGACGGCAGCGTTTTATTGGCTCCCTGGCACCGTTAAGCACCCTGCTGTTTACCTCCTGCCCAAGCTGGCTCCTGAGCCCCGTCTCGGGCCGGGTCGGTCCCGCTGGGACTCATTAAGCCCAGTGTGAAGCCCCCACCCCCTGCAAACAGCCCCTCTGAGGTGCTGGGGGTGTGGAGGAGGCAGACTGATAATGGTACCATGCTGCAGAGGCAGTCGCAGTCCTGGATCCGCTTCCAAAATGCCTCAATTTTTCACCTGCTTCTAACAGAACCCTGCAGACGCCTCCCCGACAGTGCACTGGCCATAATCTCATTAAGCTTCTCTTAATCACGGAGCATCTTCACCACCATCCATTTCTCCGAGGTCTGAAGTTTGTTTTGCGAGGAGACAAACTATTCTAGATCTATCTCGTGTTCAGAGGGTTCGGTTACAGCGCCGCCAAAAAAAACTTGCTTCCATCACAACAGATGAAAAAATAATGAGGCTTCCTTATCTGACCGGAGCTTGAACCGTCCATCAGCCTTGGAGGAAAGTGAACTTCAAAGCCCCACAAGGAAGGCGACCCATTTGTTTTGTTTCGTTTTGTGTGGAATACGATCTGTCCTCGTGTATGCGCTAAAACACACTGACATTTTATTTAGTGTAAATCCTTCGCCTTCAAACAGCTCAATTCAGTGTGAGCCGACCTCTTCCACACAAGCTCTTGTTTCTCATAACTCCTGGTATCAGTGGCAGTGTTTGCACAGGGGCTCCCAGTTGGCCACAAACAATAACTACACTAAATGTTAGATGTTGCGTCAGCCTGTAGAAGTGGGGGAGTGTGCTGTGAGCCGGCCTTTCCTGCACAGGCTTCTGTTTCCCATAACAATCTTCATCAGGCTTCTGTTTATCAGGCTTGAGTTTCTTCAATTTCAGTCCTTAATTCTCCTGCTCCTCAACACCAGTGTACTATCATGGCCAGCTAAGAATTATTGCAGTTGAACTAAAGTCAAGTATTTCTTATCACTGAGAGTATGAACTGAATTACTGAGTCTATCGGATCCCAAGGAGCCACAGGTTAAATAACTTGACCGTGTCTTCTATAGTCAGACGAGCATTTGTTTGCACGTTTGTTTTGTTTTGCTTGTTTTGCCGCGGTCCAGCACTCACTATGGTGTCTCCTGACGACGTAGCTTCAGCACCACGTACCAGTGCATCTACTTCTCCCCTGAGGACACAGCCAAGGCTCGGGGGGTCCTGGCCAGCATCAGTCAACTGCAGCCCCTGATCTCCAGCCTGGCTGACCAGCTGATGCAGGCCGCCCAGCAGCGCTCTGCAGAGAGCCTGAAGGAAGCTCTCAAAACGCTCTGCGACACGGTAAGGCCTCAGACTCCCGCATTGGCCGGTTCGCATTGTGGAGCTCCTCAGCGGAATGCCACCTCTCACCACAGCAACCACAGCATACTGTCCTTTAGAGACAATTCGTCGTTAGCATTGTTAGCCACCAGCTAACAGCCATTAGCGATATTAGCCACCAGCTAACAGCCATTAGCGATATTAGCTACCAGCCAACAGCCATTAGCGATATTAGCCACCAGCTAACAGCCATTAGCAATATTAGCCACCAGCTAACAGCCATTAGCGATATTAGCCACCAGCCAACAGCCATTAGCGATATTAGCCACCAGACAACAGTCTGTTGCATCGCTGCTGCATCAGCCCTTGCTGTCCTCACACTCTTCGTGATTCATAGCTTGAATACTCTCCAGACAACACATAAGTCCAAGCCATGTTATTAAACTCTGAATAGCTTTAGAGACAGCAATGAAGCGTAGCAGCCAAGGGAAGGCCATGTTGGATTAGCGATT
Source organism: Isichthys henryi (assembly GCA_026776945.1). NCBI lineage: Eukaryota > Metazoa > Chordata > Actinopteri > Osteoglossiformes > Mormyridae > Isichthys > Isichthys henryi. Next base: position 3,875,521 of record JAODJX010000015.1, read on the forward strand.
AGCGGAAGACCTAAATAAAAGCAGCGGTGATGCGCTGGCGAAATCATGATGTCACATCTGCTGCTCCAGAGCGCAATGGCAGCCGGTCAACTTGGCTGATTAGTCTGGCCACCCTGTTATGATTTGCCTGTGATTCGAAAGGACGCAGAAAGCAGGGGGACAGACTCTGCCATCTCACAGATGGGGAGGGGATCCCAAGGTACACAGGATTAGGGTTAGGATTCACGGTTAAGGGTTAGGATTAGGATTAGGGTTAGGATTCACGGTTAAGGGTTAGGATTAGGATTAGGGTTAAGATTCACGGTTAAGGGTTAGGATTAGGATTAGGGTTAGGATTCACGGTTAAGGGTTAGGATTAGGATTAGGGTTAGGATTAGGGTTAGGGTTAGGGTACACGGTTAAGGCAAAGAAATGCAGGACAGAGGACTGTCTGCGCTGGAGTGCGACGTCACTATAACCACCTTTATCACGTAACACTCGTCTTACAGGGTGATTTATTTAGAGGAAACTGCTGTGATTTTGCGACGGTCAACATCATGTAATATGTGTAGTTAGTGTGAGGTCAGCAGCTGCTCCATTACAGCCAATCAGAATCAGAAAGATTTTTATTGGTCAAGAATATTAAACTTACAAGGAATCAGTCTTGGTGGGTTTGGCCTGGTTTAACATGCCACATGCAAGACAATTTCAGGACACTTTACAAATATGTACGCATGACAATTTTAACACATACTAGTTTTTTGAAGTCAGAAGCAGCTTGGGGTGGAATAAAGGATCCCAGCTGACTAAAGGTGGAAGCGTTTGTTGTTAACACACCCATTGGGATACTGCTATGGGATAAAAACTGCGTTCCTGTCCGTCTTCAGCGGGTTCAGCTTTGGTGGCCAGAGTTACAGGGCTGCAGCTTTTGTTATGTAAATGCCCCAATGTTTATTACAACAAAATCACATTGCAATACTACCTCGTTTATTGTTTTCTGAGTTCGCAACCATTTTCAAGACAGCGGTTGTATCACATTTCAGAGGCAGGCTACTTGCATAACCAATCGACAAAGAAAGTTGTTTCAGGTTCCACCCCAAAGTACCGAAGTACCAAAAAAGTTCCACCCTTGCACTTTTGGTAGTGGAACCTTCGGTACGGCTGTTTCGGTTACCCTAACTGAACGGCCTCTTGAGTGTTTTCTCTCTGTTGTCAGAAGCTGCCGGTCCTGGATCAGACATGTTTGGCACAGTTATGTTTTGTTCTTATGTTTCCTTTTGCAATAAACTGATCTCAAAAAATACTGATCTCAGTTCTAAGCAAAAGAATCGTGGTTAAGAATTGTACAGCCCTAATTCTGTCGCTTCGCTCAAAGGACAGGCTGAGCTCTACAAGTTAAAGGCAGAGTTTGCCACCCTCAGACAAAATGCTGGGCGTGGCTTCAGAGCTGAGCTAGGCTGAAGTTACATGACCTTTCACACAAAAAATACAGAGAATGATCTGGAAGCCGGTGCACTGTGTGCAGTCCCTTGATTGCACGCTGCACAGTCCTGCGAGAGGGAATGTGGCCTGACATTTTCGGGTTTAGTGGTTTAGGGAGGAGCACTGAGATCCAAGTCTCAGTGAGCGAAGATCTGTAACAGCACAAACTGCTCCGCAGACTCATGGGAGGGTCTCGTGGCCTCTGCAGCCACTTAATGGTGGCAGAGGTTTCCATCTTAAATGAAAAGGCATGAGGGCGACCTGGAGCACCGTGCTCCTGCTCGTGATCAGCTTGAGGCTGGCTTTCATATCTCCAGGCTGCAGGTTTTAAACTTTTAAGCTTGTTAATTGTAAAGTAAGCATATGGATGTGGAAACAGCGGGGAAATATACAGCACGTATAATGCACGGGCCGTGAAAACAGTCCAGTGCCTCTGTTCAGCTGCACGCGAAAATGCAATGAATAATCAATGGGCTGGGAAATTTGACTGGGAAGGTAAGCAGTGGAGCTAATTACTCCAGAGTTTAAGTGCACGAGATGGAATGGCGGCATATGGATGTGAGTGTTGGGAGGGGCTTGGGGATGTGGGCGGGGGGGGGTGCAGAGACTATGTGGGCGTCCTCAATCAGCCTCAGGCTGAAAGACAGGCTGCGATATTCTCAGTCTGCGCCTGGCATGTCTATCAGAAAGCTGCTTCCTGTAGGCCGCTGTTTCGAAAGCCCCTCTATGGGTAGGACCTCCATCTGAATAAATAAGACGAAAGGTCACCGGAAAAAAGCACGTCCACATCTACGCTTTTGCTTTAGCATTTCAACTGTTTTGTTTCTGTAAATGCAGCAGCCACATTTGACATTTGCTTAACTCGTCCGTTTACCTGGACCGCAAATGTCTAACTTCAAGACACATGACCTCACAGAACAAAACACTGGCAGTGCTCTGTGCAAACACTTGCCGAGATAAGAAGGCCTCGCTCCCCAGGAGACCTCACAGAACAAAACACGATTTGTTACATTATTTCACAGTTACACTTAAGATGTATTTGACCTTCAAATTTCCCCCGATGACCTTCTCAGCTCCCTTTAACGTCACTGGGGCCTTTAACCCGTGTGTGAATCGTCTTTGTTTTCTTCCTGGTTTCACGGCACGCTGCTTCTTCACAGACGGAGCAGTTCGTCCATGCTCTGAAGGACGAGTTGGTGAAGAGTGCCCACTTGGCACTGCACGCGGCACGACCCGACTACGTCAGCGACAGTGTGGGCACCAATGGCTCCCCCCCCAGGGAGGACGGACCTGCGCCGCTGAAGAGGCAGAACTCCGTCCCCCCCCACGTGGACTACGATGAGGAAGAATGGGCAAGTGCTTCCCCCGCCCCCCCCACCCTCATTCAGGATGATTGTGGTCATTTGTCTGTCCCACCTGCAAGTGATAATCGCTTCCAATTTGGCCGAATGGCTCTCGAACATGTAATCATCTTGACCACACCATAGATCAGTGGCCAGGTGATCTCCCTCTGTAAAACAAAAACACTGCATGCTGATATACCTGAACGTGTACAGAAGGCATCTGGACAAGGATCTGATTATTGTATCAGAAATATCAAGTCCACTTCAATAAAACAAGCAAACCGTCGCTACTGCCGACTCACATCCCTAGACTGAGGATTGCTTTCTTGGAGTTCGATGTTATCACGTCAGGTAGAAAAGGAGCTTCATGCTGGTTGTTCCGGATCCTTGCAGGACAGAGTGTGGACAAATGTGGCCAAAAGCCTGAACTGCATCATCGCCATGGTAGACAGGCTGCAGGAACCCGACAGCAACGAGCAGGCAGTGTCCCCAGAACCCACATTGGCGGATGTCATCACCTCACACACGCCAGGTAGGAAATCATGCAGCAGCCTCTGGGGGCTCGAGACACGGGACACACTGGACATAACTGTGAGGTTGAGTGTCTGTGACGGGAAAGTCGCCGTGTCAAATCCCAAGGTCAGCAGAGTGATGTCACTGTTGAAAAATGCAGATCGCTTTGGAAAAAAGCGTCTGCTGAACTAAAAATATGTATTTAATATGTAAGTGGTGGAGGGGGCTGTCTGGAATGTGAGTGCCGCTGATAAGGGATAGTGTGTGATGCAGTGGCCTAAGCCTATGTGCCTGTAATCAGCAGATCACCAGTTCAGACCCAGCCTCAGCACGTCTGTGGGTCCTAGAGCAAGATCAACAAAGTATCCATAAATAAGAAATCAGATGTGCTGTTAATCTCCAATTAATGTCAGACCGTGAGCCAAAATCATGCCATTATTACCCTGTCTGTCCCCAGGATTCCCGTTAAAAAAACCTGTCATTTTATCCCTCAGTTCCCTCACACTGACAGTCTACATTTGTTCCTTCTCACTTGGTGAATGTGAATATTATGAATCAATTAAAACTGTTTCAGGACGTGGCTGGATCGTTCATCCCGTTGTATTAATCCAAACACTCAGAGATGCTGAAAAATATCCCACGGAAGCAGTTTGCTCTGTCTTACCATCATTTCCGCCTGTTGTGGATGTGGAGTGTTCCAGGAGTGCAAAAACTTTTATTTGTGCGTGTTCGTGCATGTGTCTGCGTGTGTGCGTGTGTCTGCATGCTCAAGTGTGTGTGCGGAACCGGTGGCAATGCTCTATGCAAACACTTGCCGAGATAAGAAGGCCTCGCTCCCCAGGAGTCAGCATTTTCATCAAGACTAGCTGGCAGAGAAAAGTAATCAGTCATCCGTTTGTTGAAAATGTCTTGAGAATGATTATGGTTTTCAGGACGTGATCTTGCGGAGCTGGAAATGCCCCTTGGCCGTTTCAGCGCAGGTCATATCTGACAGAGGAATATATCAGGTTTCAAGTAACCTAGCCTACTTGGCTGAAATTACACGTGATTTTTATTTCCCAGCTTGTCGTAAGAAAATGTTCAGTTTACAAAGGCTGTGTGCCTTACGATGAAGTCTTTGTAAGCGTATCTCAGCACGTTGAGGACAGCAGTCAGATGTGTCCATTTGCCACCAAATCAAAGTTTTATTATGGGACATAAAAAGTAGGACATTGTGGTGGCAGCTGTGAGAAAATCTTCTTGTAAAATGAAGAATATCCTGCAATGAGAACATCGCCCCCTGCTGGTGTAACATCAAAACAGTGCGGTTCAGCTAGTTCAGCTAATTCAGCTACAGCATTTATGCAGTTTTTTCCACATCTGATACAAACACAGCCAATAAATAAATAAAAGCATTTCACATCTGCATCAAGAATGATTACAGTCTGATGGGCTTTTCTAATGAGAACAGTACAGTACAGATTAGAGCATTTCATTCAAAATTTTAAATAAAGATAAACATTTATTTGTAAATAAAGACAACTTCTCAATATTTTGTTCCTTCTTTGTCTTAGACGTAGATGGTTGGCAAGAGAAAATCTACCCCTTAGTGGTCACGTTAAAGGACTGCGTGATGGAGGTTGTAGACCGAGCGAAGAAGTCCATGACGTTCGTTCTCCTGCAGGAGGCAGCGTGTAGTCTTCCTCAGGGTCTGCTGCTGCGGCAGAGGAGGGACACGGTCTTCAGTCAAGCGGTAGGTGTCGTCTGTGCTCTCGGTGGTCGGTGGCAATGCGTGCGTTGCTACTCGTCTTTCTGTACCGGGTATTTCAGCATCGCAGACCACGACACCTTTGCCGCCTTGCACACTGAACTTCCAGTACAGACTATAAAGGCACAGCTGGGCACAGCCTGGGGTCTGGCAGTGGACGGGACACCTTAGGACTCAGTGTGTGGCTCAGTTGGTTAAGCCTGTGAACGGAAGGTCGCTGGTTTGAGCCTGACCTCAGCAGAATAGTCATGTCTGTGAGCCCTTGAACAAAGCCCTTAACGTCCAGCTCCATAGTACCACTACAGGTGGCTGCCCTTTGCTGCCAAGCTCACTCTCTCCAATGTGTATGTCTCTGTGTCATGGAAAGCAAGAAGGGGTAGGTGAAAAGAGAGTTTCCCCATGGAGGTCAATAAAGTATCACAGTGGTACCTTGGAACACGAATTTAATTCGCTCCAGAAAGCTGGTCACGGTCTAAGTCGAATTTCCGCTTAAGATATGTAAATGAATTTAATCCGTCCTAGACCCCCCAATGGCAGACTACTTAAGCCTAAATACCTAACTAATGATAGAAAACACAGACAAACAATATAAAGCTAATGCACACGTGCAAAAAGCACAGATAGAAAAGCAATAAACATTAAATAAATGAGAATCCCACACTCCAAAGCGAGAGCAGACACACAGACACCATCTACATGTCTCGCTGTAATTTCCTTTTTAAGTTCTACAGACACTACTTTCCTCTTTGGGTTGCTGCTATCACTGCTCAGTTTCTTAGGGGCCATGATTACTGTATCACTAAATGTACTGTATGTAAAGCACAAATAAATTCACAGTGAACACCGGAACACAGCTTTCGCACGTCAGACTCGGTCGAGAGGCACCGCCAGACTGAGAGCCATTCATAGGCGTCAGCATCCCAGTAGGTCCGTTTGACTTTGTTTCAGTCCATCAGAGACGCATCTCGGTCTGTGCAAGTTTTAGCAGGTCTGTTGTTTTGTCATGTTTTATAAAACGAGTTTTCAGTTGAGCAATGCCTAGATTTTTCTCAACCGAACCGTTCGAGGTCCAAACTGATGGATCTGAACGCATCTCGACCCACACACAAGCTTTAGCAGAAATGATCGAGTTCCAAGATTTCGGTTGAGGTACAAGTCGAAAAAAAATCAACAGACCCATTCGATGTCCGAGTTGGTTGAGCTAAGAGGCGTTCGAGTTCCGATGATCTACTGTATAACAATAGATCAACATGCTGTGCTTGCGGTCACCAGTTCAAATCCCAGGGTCGGTAAAGTGATGTCACCTTTGGGCCCCTGAGCAGGGCCCTTAACCCCAGCTGCTCCAGGGACTGGCTGCCCCTGCTGTCTCAACAAAACGTGCATTGCTTTGGATAAAAATGTTGGCTAAGTAAATTAAATGTAAAGCGTAGAGCTTCATGAACCCAGCCTTCTGACAGGACCAAGTTTGTCTTTGGGTCTGTTATGCTACCACTTCAATGCAGAAATAAAATTCTATACGCCAAGTGAAATTATACGGTAACTAATCCATGGTTCAATTGGTTTATGAGACATAACACTCCTTCTAAAGAACAATCTAGCTGCTTAATCTGAACACAGAGGCCGAGTCATTTGCCCCACACCAGCGGAGAGAATCAGCTCTGACAGGAGGGTAATCGGCACTGAGGGCAGTGATTAGCCTTCTCTCTCCATCCAGCCCGGTCCTCTGATCCAGCATAAGCTCCCCCAGAAATGAGGGGCTCTGAGGGGCAGGGGACAGTGGACCAAAGCAGAGAAGTTCTTAATGTCAGCTCCTCTGTTCTCAACTGGTCCTTTCATTGGCTGCTTGTATTTAGCTGGTCCAGTCATTGGCTGCCTGTCCTAAGCTAGTCCTTTCATTGGCTGCTGCTATCATTGGCTGCCTGTCTTTAGCTGGTCCTGTCATTGGCTGCTTGTCTTCAGTTGGTCCTGGCATTGGCTGCCTGTAATAAGGTAGTCATGTCATTCGCTGTCTGTCTTTACCTGGTCCTGTCAAGTTTTAGCTAGTCCTCTTCTTTTCTGGTCCCATGGCTGAACATAAATTTAAGTGACCAATGGTCACATGACTAGTGGGATTATCAATTTACCAAACCAGATTTCGTAAATTGTCTAAGTGACAAAGTTGCGTCTTATTGCAAGCATAAGTTTTATGAAAACCTGCATAATCCAAATTATAACTGCCTTCTTTATTATGCATCACTTGTTTTAATATATTTTACATTAACTCCAGTGTTACTACGGATGTCGTCATCATTCATAACAACTTGCATCAGATTGTCAGTGCTGTACCACCACAGCACGACGGCCTGATGTAAAGGAGGGCTCCAACGGCATAGGGTCATACTGAAGTTTTGAAAGTTGCTGTAAATCTGTGTGTACGGGACTGTCATGGGGGAACAAGCACTGTCTCAGAGTTAAGGCAGCTGCAGGTATGATGAAACACATCGGGTGGGGTGATGAAGCCAGCTGTCTTGTTGAATACTCCCTCAGCAGCCAACACACACACGGGCTGCACAGATGGACAGCAGAAAAGTGGAGGCAGGCTCATTTACTGCAGCCTGGATCACTGACAGACACACAGACAGCAGCCTGGATCACTGACAGACACACAGACAGCAGTCTGGATCACTGACAGACACACAGACTGCAGCCTGGATCACT
>JAODJX010000015.1:3900312-3910867 GCA_026776945.1 Isichthys henryi
CCCATTGCTTCCGGGATAGGCTCCGGACCCCCCGCGACCCAGTAAAGATAAGCGGTTTGGAAAATGGATGGATGGATCTATGGTCTGTTCTTTTACAGAAATAATAAAACGGTGGGGGGGGGGGAGAATTCTAAAAGCAGATTAGGAACGAAATGAAAACATTACCGTGGCATTAAACTGACTAATTTGTCATTGGGCTGTTCCGAATGGCACTTAAATACAGTTTCCATTAAGCAGTCGGAGAGCTGCATCTATTATAAAACTCGAAGGTGATCACGCCAATGAAAGAGATTCATAACTGGGATTTACTGCCCTGCCTAATGGCTTCCACTAATTTAGGGGGAGTGAACATTGATCTACATTCTTAAAAGTGCACAGCTGCATGATGGGAATAGACGGGAGGCTTCCAGAGATCCGTCAGAGGTGGCGATCTCTGGACGGCGCATTAGTCTGTGTCTCTGCAGTCTGCATGGATTGAGTTTGCCTCCGGGACAGTCTGACTCAAACACGAAACTGACATTTTTAGACCGTCTTTCATAAACGGTGGTAATCAGAATCACCACCCATCCCCCATCCCCCCCATCATCCAGCGTCTGGTTAGCCAGCACAGAGTCGGAGCCAAAGTACTACGGAAGACTTATCATTATTCTGGCTAATCCTTTCTGTGCATCCTGACCTGCTTCTCTGCGCGGATCTGAGGAGCCAAAATGTCACGGAAGAAATGAAAGTGAAAAGTATGAATTTAAATCAGACACAGATATTCCAGACAGATGCTAACAGGGGCGTCATGTGACCCTGTATGCAGTTAGTGGGGCATTAACCAAGATAGTCCTCTGCCTAACATATATATCCACATCTCACTCTAAGACAGTAATAGTTAAACATAAACCCTTATATATAAAACCATTTCTGCATGGCGATGTGTATTGTAATATTCCCAGCATGCTTTCAGGGTTCCGGCACATTCTCTATATCAGTGTTTCCCAGTCCGGGCCTCTGGAACTGGGAGGGAGCAAAAATGTGGAATGTCTGGAAGGGATCTGGGAGGGAGCAAAAATGTGGAGCGTCTGAAAAGGTTCTGGGAGGGAGCAAAAATGTGAAGCTTCTGAAAGGGATCTGGGAGGGAGCAAAAATGTGAAGCTTCTGAAAGGGATCTGGGAAGGAGCAAAAATGTGAAGCTTCTGAAAAGGTTCTGGGAGGGAGCAAAAACGAGGAGCATCTAAAAGGGAGTTGAGAGGGAGCAAAAACATGGACCCACAGACGGTGAAAAATGAAATGAAATGAAAGTGAAAAGTATGAATTTAAATCAGACACCGTCTGTGGGTCCCAGAGCACCAGGATGGGAACCATTGCTCTGCATCAGTGGTCCTCAACCTTTTTTTTTATCCAAGGACCTCCTATGTCCAGGAAAACATGTCTAGGCCCCCCTACACAGCTATAGTATTGTTTCACTCATATGCATTCTGCAATGGTGACAAACATTGCCAACGTTTATTAATATAAATATAATTTGATTACACTGCTAAACGATGTCATTTCTACTGAACACGACTCAAACAAGGTTTCACTCCACTTTGTCCACCAGCACTATTTTTTTTTTATCACATTATGACATTGCTGTCAAAACAGAAGGTGAATGTTAATGAACAAATAAACTAAATCTATATCCAATTTGGCAAACGGTTCTAAAATGAGAAACCTAGCAACCAGTAAATGTGTGTTAATAACTGAAATTCTGAAAAGAGTCTCATCAGATCTCAGATTCTCAAGGTATTGGCCTTCAACAAAATAAAACAACTATATTGCAGCCCAAGTACGATATTTTTAACAAAGTTTTAAAACAAAATGAACCATGATTCGTCGTCTTCCCTGTGAGACACCAGTAACTGAACGACTTGACTTGATTTTAGCTGTGAATTGTAGGACTCAGTGTAACGTTCTGACCGAAGCTCTTACTCTATTTACAGCCAGGAAGGAATACTATTCATTTCTATTAAATATCTTTAATAAAGCCCTAATTTTAAAGCACAATTAAAGAATATCCATATAAACGGTATTGTGTCATCCTATATCTCGTTTAGAAAAAATATTGGTATACTGTGAAAATTTTAGCAATGTTTTTTTTTTAATGCCCTTTTTAAAATTAACTGTGTGGCCCCCCAGTTGAGAACCACTGCTCGATATCATGTTCAATGACACGATCAGTTTTAGCCTGGAGTACATGAAATGTTTCAGTATTACGGGCTATTTGCAACTGACGTAAAAAATTAGTTCCACAAACCTTAACGTACGTAAAACTTTACGCAAGTTGGGAAAATACCATTCAGGACACCTTATTGCAAAAAACACATAAGCCAAAGACATACTAGTAATACGTACTAAAGAACACATACGAAACAAATGAAAAGATAACATGTAAATTTACTTACAGGCATCGGTCACCTTTTTCCATTAGAACTTTCATAAGGTCTGTGTATCTCGGATATCTTTTTGTTAGTCGGTTTTATGCAAGTCGAGATCTGCCTGTACTTACTAGCTGACCACAGAATGCTAGGTATCATTATATATAAAATCCAATCACTGTGTAAGTTGTGAGTGAATTTGCATATAAAGGGCGACCTCCTGGCATGTGATGGGGGGGGGGGGGCGCTGGCTGCCCACACTGGTGGTTGCAAAAGCGATTGACCAGCTTTCCAACCTGCAATGGTAATTCAACCCCTTCTCTGGCCTTTGCTCAGTCATTCCGTATCACCTTGGAGGTACCAGATGAAACCCCAGTTCTCTGCCCAACTTCCGCCATCGTCAGAATCTGCCAACAGTGCAAGACTGTAGAATTGGGTCTGGATGGTGGGAACGTGGACCCTCCCAATATTGCAGGAGTACTATGCGTGTTTAAGGGGGTGGGGGGGGGGGTTCCCAGGCTGATTTGGTTTCCATAAATATTGACAGCAAACCTGTCATTTTTAGTACTTTCCCTTAGAATTGCTTCTATATTATCCATCTGTCCATCTTCTAGCCTCTTGTCCTGATCGGGGGGGGAGGGAGGTTGTAAAAGGACACGAGTATAATTTACACTCACCATGAGTAACAGCTGGAAGACACACCAAAGCTCTTTTCATAATGAAATGCACATATTCTACCAACATCTGACCTGCTCCTAGTTATCGAATCACCACATTTAAAGGGCCGTGCGATGTTTCGCATGCGTGTGCTCTCTTACATCTCCACACCCACATCTCAGATGCTTCTCCCATTACACGTCTCAGCAATGGCAGGTTATATGCTGACATTTTGGAGAGAAAAACCTCAGTGGAGCAGAACGCTCCCTCAACAGCATGAGCTGACATCAGACAGACCGCACATCACATTCTGAAACGCTCGGCCTACTTTTCCATAAAAATACATGCATATGGGCCGCTGAGGTTTAACTCCAATATACTGGTGCTAAACTTCGTTAGATTAAATTAGATTCTACTTTACTTTCATTGCACACAGTAAAACGATTGTTGTTTGAAGGAATACAGGAAACTTCCTCCATAAATGACATTCCCCCAAATACCACTGATGTTTACAACACAAGTTCAAAAATTAAAATGAAAAAAAATCAACAATTGCCCCCCTGTTGTGTACTAAGACACTGAAATGCAATTTGGCTTCCAATCCTGATCCATTTGGGTAGCGTGTAGGCATCACACCAGGTATCTGATTATAGGTTCACCAAATGCTGGTATGTGAGCTGTAGGGAGAACAGACAGAGGTTTTTGTGAGGGGTGGGTGATCAGAGCAGGGAGAACAGCTCGGCGTCATGCACTTGGAGCACATGCCTCACCACAAGTTCCCCAGGGGCCCATGGAGATAAACATCTCCTGCGAGTCACTGATACATTTTTTTAATCATGTTTCTGTGCCGAACAGTCCTCCGCTGGCAATTTCAGGAAAAATAATTCAGCAAGACCCACACCATGCGGAGTTAAAGATGAGATTCCCAAGGCACCACCGGAGAAATTAAGAAATACGGCTTTGGCGTTTCAATTTTTCCAAGGGCCGCGGACGACGTGCAGTCTGAGCTAGTGCGGCAGAATCACCTTGGAACGCCAGTGTGCCATCCACAGCGTTCCTGCTCCCCGCCTGTCAGATTGGATCAGGACTACAGATAACAACAGCTGCCTTGGCAGGATAGCCGCTAAAACGCTATGATATATTTATGGGCTTTTCTCTTTGGGTGTCTCTCATCACGACCCGGCTAACGGCAAACAAGAGTGTCCTGGTCCCTCAGAGGAAGGTCATTCTTAAGGGACGTGAGGATCTGTCGTACTCACCGGAGCAGTCAGGAGGGAGGAAATCTCCACGGAGACTCTTGCCCATGATGGAACGCTGGTCTGTGGGTGTGTTCAATCGGCCAGGTTGGAGGGTCCTGCACGCCGAACACACTGGGGGATCTTCAGAGATGGAAGGACCACTTCTTCCTGGAAGAAGAAGCCAATCCATTACACCGAGCACTCTGCATAGCCTGCGGCAACTAGCTTGTTAAGATGGAAACAACTCAGCTGATTAGCGAGTCATCAACGATTCAGCTTCCTGTCAGGGTATAAAACTCAACCCTGAGCTCTCAACGGGTGAAAATCTGCGGAAGGGAGAGAATGTCGACAGATGGGCAAAACTAACTGCCAAAAAACAGACAGAGAATAGACACTTAACTTTAAATATATTTTGGTCTGAATGTGGGAAAGTAAGGATGGGCAACATCTCATCAAAATGAACGACACCTAAAAGGTTTAATAGCCACCAACGGATTGCAGGAGAAACAATGCAACTATCTGACCAATCAGAGAGGCCCTACCAGAAATTATACTACTTGGAGATCAATTAGACATTCCGTCTAATTAATTATACATTGTGGACTTTCTATAGCTGCCACAGACCACGCATTTGGAAAATAATGAAGTGGCACCTTGCACATTTGTCAAATTAGTGCACAGGCTGGTGCAAACTGGCTAATGACTGCTTTGGGAGCTGCTGTTCTGTGGTCTGAGAAAGCCCTCTATGAATCACACCGCAGCAGGGGCTGAGAGGGAGCCGTCTCATTCTTGCAGCTCGAGGTACAATCAGTATGCATGTTTTAATTGCGATTGCAAATCACCCAGGGTCCTTGGTGCTGCTGTGAACGGCATCATCAATAACGGCTGCAGGAACGGCCACAGGTCGCATTCTACCCCAGCACAAAACATGCGCCCATGAGCGGCCTTGAACGAGTCTCACTTCATCACGTCTGCTACGTCAGGAGAATCCACAGTTCAGATGATAGCAAGACCCCGACTTCTTCCCCTACTGAGCACATTTGTTAAGATACCTCAGAGTGAAATATCAAATACCTCTTCACAGAGTCACCAGTATCTTCTTTCATGTCGTCTACCTACTTCCACCATATCAAACTGTGCCGCCCAGCATCCTGGCTGAATGAGGTATTTCAGCGGTTAAGATGATATGCGGGGCTAGAGATTGTAAAGTTTTATCAAGGGATTCAGCTGTTGTGCCCTTGAGCGATGTACTTAACTCCAATCTGATAAAAATGGGCTCCCATATAACTAGCTTCAGTTAAGACGCATCGGTTAATCCGAAATCCAATAGAAGGATGGAGTCTGGCTCCAACCCTCTCCCGTCACCCATCTCTCTCCCGTCACTCATCTCTCTCCCATCACTCATCTCTCTCCCGTCACCCATCTCTCTCCCGTCACTCATCTCTCTCCCGTCACCCATCTCTCTCCCGTCACCCATCTCTCTCCCGTCACCCATCCCTCTCCCGTCACCCATCTCTCTCCCGTCACCCATCCCTCTCCCGTCACCCATCTCTCTCCCGTCACCCATCTCTCTCCCGTCACCCATCTCTCTCCCGTCACTCATCTCTCTCCCATCTTCTTGGTCATTCACTATATACCTTGTTTTTGGGGCTGATCGCCATCCAGCCGTCCCCATGGAACAACGGCAGCCACTAGCATCGCAGATGTTGCCGCTTTCACGTGGATGTCTACTTCCACCTGAGGATTTCCTTCTGCCGTTTTTGTTACTTGGTTTTGAGTCTCCCCAGGCGTCACCCCCCAGCCGTTTCAGCCTCCAGCTACATTTAAAAGGCTCAAAATAGTTGGTAAGGCTGTATCAGATAGCAACACTCCTTCACCATCACTGAAAACGATGTATTTAGTAAGTCGTCAGCCACCTCTGGGGAAACTGGAAAGTGCCCTAAAGTGACCCTGTCTCTGGCACACGGCCAGGGAAGAAAAGGGGGGCAGAGGAGACTAAAAAAAACAGGAGAGCTGGAGAAAGGAAAAGTCGAGAGTTGGGCCCCCTGTCGCAGACACTGGAATCACCCCATCCTGACATCCCACTGACTTGCAGACAACATGAGGAACAAAGCTAGACTCAGAGGGGTAAAGAGTAAAGTCCACAGTGTCCCCTACTACCTTCAAACAATAGCTTTAGACTTATCTCTTCTGAGAGCACCTCAATGTCCCCTGATCTAACCTACCCCAATCACCAGGCCTTATTGGCTCAAAGTCTACCATTGACTTGTTCGTTTGTGAAGGAGTTCACTTGGCACCATTTGACACTTGTCTGGGAGATGATTGTATTTTGATTGGACGCTGTGTCTCAGACGACCCTCTTAATGACACATTCATAACATTTCTGATTCCCAGCAGTGTTTGTAGAGCTATTTTTCCCACCACAAACTAATGGCTTCTGTTCATTCCTTGGAAGTTTAGCCTACCAGCACCAGTACCCAAGTTGGCAAGTTGACAGCTGTATGACTGGTAGGTATCATCTGTCTCACTTGAACATCGCTTTAGACTAGAGCGTCTGCCAAGTAAATAGATGTAAATGTAGAGGGTTGAGTTTGGCAGGCGCTGGGATACATGGATGCTCTTGTGTTGTGTTCACTGGATGGCTGATCCTATGCCTTCCATCTTACTATCGCGCTCATCTGCCAGGTTGAGTCATAAGCTACATGATCCACAGCTCCTCAAGCTGGCTCTCAGACCATAAACACTGCTCCTGCTCAACACCCCAGTTTGGACACGCACCACAGAGCTCTCTCAGCTCTGCGGACGCCGTTAGCGGTTGGCTAACCCCATCGGACGCAGGGAGACCCAGCGTGAAACCACCTGGAAAACTGTTGGTCCATAATGCGACCCACTTGGGCAACTCTGAGTATCTCCATGAGCTAATATGGCAGCCAGCCGGCTTCAGCATCAGGCAGGCTATGGCACAGCCTTCTGTGAAGGGACGGCTCGCATATTTCAAAGGCATTCCAGTTAACCTCAACTAAAAACCCTGTGCGTCAACAGAAGCTGAGCTCAATGACACTGCAAACAAATGTGACCGCGAGTTCCCCGA
This sequence comes from Isichthys henryi, assembly GCA_026776945.1. NCBI lineage: Eukaryota > Metazoa > Chordata > Actinopteri > Osteoglossiformes > Mormyridae > Isichthys > Isichthys henryi. The sequence goes on from JAODJX010000015.1 coordinate 3,907,701, forward strand.
CTATTTCCATGCCATCCTGCCCCTGACACAGTTTCACTGGGCAACAATGAAGAAAACCATCAAGTCTCGCCTGACCACATGCAGCTTTTTCAGTTAGAGGACTTACTTTCTAATTTTTTATCTGTCTCTATACAGTAAGCTGATGGGAGACTTTAACTTGCTGCCAAGCATAGGGCGTTTGTGCTATTATAAAACAAGGGGTTGGAAATGTATCAATAAGCAAATGGAGCGTTTAGAACCACTGCCAAAGAGACCAAGGCCCCCAATAGGGCTTCTGTCACAGGTGGGCGGCTCTCGAAGTCTTGGATTATAACAAGGCAGATTGCATTGTGGGCGCTGATTCTTGCGGCTGATCATTTAATATTTTATATAAATAACGGTAAGTCTGGGATGGCGCAGTGGTTAGTAGCGCTGCCTCATACCTCTGGGACCGCCATGGTTCTATGTCTGTAGCATTTGCATATTCTCCCAGTGTCATTGTGGGGTTTCCTCCAGTTTCCCTTCAAAGTCCGAAACATGCTAAAGTGAACTAGAACTGCCAAATTGTCTGACTGTGTGTGTGTGTGTGTGTGTGTATGTGTATGTGTGCCCTGCGTTGGGTTGACACCCTGCTCTGGGTTTTTTCTACCTTTCACTCATAGCTTCTGGGATAGACAACTGGATGGATAGACTATATTAAATATCAGCTCGGCACTGGAGTAAAAAATGAGTCAGTCATTGTCGTGCAACGCAGACAGGAATCCTAAGGGTGATGGACGATATTGAGCTTTCCCTGGAATCAGACACCACAGAAGTCACACGGCATAGATACGGGGGCTTCTCGGCTACACGTGCACAGACGCCGAATGTTCATAATCATCTCTCAGAATGACAGCTTTCCTGTTTCAGTTCGCGCTCCTCTGGACATGGTCCGAGCACAGCAGTCGATTTTCACTTCACTTGGGAGGACTAAGGAGCTCAGCTCAGCGAAAACCTGACTGACACTGATCGCAGAGTTTCGAGCCGCTCTGCAGCTGCTCACGCGAAGCACTCCGAACCCCTGGAGAGCACTTCAGCAGAGTGCTCTTTCCTGACACAGAGCAGATCTTCATGTATTCCCAGTAGAAGAAATCCTATTGAATTAGTCCAACAGACCATGCACTTAAATAAGTAAATAAATAAAAAGTACTCTGTAAATAAGGTTAAGAATGCCTGCCTTCCTCACAGGAAAACACTGGACTGCTACAGCCATTTGCCATGGTTATTCTCCGTTAAATCAACTGCCACACACACGCACACACACACACACACGCACACAGACTGTCAAGGCAGCTGACCCTCTCACTCAACTGCCCTTCTACAGTAAACCTAGAATCTCGCTAAGAGACACAGGCGAGAAGCAGGATCCCAGAATATTTCTAAAATATTCTACAGTCAACACCTAAGACCTCCTTACTTTCCTTTTGAAACCTTCCCCTGCACCCTAAGCCCAGCTGAATATTTCTGAAATAAGCCTGGAGACCGTTTTAAGCCGTCCCATATTCAAATCCACCATGGCCTTCCCAGTGTCAGGACGCTACCGTGCGCTTCGGAGAGCAGAAATGCATCGCGTCTTCCCAGCAGTTACAGCGTGAGCATCTCAGCTCCATAAAGCCGTTAACAGTGAAGGTTCAGAGGAAGCCAACCAGAGTACAGAGTGGGGTTTTAAGCTTTGAGCGGATGCCAGTCTGATAGCACAGAGGAAACAGCAGATGGGCTAAACTGCGCCGCATGACACTGAAAAGTAGGTGGGCTGCCTGCTGCTACCACACAGAGAGGAAATAAAGCAGAGCCACTCGTCCTACACTGGCCTGGCATGCAGACCCAGCCGGGCGGGTGTTTCCTGAAAGCACAGTAACTGAATGGACCCAACTATGTAAGTCGCCGACGGGACCTTTTGGGAACGTAGCTCGAGAAATCAGCCCTTAGCGATTCCCCACATGCCATTGGCATCATCATAAAGCCAAAATGATCAGTGTCAAGCTTCCGGTTATGTCACTGCTGAGCTGACATGCTCTCGTTCGCATATTTACAGAAGGGTACCATTGCTTCCCAAGCTCTTCTTACAAGAGATTTTGCAGTGAACACACATTTTGGTGCCTGCTGAAATATTCCTGATCGATTTAGTCAGTTTCATGGTGGGAACCAAAAAAAAAAATCTTTGAGAAGAGTGACATCGATTTGCTGTGATGTCACACATTAAAAATGCCCCAGGCAGCCTGTTTTTCACCGTGTTACTATTGATAATTTCTCACCACTGATGAATGAAATTACCTTATCAATCTTTTCAGTCTCAAATACTAACTTCTTGTTATTAATGTGCAAATTAGGCCCAAAACATTGTCCATAAGCCTCACACAAAGAAGCCTACCTAGACATGGACTGCAGATGGCACACTAATTCCCACCAGTAATCTCTCAGGTTTTGATAGAGGATATAAGGACCTATCAGAACATCAATTCATTGATGCAGTATGATATGACATAATGAAGGGTCTGAATAGAGGGGAAAAAAGAAGCACAACACTACACTGTGACAGGTATGTCACATGACTGGAGCACAACGATATGATGCAACAGGACCCAAAGCACTGCAATTCCAGCTGCATTTCCACACTGCCGCTTTCACGCCGACCACGCCGGAGGTCACTGCGATAAGGTCAGCACCGAGCCCGTCCTCATGGCTGACCCCCGGTCAGGTTGGGCAGATGCAGATGAATTTGCAGAGAGTGTAGCCCCTCCCCGCACACTTTAAAGCACTTTGTGCAGCAGGGGTGGGGAGGCAGCCATTACGACTTAATTACCCAGCACTGTAATGCACCGGGGGGACGACATCTCCAGCAGGATCTGGCTAAGGGGAAACAACTATGGGCGTGGCAGGGGCCAGATAAGACCCAGAGCGGATCCCGATCTTCTATCAGGGGGCCAGATAAGACCCGGAGCGGATCCCAGCCTTCTGTCAGGGGGCCAGATAAAACCCGGAGCGGATCTTGACCTTCTATCAGGGGGCCAGATAAGACCCGGAGCGGATCCCGACCTTCTATCAGGGGGCCAGATAAGACCCGGAGCGGATCTCGACCTTCTATCAGGGGGCCAGATAAGACCCGGAGCGGATCCCGGCCTTCTGTCAGGGGGCCCGATAAGACCCGG
>JAODJX010000015.1:3928877-3950246 GCA_026776945.1 Isichthys henryi
TAAAATAAATACATAAACCTTATACACTAATCCAGGGTTTACAGGAAGGGCTACACCTATTTAAACGAGATCCCTAAAACAGACATATGAGCGGAAATACAGCAATCTATAAAGTAATAAACATAAAAACCAATAAGCTGTGATTAATAAGCTCTAAAAAAAACACAGGTATAAACATTATCTTCTATAATCTGTGGCCAGGGTCGAAGGAACTGAGAGGAGGTGGAAAGTGTACCCCACCATTCACAGACCTTTATAGACCAATAAATAGACCTTTGTATGTAAATTATTAAGTTGTGTGCATCAAAAATGGCGGTGGTAGGCCTATTCAACTTTTACCGATACGCGGTTCTTAAAATTTACAGGTAACTTTGTTGTAAAGTAAAATATTGTTTCTTTGTATTAATTTAAGCATCATACAAAAATTAAGATTTAATGTACTGCTTCAAGTTATATTATAGGCTTTCCTGTCCAGGATAAGCAGCTGCGAAGTAGATGCATGGATGAGTCATCAATGCACTGTGAAGTCTAACTTGTTCTGAAGGTGATCCTCTTTGCCCTGGAGGATTAAGTTAAAAATATTAATCACAGCACAATAAAGTGACAGAAGGGGCAGTTACACTTCGGGGCTTAATGAATGAGGGACAGGGGGGCTAGGTGGCTTTAAAGAAAGAACTTTAAATGGGTTTAAAATGCCATTGGAACGAATCAGCATGATTTGATATATTATAAGGCCGTAGTCCTGGGTGAACATTCTGTCAAATAATTTCCAATTATCCCTTATATTCTGGCATCTCTTTGAACTGATTTTTAAATAAGCGCTTCAGTCCTAATCCGCGGCTAAAACATGCTACAGTGCAGCTGTTACTGCGCTGTTCACGTATGAAACACCCAATAAATGCTCTATTTTCTCTCTTTTATTCTCACACAACGTGATCGGCATATGCGGTCGCAGCGGTCCGCGCATTCGTTCGTTGCACGCGGTCTCCACTTTTAAGCGTAGAGCGCGTGCGGCCCCGTTCCGAACCGTGGGACCCGTTAATTTCGGCGTAGCCGGTGAAACAGGTTCGATCCGGTTCATCCTGCGGTCGCGGTTCGGCCGGAGCTGGCGAGTCACATGGACGCGGTTATAGAGTGTAGTCCCATGGACATAAACCCCGAGGTAACGCTCCCTTTAGGCAGGGCTTCGACTTGGCCGGTATCGCACTGTGTGCGGTGCGATGTTTTTTTTTCTCCCGAAATCACAATGTAGCCTGAAACACCCCGAATTTTTATAGCATAAGTTTATTTTCCTCCCTCCGAATGATGTTGTGCCAAAGTGCTGCACATCGAGAGTGTTATCCGTCTATCTAGGTGGCACAATGTTTGAAAGCCAGTAGTGCGTTTTTGGTATGTTCTTACAAGTAATATCATTCTTTGTAATCCACATTCTCATAAACGCTGCTTGGGAGGAGAAAGTAGTCTATCAACATATGTTGAACAAATTCTGGGTTTTACTTAGCCGCAGTAAACTTTTGTAGTATTTTGTAGCCGATCGTTGTCTAAGTAAACGCTGTTCTGTGTGGGGTGAATATCTGTCAGCGTGAGTCTTTCAGAGCATCGCAGTTGAGGAGCTATGAAGAAGACCACAAGGTTTACAAGTTTCCTCAAACAGACTGTGGGAAACTCATGTGGAACGGTTGGGCTTCTGCATGCTGTGGCCAACAGTAAAGACAAACTAGAATTTGGTAATAAAAAAACTGTACACAGTCCAGAGTTCTCCAGACTGGGGTTGCGCAAACTGCAATTATAAGTAGCTACTCTGTTTTTCTCGGCCTCCAGAGAGTGACTCTGTGCTGAAAAAATTCTTAGAAGACACAGTAAACATGTCTGCAGAGGAAAGAGGCAGACAGCTGGAAAGCAATCGGGTATTTGCTGTATACCCTGAATAAACTATAACTGTCTTTAAGGCAACTTATTTAAAGGTCGTTCTTTAAGAGATATAAAAGGGTTATTTGGTTGTTATAAATCAATTGGTTGCACGTAATAAGGACAAACATTCCACTAGATGGCGCTAAATAACTCCGTGTATATAAATATGTGATCCAACAAGTTACTGGTGACAAATGCCAGTAGGTCATGAATAAAGTTGTATATTTAAATAGAGAACTAAGAGTGTCCATATTCGCAGTTTGTATTCACTTTATTTAAACATCCCTGCCTCCCCAGGAAATTCATAAAGTACATGATGGGGTGGCAGCGGAGGGACAGTGTCCGGTAAATGTTCTTACACTGGCAGTATTGCTAAAACACATTAAATAGTGCTTTATTTCAGTTTTTAATCAGTGCCTGGGTGTGTGTATAAGTTGAATTGGTCATTTTTTCCAAATTGCAATGTCAAAGTTATTTGTGTTGTCAAATGATCGCATTTTTAAATACAAAACTAGTATTAAAGAAATTATGCATTGATGTCACATGCTTACCAAAATATTACCTGAGTGATTTATTTGAGGATTATGTTAGGTGTTTATGCATGTACAGTATTTTACAACAAGGACTGTAACTTCATGCAAGTATTGAATTTTTGGCTCAGACTCTCTCCCCAAGGTGGAAGAAAGGGAAATGGGTTTTAACTTAATTATTTTTGTCAATGTGGAGGGACAGCTGTGGGACCTGGGTAAGACGTGGGATGATTCTTAGTTCAGTGTTGGATTCATATTAAATGGTTTAGTTAAGAAAAATCATTCTTTAACATCCTGGAATAGTCAACTTTTAAAAAGAGTAGAATGCAGTGTTAACGCTGAACTCTGGTTTCAACTGACCATTTTGCTTTCAGATGGAAGAATGAATCTCCCCGTGAATCATGGTGCTGCAAATGAAGACAGTTTTATAATGATATACAGCATTTAAACATCAATAGATAAATTGTGGCACTGTTCAGAGGCTAATGACAGGAGTGGCGGAAAAGGTCTCCGTGAACAACTAGCTGCTAAGCTTATAAAACTGTTCTTTAATGCTTATTGTTCCATCTTTTCATGTATTGGTATGCTGATTCTTACATAAAAGAAGCAGTATGCTGGCACGTTCGGTGTTTTATAAATTAAATATCCCGTGGAAAACTCAGTTGACCAGCTTGGATTTAAAATAGATGTTTCAGCTACCAACTATTTCATTAACTAGAGGAGCTGGGGACCTACGGGCTTGTTTTTAAATTGAATTTTATACTTTGTCTAATAGATCTGCTGTAGAAAACCTTAAGTCAGGTTCCTTTATGTATTTTGGCAGAAGATGTAATCACTCGATAATACTGCTTTGTTCAGAGTAGACAGAAAAGACTTTTGTTTGATTATAAAGCTCCCAGCTTGGAATGACATACTGTTTATAAAACTGCGTAAGTTTGTACATCTGGTCATGCATGTTGACCTTTAACACAAGTCGGATACTTTGTTTACTAGTCATGTGGTCTGTAGTCATTTTTAAACACCAGCTGTGAAGTGTTATTGTATCAAAGTGGCATATGGTGTCACATTGAGTATTTAAGTGGTACTTAGGAGTACATGTGAATTAACGGTTATTAAAAAGCACGTGTCGAAGTGTTGTTTTTAAGCATACTGTATATGTGAAGCGTTACCCTGCCCTGCCTGGCGTGGGCGCCCCTCAGCATGTGCCCTTTGGGTGCGGAGCGGGCGTGCAGCACTGGCGGCCGCCTGACGCGCTCGGCTGCTTTGCATTGGCTGCTGGCCCTCACTCCTTTTCTGTTTATTTGCGGTCGTCGGTGCGACGCGCTGTGCAATGCGCGGGCGCGGGCGTACAGCGGCGTGTGAAGCGCACGGATCTTCCGCAGTCCAGAACCAACAGCAAGCAGTGAAATCTCACTCCCCAGGTCGCCGTGGTGGTCTCCGAGCTGCTCTCTGAAGCAGGATATTCCAGTGCTGAAGATACCTGGAGGTCGCTCCTCCCTGTCCCACCGTACAAATGGCTTGTCATGGTGTGGAGGGTGGCGGACACCCACAGCATCAGCATTTGGAGACAGCGTTCAGTGCGGCGCGGAGCTGGATCGAGGTGAGATCTGCGTCCCGTGAAGTTTACCGGCTCTTTACTGTATAGAGGTATTATAAAGCTAAACGCAATAAAGTGAAGTATATCCGTCTGTCAGCGAAACCAGGTTGTGGGTGTCGATACGTGCGGCGTGTTTTTGTACTACAAGCTCATCGGAGTAGAAACCGCGCTTAAGTCCATGTCCGTGTGAAGTTTGTGCTGTATCAGTAACATGATCGCTTGGCCAAAAAATATAGACAAATCTCACTAAAGATTTGCAGAATCTAAAAAAAAAAACAGGTTTTGTTCGTGCTGAAGTTAATTGCATTAATTCACAGTGTTTCGTTTTGCAGTTGTGCTGCGTAAGAGTTTACGGTTCTTTCGCATGGGATACCCACCTTTAACTTGCTCGGTCTTTTTGTTACTCACACGCGTGAGTTGCTGCGGTTGATACCCATTGACCGAAGTGTACTCAGAATTAAGAAGTCCCATGTCAGCTCTCTTAATGATTTTGTCGTAAACAATGTATATTTTTGACTAATCGTTTATTAAAATTTCAAACTGATAACTAATCAGATGCAGTGTTTGCAATAGAGTAAGCCGTCTTTTGTTTAAAGTGCATTTGCACTTAATGGTTAGCAGGGTGACATATCAGTAAGCAAACTGAAAAGTAAATGTGGTGAAACGTAGATGTATGAGCTCCGTATGGTAGGACATGGGTTGGTTCTGAGCTCTCCAGGCGGTATAGCAGGCTTTTGAGCAACGGACCTCGTGTCTTGCTGTGAGTCGGGGATGTAAGTCACTGTTAGCAGTTTGGTCGTCAGTGTAACTGGGAGCCTTTCAGTCTCTTAATGGCTGACTGTGAATCTCTATCCCCTGTTTTTCGCACATCACCAGCTTGGTGATAATTCGGACAAAATTCAGAGACGGTGAAGGCACCAAACCGGAGTCTGACGCTCCCCGCCCCCCGAGACTCGCATTGTTGTCCTGAGATGACTGTACGTCTGCAGAAAACGGGATTTAGTGCGGTAATCAGATCTTAAAAATTAGTTTTAAAGGAAATAATTTAACAGCCCATCACTGAGCATGTCACTGGTAGTTATCTCTAATGTATAGAACTGAGGGGTGGCATGGTGGTGCAGTGGTTAGCGCTGTCGCCTCGCACCTCTGGGACCCGGGTTCGAATCCCCGCCTGAGTCACATGTGTGCGGAATTTGCATGTTCTCCCCATGTCGTCGTGGGGTTTCCTCCGGGTACTCCGGTTTTCCCCCCACAGTCCAAAAACATGCTGAGGCTAATTGGAGTTACTAAATTTCCCGTAGGTGTGCGTGAGTGTATGGTGTGTGAGTGTGCCCAGCGATGGGCTGGCCCCACATCCTGGGTTGTTCCCTGCCTATTGCTTCCGGTATAGGCTCCAGACCCCCCGTGACCCAGTAAGGATAAGCGGGAAATGGAGACTTGTTACTTTTTTGTATATTTAGCACAGTTGGTCTCACTAGTCACAGGTGTTAGGGAACAAAAGCAGGATTTTAAGCACTGTTTTCTGAAGACTTTCCACAGTCAGTGGTTCTGTTTTATATGAACCCCCCCCCCAATTCTCCCTGATGATGCTGACCATCATGCTTGTAGGAGCCCCCCTGCAGGGTTGCTTTTGTGATGTGCTTGCATGATAATGCAGATAATCAGACTCATCTTCCAAGTGTCAGGAATCTGTGGTGTTTTCACAACAGTGACACCCTGCAGGGAGCCTTCTGGCCAAGGTGGGACAGGATTGCTGATCCCGAGGTCCCCTGACTTGCCTTCAGGACTGTGACGGAATTAACTTGGAGTTTTGCTCAAGTGAGCCCCCCATCAGGCATGAGGAATCGCTGTGGTGTCGTGGTCTGAGTGATGCACTCCGTGTAGCGAGGCCAGATGGCCACGCTGATCTGTGTCGGTTTGGGGTTCAATCCAAGGGCGTTGCCTTCTCATGCTGCAGTGGCCTTGCTAAAATCCCCATGGGTTCACATCCCTGTTATGAGTTGTGACCATTGTCTAAATTCCAGACCCCTAGGGTCACCATGGAGAACCGCGGAGTAACACGAGGACATGAAAACCCTGCTGAACTGTTTTCAGATACATGATCAAAAACTTCATCTTCGGGAGTGTTGTATGGCTTAGCAGACACCTGTACTTGTGATCGGAAAGTTGCTGGTTTGAATCCCAGGGTCAGCTGAGTGACTTCACCGTTGGGCCCTTGAGCTCCAGCGACTGCCTGAGTCTACTTTTTTGGATAAAAGCATCTGCTGGATAGACGTCATGTTACCTCCGGCAGAGGAGTAAGTGTCTCATGTCCGAACCAGGTGAACAGCCAGGAAAGACTGAATGATAAAAGTATGGGGCCAAGTCTGCAAATATCTTCAGTTTCAGGAATTGAAGGTCCTGCAGCTCAGATTCAGTTTCTAAACTGTATGTGAATGCAGGGTGTTTTGTTTGTCTAAATGCAGTTTTGTAAATGTCTTTACAGACTGTCACCCTTGCATTGCATTTGTTTTTCTAAAGGCCTGTTTGGTAGCTGTGGAGACCTTCAGCTGAAATAAGAAGCCCCCCAAAAGAACAATGATGGTGCATTTTCAGGAGTCAGGAGCCGCAGGTTTCTTGTATGCGTCCGTTTCCTGACATTCAGTATTATTCTCCTTTTTCCTCTTTGAATGTAACAGCAAACCAGAAGTGCAGCCCTTCAAGGGTCTTACGTTCTCTGCTCTGGCCGCCCTCGTTTGCTGGTGTCCCAGGAAAGAAATAAATCCTCCTTTTAATAAAACATTTGCTCAAACTGACAGTTCTCTCAACGGCTCGTCGGGCCTACAGTATGTGGAAAATCACACGCGTGTGTGAAAGACGTCAGCCCGTTGTGCTGTTTGTCATTAACCGATAAGTTACGAGTGTCAGGTTGAGCTATTATCCGCTTCCTCTGTATATTCTCGTGATCCATAAAGACATTGTGTGGTTAAACTTCCTGAAGTTTGTCTGCTGAAAAAGAAAAAAACAATGCAGGAAATCCTCGCCTTGAAAACTGTTCGTATGAAAGCAGTACGAGGGCTGTACTCCCTCTCTGGAGATCAGTGAAAGCGACCTTTTCACAATGCAGGAAATGTGAATTCGTGCCAAAATTTAAAAAGAAACCTTTGAATGGAAACTAATTTAATGATGTGAATTATGTATATATATACACACACACAGGTGTTGGACAATGAAACTGAAGCAACTGGTTTTAGACCACGGTAATTTATTAGTATGGTGTAAGGCCTCCTATTGCAGCCAATACAGCATCAGTTCATCTTTGGGAACGACAGATACAAGTCCAGAGTGATTTTGATATTTTGAGTATACCTGAGGCATGAACCTCCTGACTGTTCCCACACAGCACAGACCTCCCAAGGCTTCCTCGGAGATGGGCCTTTTCTGCCAAGGTGCCCTGGTTACTGAAATCTCTCCGCCATCGACGCTGGCAGCCGACAAGCCGCTGCATTACTCCCCAGGAATCTGGGAACACTTTGAATGAAAAAAACGTCTCACATAACCGCAGAACAGCTGCCCGGCGAGAGACATTCAGAACGAGAAGAGACGCCCATCAGCCTCCTGACAGCACACAATGCTGGCGATGTAGACAGAGCCGTTTATTTGATGCCCAGTGGTGAAGGCCGCTGTCGGGATCAAATGGCCACCTTGGTTACCCTCTCATGAATCTTGAAACATCATATAATTTCTGTATTTGTGTGTGGTGTCGCTTTTCAAAAACTTGTTCGACTGCACTTTGTGGTCGCATTTGAAAGGTGATTCACATGAGTGCAGTGGCCATAAACTGCATGCTGTAAAACGAGTGGAATTAAGGTGAAATTTACCAGATCCGTTTCAACTTTTGTTAATTGCTATGCTGGATTTTAATGGCCAAGGGGCCCTGCGTAGGAACATGAGGTATGTGTCAAGGGCAGAATCCCCAAGCAGGCCAGGGAATCCAACGTCGTGCGTCTTCAGCCAGAGTAGTATGTGTCTGTACAGGGTTTCTACAAGAGGGTAGAGATGTTGACCGTAATACCAGCAACACTGAAGAATAATATGAAAGTGTTTGTGTCAGAAATTGGACTTTCCATTGTCTGATTAGAGTTTATTTAATTTCTGTGGTGTTCTTCATTTCCATCACTGCTTTCTCTTGCAGAAGCTTCTCACAGTGTTTAACGAGACAGGAATTTGTTTGGAGTGTAGTGTGCTGTCCTAATTTAGGGCGGTTTTCCCTGGGGTGCCAGGCCTAAATGCTCTTAAATGCCCTTTGTTTCAGAGGTCCAATGATAAATACAAATGTGCTGCCCTTGTTGGCTGGTGGGTATGTCTTGGAGAATGTTCCTGTGATGAACGTCATCGCTGGTATCGATAAATGCTTGAGTCTCCCACTCAATGAAGTCGGGTGAGAGTCTGTCTGGTCTGGCTGGCTATCTGAAAGTGCTGAGTGAGCTGGCTGGGTAATTAGGGTGCCTATTCCTACACTGTAAAGCTGTCGCCTCTCCATCTCCCTTCCTTGACGCCCCCTTCAATGCGTCCTTTATGTCTGTGCCTCCCCCATTTGGCTCCTCCTGGCTCATCCCCCGTCTCTCGGGTGAGTAGGGGTCTCGAAGAGGAAGTGACAGGAGCCAAGGGCAAACGGTTTCCCGGTGTGGGGGGATATGCAGGCTTGGATAAACATTTAGGAGTCACACCTATTCACAGGTCCATGCGGTCACTTGGGGCTGCATTTCCCAGCCCGGTCTTCAGGGGCCCCCAGATGGCACACATTTTTGCTCCCTTCCAGGAAAGAGTATGAATGTGTGCTCTGTGGCAGGGAGCTGGGAGGGAGCAAAAATGTGTGCCGTCTGGGGGTCCCTGAAGAGGAGATTGGGAAACACCGGCCTAGGGGCTTTTTTCTGTGGTGGCTGACCGGCATCGTGGATCCCCACGTAACCATGGAGACGGTGAGAAGTGAATGATTCCCTCATTACCGCCGCTGGGTCATTGAGTTTCCCAGGAGACGTGATTAGCTTGGAGACAAGAGCTCTGCAAGTGTTCAGCGGGACAGGTTATGGGTTCTGCTCGTTTGGCCAGGAGGAGGAAATGCTTAAATTTAAATGCATATTAGTGACTGCTCCACATGGACGTGAAATCAAGAATAATATTTTTTTATATCAGAAAAAAACAGAAACTGAAATTCAGTTTTGTGGCTGAAATCTCTGCCCCCTAATTATTCTTCAAAGCAGATAAAAATGTATTTTTTCCTTATTTCTTCCTCAGGACACAGAAAATAGTAAACGGACAGATAGATAAGACTCGCATAATGACTGTAAGCTCTGTCTTCGTGTGGAACTGATGAATCAACAGCTTTTGTATCATACTTCTTATATGATTATTACAAACTATCATAATGATTCGTTTTTTCCCACTCAAAGATCAACTCTTTTTGCCTTCTTTCTGAGAAAGAAGATTGGAAGCCGCCAGAAGAAAGCAAAAATAAAACCAGGCATTTGTCTTGCGAATTAGGAATCCAGGCCACTCAGGCAGTGGTGCCAGATTCATATCATGCTTGTCACGGTGGGTTGTCGTGAACACGCCGCCGCGGGCCAGTCAGGACCAAACGTTTCAGCACTTTTGTGGCTTTTCAGTCACTGTTCAAAGTTAATCACATCCCCCTGGTCCTGAAAGAGCTGATAGATTGCAGGTGAGAGATTCCAGGGGTGGTTATCTTTCACCCTATCCCCTTTTTGGACAGACAGACATGGACGTGGAATCCAGTAACTACTTGTTTCAAAGAATTGGCAGGACTGATTTGATGCGCAGGCTGCGTGTGAGTGCAAAGCTTGTAAAAATATTTGTTTGAGGTTTTTTTTTATGCTGATTCAGGAATGTTTCAGATTTTATGTAGGGAGAGATGAAGAAACCTTTGTCTTTAATAAAGTTAAATAAAGATAGTAGCATACAAATGTGCTTGTCTTAAGCTTTATAGGGATACCTAAGGGTAGGGGAAGATGCACCCTGGTATTTAATTGGTTTAATATTCGGGGCTGTCTGCATGTTACGGCTGTCAGTGGTCCCTGCAGTATCACTTAATGTCAGGAGCAGCTATCAAGGACTTTCGTGCTGAAGGCTCAGGAGCTGAATGTGAATGAAATCTCCACTCACATCAAACGCCTTAACCCTTTCGATGTGCTCTCAACCGACTGCTGACGAGTTCATCAAATCTCCTTTTTGTGGTGTGAGCCATCTGTGTTTCCAGCATTAGACGGCATGAATCATTGTTTGGTTAAATCCATCTGCATCTTGGCAGTGATCACAGAGAACAGGGGAACTTCGGCACTGGTTGACATTGCGGATCAATTCTGATTCTCTCGCGGAGCAGGAAAAACAGGAAACGTTGAAATTTTCTCCACTCAGGTCGCACTGGGAGAATACCAGTGCAGACTCTGCAATCCGGCCTACGAATACTGGGCTGAAGAAGTTCCATGTGAAGACTCAAATTGCCTTGACCATAATTCTGCGGTGGTATGAATAATGTGACATCAGCTTCCGTGATTTGAAGGAGCTCTTTTTAGGAACATGGGTGAGATCTTACTTGTTCAGTGCTGGGTGTGAGTAGGTTCTTCAGAACATGGTTGCCTCCCCAGGCAGGAGGACAGCGGCATGCCCTGTTCTCAGCGATATTTGCTGTGAGTGGCCTTCTGTACTCACTTTTGTTGGTTTAACCTTAATACTTTGAGTTCCTCCTGGTTTTCCCTTGTTCTGCCTGTAACAGAACTTGCGAGGTCATTGAGGAACTCGAGCCACTTTGCAACCAATGTTCTGTTCCCTTATTGGCCATCTCAGATAAAATTATTTCCTGGCCTTCGTATCCAACATCCGTGAAGTAGCCACAGGCTTTTCCCGATGCCACATTCGTCATCCTCTAGGTCACCAACAGGTTCACTTCCTGTTTTTTTGGTTGCACAGGCTAACATCTTAGTGCCCTTTGTAATAAGTTTGGAATCATACTGGTCAAACAATCTTCAGATCTTTTGCCTTACTGATGGGTCTTATTTCTGTAGACCTTCTTCATTTGATGATGTCTGCAAGGGCAGCTGTTTTGTCGCTGGTATTAGTGGAAGATTGCTAGTGGTTGCTTCAGACGATACAGTTCATTACCTTTTATGGTTTTAATCTGAGTTTAATCCAGTTTGGAGCAGATTGTCAGTTTGAAAACTTCTCCAGGGCCACCAGCTGAGACCGTTTTAACCCCTCACCATCGTTCAGTCTCCCTTCCCTCTATTTTTCCTCCTTCGTCCTTTTCCCATTAGAGACGACAGGTGATTTTGTGATGGCCTGACACCATTAAGGAGGTCTCCTCCTTTGAAGAAGATACGTATCGTATCCAGGCATCTCTGGCTTGCCCTCAGCCTGCCGGAATCTCAGTGGCTGGAAAGCGGCCTAACAATGCTACCTCTGTGGCCTGGGCCGGTGGCAGAGACCCGAACCCACGCCAGACTCTCACATTGGCCACCACTCTGGGAAAATGTCATCAGAGACTGTCTTGCGTGGGGCGCGGGCAGGCTGGGGGCGGGACAGGCGCCGACATGGGACTGCACCCACCATTTTTATCTCATGGCTGCTTTCCGATGGGGCCCATGCCACGCTACACGGCCCACTTGCCGTCTTTTGGCTCATCATCAGCGCAACTGAAAATGGCTCCTTTCTTCTGTTTCCTCTACTTTCCCGCCAACTAAATAAGCACATCTATCAACAGGAGCGCCTGCTTGCCTATGCTTGCCTCCGCTGACTCAGCCCGACAGCACTGGCTTGCATAATAAAGCACACGAAAGGAATTCAGATCTAGAACTGGGAAGTATTATCTTGAAATGCCTATTGAACTGTCTGGTACAAAGTCATGTTTTATGATCTGCACAAGTGTCTGTTGTGCCCGCAGAGGAAGAGGAAGTGTGTGAGCTTCTTCCTTTGGATGTTTGCTATCATAGCGTAGTTCTGTGCTCAGTGTGCTTTATAAGGTCCCTCCCAGAAAGGCTGTTTATCATGTTTTAGGCATGATACTGGCTGAAAAGTAACTTTTTTATTTATTTTTCCTCATACGAACTCCCAGGTGTTTCACTGCTCGCGCACTGAAACATCCCCATCTCAGCATTTGCGTTTCTGTGCCCCTTCTCTCCATGCTCAGCCTCTTCGATGCTAATTTCTGATAGCACCAGTAAGCACATGTGCATGTGGCGTCTTTGATGAAATTGAAAACATTGGATAATGACGGAAGCCGTCCTGTATTAACGTGCCCCCCTCCAGCTCTGTGCCCTGTGCTGCCCAGGGCCCTCCCATTACCCTGACCAGGGTAAGAAGATGGATGGATGACTGGATGGTAGAAAAATAGTATTCTGAAGCACACAAAATATAAGATCCCTGGTTTCAGTTTGGACTCTCTCTTAACAGTTTTATTGCAGTCAAACTGTACACTGAGTGTGTGTTGTTTTGGCACAGCAGCTTAAGGCATGCTCCTTTAGTGTTGGGGGGGGGGGAGCTGTTTGACCCAGCATGCTCCTTTTGGTGTACAGTCTGCTTACAGGCATATGAACCCTGCCTCTGACGTTTGGTACTCGAGCTTCTCAATCTGCTCCTCGTCTGTTTATATTGTTGATGACCGTGGTTGAGAGCCTGAAGACTAAACTACTTTATTTTCATTGAAATTTCTGGCCCTAAGAGAGAAACCCGGGTTTCTCAAACAGTTTCCTAATGATCCAGTGGCTGTGCTGCCACTGCTGTTTTCCACGGTCGTCAAGGAGCGCGCTTCGATGTCACTTTGCCCGTCTTCTTTAGACGAAGAGGTGGTTTGCGTCTGCATGCTGTTCAGTCCAGGAACCGTTGTAAGCTGCCGCAGCAGCCAGCTGGAGATTTCAGACTAAACCTCCGAGTTTAGAATTATAATACATGTCATGTTCATGACCCCTTGGCACGTGGACTGTTTCGCATCAGGTGAAGAGATTAAAAACAAGCCTCCTCATGTACGAGCTCCATGTAACCACTAGATGAACTTCTAATTGAATTTACATGGTTTGAAGTAAATATAGCAGATTTTTGGGGATTTGAGGTCAAAACTGAGATTTCAGGTAAAGTGGGAGCTGGTGGTGCATATGCCAGTTTTTGATAGGGAGGCTGTCGGGTGTGGCTCAGTGGGTTAGGATGCTCTGTCTGTAATTGGAAGGTCACAGGTTCAAATCCCTGGGTCAGCAAAGTGATATCGCCTGTGAAGACCCTGAACACTAACTGCTTCACGCGCTGGTTGGCCCTGTTTTCTCAAAAATGTATGAAAACATGAAAGCGTGTGCTAAAAGAATTGCACTGTCAGTATGTGAGGGTGTCATGTGACTTTGAATATGTAATTCCCGTCATCTGTCAGTCAGTCAGCATCAGGCATGCTTTGGACAGATGCCTTATCAGACCCAGGGTGAGTTTGGCACAGCCTTCTGTATCGCCTGCACGGTGCTTAATGCTGACCGAATTCATGAGATTATGGCCATATGGACACATCTGGGAAGCAGAAACCCAATATTCAGCCGTACATTCTCCAGAAATCTGCATTATACCTTATATTTGTTTGCTATAAATGTATGTCGTCAGACTGCTTTCATCCATCTGTCCGTCCATCTGTGCTCTTAATGACTTGCTGCGGTTGGAGTCACGGACTGCTTTTCTTTTCTGGGAAACATTACATTGATGAAATCAGAATCTAGTTTATACAGTCATAGGGTTGGTGCAGCGCATGTCAAAGTTTCCACTTATCCATTTTCAGTGAACTGGAAAATATTATCTCTTAATTGCAAAAATCTCACTTTTTTGGGACAAGTGATGCTTTGAGTATCATTGCAATGTATTTTGAAATTTATAGTATTTCTTTCTTAGGTTTTGATTTTCAGTATGTGCTTCTGCTCAACAATCGAACATTTAGGGGGTTACACCCGCCCCACTGCTGGCCTGAAAAGTAACTCGCAGTCAGATGCTCCTTTCGGGAGCAAAGCGGCGGTGTAGCCCCACGGCCCCACACGGGCAAAACGAGGGCCGTCCCTACTGAACCCTTTCTGGCATCCTGCTGTGGCAATCCTGAGCATTCCCAGTTCCTGAGATCACTGAGCTCCATACCTCCTGTCCGACACAATGGTTGCCCGGCGATAATAAAGGAAGTGTAGATAATGAGCGAACTTCCTTAATTTAGTGGCGCTGGGCCACTCCGGGTTACGATGTAAACAGTGCAGATTCTGCTTCTTCAAACCTTCTAGGACGATTATCCAACAGTGAACTTCGTCCAGTTATCTATCTCGTGTATTGGATCGAATGTGAAAATAAGACCACTGTTGTTTGCATTAGAGTAGTGAATTTCTGGTTCCTTTTCTATGGCCGTTAACAGCGTATTGAGTACAGAATGACAGTTTCTGCAACAGCGTGGCTTCCAAGTGTTTATGGGATGATTCTAGAGTCACTGGTTGTGCCCCTGCTCCCCTGAGAAGATGACACACCTCATAACAAAGAGGTCCTCTGCTCCCTTCAGCTGGTGTTCTTGGGCACCACTTCTTTGTTGAACATGTAACTCTGCATTGCACCACATTTCTTTAATTCCTGTCTGCTCTTGCAGAGATTCTGCTAGTAAATGATCTGGAAACGGGGCGTTTATATCTACAACCCAGACCGATAAGTTCCAAGACTGTCTGTCTTCTGGTTTTGGGGTTTTTTTTCATGTCACTGGACAATGGTCTTCTGGGCTACAGTCCCATTGAAGAGCTGAAGGGTTGTCAGCAGTGAATGGCTTGTGGTAAAATGTTCCGCTCCCTGTAATTGGCAGGATGTTGTTTATACTGAAACCAAAGCCTATTTTTAACCACAGCAAGTAATATGGTGGTTACTCGTTCAAGGTTGTTGTTTCGAGACCCAAGACAGACTCTGCTGTTATGTCATCAAGTCAGATATTTAATCGATTTTAATTCCACCTACACATCTTCCAGCTATTTATTCTGGTTATGGCTGTGGGGTTAACCCAAACTGCTCCAGTGAAATGTCCAGCTGTATCAGTTGGTAAAATTTCTAATTTACTGTGTCGTACAAACCACAGTAGCCACAGGGGAAACGGCTGTGAGGGGGAAAATTGGGGGAAAATTCTTTTAAAGTGTCCTATATACGTCTTGTGACCCCATCGCACATGAATAAACGTTTGCATGTTTCTGCTCTGAAATGATGCTGATATCTTTGGGCTGTAAGCTTGTTCTACTATTTCTTTTATCTCCTGCTTTTTGGCCAATGGCAGTGCAGCTCCTCTATGCCCAGACCGAGGCACCAGCCTTCCACAGTCTGCATTTCAGGGAGGAGCCTTTGAAATTAGGGGGCATTCAGAGTTCAGCCAGTGTTTCCCCTGTTCTGCCTCAGCTGTACATCAACTAATGAAAAGGTTCCCCTGTTTGTCCCCCTAGGCATTACTACTACTGAACCTCACCCAGAAAGCATGTCGTTTGTGGTGGCGGTGTTGCTGTTGTTGTTCTTGTTGGTGGTGGCGCTGTTGTTGCTGCTGTTGTTCTTGTTGGTGGTGGCGCTGTTGTTGCTGCTGTTGTTCTTGTTGGTGGTGGCGCTGTTGTTGTTCTTGTTGGTGGTGGCGCTGTTGTTGTTCTTGTTGGTGGTGGCGCTGTTGTTGTTCTTGTTGTTCTTGTTGGTGGTGGCGCTGTTGTTGTTCTTGTTGTTCTTGTTGGTGGTGGCGCTGTTGTTGCTCTTGTTGGTGGTGGCGCTGTTGTTGACATGGCCTCACATGAAACCAACTGCATGTTTGAAATAGATAGAAAAATATGGAATCATGTAGCCCAGTGATGAGAAGTATGAGGAAAACTGCATCAATGCAAGAATGAACCACACATACTTCAGAGTATTTTTAGCATGTTTTCCATTTCCGCTACATGAATTTTTGTACTGTCAATAGTTACTGTCTAATAAAGACTTTGGGGTGTCGTCAAGTCGGTTAATTAAAATCCACAGAAAAACAAAGGCCTTTCTTTTGTGTTTATTATGTGCAATATCTCTCCTGTAACTGGATGTCCGCCACTTATCATTGTCAGGTTGGCCAAGCACCTTTTAGCACTGGGGAAGTGTCATTTGTTATTCATTTGTTTACTATGGTAAAAAACGCTTAGATACATTTAGAAGTTTCATCACAAGAGAAATTCCACCCTAATGTATTAGGATTCTGAAATGTATATTCAGTCACGCATCTGTTTTCCAAGCACTTATCCAGCACATGGTCACAGGGGGGGGTTTGGGTGGAAGGGACGCGGCTGGGAAACTATCCCAGACAGCACATGGCACAAGTATGAGGAACCACCCTGAACTGTATTCCAGTCTGTTGCAGGGCACATATTGCGAGTAGTTTTGAGATGCTAGTTTGTCTGACTGTGAACTGACATGCTCTCCACACACTTCCTCCCAACCCTGGAGGTCTGTGATATTAGTGCTGCTGACTGAGCCTCCGTGCCACCCCAAAATCCTGTTGAAGAATAAGGCAACTGACAGAGAGTAAACACAGCAGACAGTGCTGAAGTGCAGCTGGACCAGCTTCTGGGACCTTCTATTCTGAGGAGCGATGGCTGTGGTTTTGCGCTCCTGAGCTGGTAACTCTCATGAAATCTCACTGAAGAAATGTGCGGATAATTAACGGGAAGCTCTTCCTCAGCTTATGCACAGATGGGTCGATGTGTCATATAGAAGGGCGTGATTTCTTTCTTCTCTGCCCTCAAAGGAACGTTTGGGACATTGCATTTTCTTTGTGGATCGTTCCGGCAGGTGTCCCAGAATCTTGCAGGACACCCCTTTATTACTGTGACAGTGATTTATAATTCTACATTAATAACCTGCGGTATTTAGGTCGACGCCTCTTGCGTTGTTTTATCTGTTTCCTGGAAGAGCAATGAATAGTTTCAAGATGGAGAGTAGAGCAAATGGGATTTGGTGAAGTCAAAGCTGCAGTATTCTGGAAACTGATGACCCTAGGAGGAAGAGAGGAGGCAGATTAGACGTGAGGCCGAGAATCTAACGCTATGCTAGCCGACCGCTCTCTGGCTGGGTGAATGCAGCTGGCTTTGAAACGTGTGGAATTCCCTCTGACTGATTTGTACGTTTTTGAGAGATTCAAGCGAGGCTGATTCAGAGCTTCTTATGGAAGTCTGCTTTAAAGCACCGGGACGTGGAGGTAGAACGACCGTGACAGTGGCAGTGTCACACGAAGTTTCACAGCTGACAGCCCCCCACACTCCCCCACCCCGACACAAAAGGAAGTTAGGCAGCTTTCTAAGGAAGCAACAGCTATGTTGCCTGATGGGACCGGCACTGGGCTGTGGCAAAGGGTTTCTTCACCACAGTGTCAGCCTCCCGTTGTGTGCCTGGTACCTGTTCTGTACCAGATGCACCCCTCTGTTGAAATCGAGAGGGGCGGGGGTGTAAGACTTAGTAAGCAGAGTGAACTTCGCTGTTCATTAGGACTGGTAGGTAGGCCAAACTGAAACCTTAAAATTTACAGGAACCATTTGCCTTTGTTGCCAGACCCCATAACCTGATACTCTTGGAATCCAGCAAGTGGTCCATGTGGTTGAAATGGTCGTCTTTGTTGAGTCTGTGTGTGGGTGTCCATGTCATGGATGTAGCCTGTGGTGCAGCCAGTGCAAGAGCGTGGCCTCCTGTCCTGAGCTGACCTTGGGGTGGATGCCTGGGAGTAGTGGGCCTGCTGGAGTGTTGGTGTTCGTAATGGAAGGCTGTGCGGCACTCTGAGACAAGTTCAAATGCCTGAGAAGCTTCGATCTAACACTTCATTTAGGGAAGTTGCCTGTTTGTCTGTAGGTTAGAGGAGTTGTCATTGTGATGTCTAAGGAATCACTTGGCACTTTTCTTGACACAATGATATAATTATTGTCTTTGGCAAAAGAAAGTATAGGAAGTGTTTTGAATGAATACCTTTTGGCATCTTATGCACACTAGTGTCCTCGGTTTCATATTCCAGTCTGGTCTAGGGTACACTCCAGTGTTGTAGACTCTTGTCTAGTGGAGGCTTTGGGTAGTTGGTGTCTAATGGACTCTTGGGGTGTGTTGGGCTCTCTGCAGGCTTCGAGAGACATCAAAGTGAGAAGAAAAAAGATTTACAGGGTCCTGTATTTGAAATGAAACACTGGAGGCTTTAAGTGTCACAGCCAGAGAAGAGCTGCCATGGGTTTGGAACGATCAGAGGAAGTGGATCTCTGAACTGTTAGAAGCAGGTGTACTTAACAGTTATATCTGTTTTTCAGATCTTTGACAATTATTTGTTTTTGGAAAGTGAAACAGTTAATTAATGACCTAAGACATTTTTTAAAGATTAACTTAGTCACACCCTACATTTGCATGTTTCTCATCTGAAGTGTAAATGCATTAATGGAAGAGTTGGGAAGGTCTTGCCAGAGGCCTGCAGGGTTGGCCTAGCAAAAATTGTGCCACATGTCTGCAGGATAGTGTGACCCTGGGTGTTTGCGCATAAACATCGGCTGGCAGGCAGCAGTAGGTGTGTCCTCCTGTCGGCTGCTGTCGTGCCTCAATACGAGGATAAATACATGCAGCATCTAAAGTGGGGGGTGGGGTTCAAAACAGATTAAGTAGAATGAAAAGTTAGTAGATAATGTTGTTTAGAAAACATTTGGCTACAGAATTTGATCTAGAAGTTAGCGGTGACCTCTGCATTCTGGCTACAGTTGGTGTCTTGGTCTTGGTGTTTCAAGTACGGCTTTGATGGACCTGCTGTCAGAGGGTGGGCTCTCGCCTGCAGTTTCTCTATTCTCTTTCTGCTACTTTAAATAGTTTTCATCTGGGTGTCCTGGCCAAGAGTCAGACATATTAATTTGAAAGAGTCATTTAGCCCTGGTGCTCAGGCCAATATCCTTCTTGCGTAAAACCGCCAGGGAGTCGGGTTGCGAACGGTCAAGAGGCTTTGGGCCACTGCTCATAGTGAACGCCTGAGAGGCCGCAGGCTGCCTGAGCGGTTGCAGTGTCTGTCGGGAGCTGGACAGACTAGCTGGGACAGACCAGCTGTTTACACATGGCTTCATGTTTCACGAGGGAAATGGCAGCTTTGATTTTTGGCAGGGTGGGCCTGGCTGAGTGAGCAGCCAGACTGGCTAAGTGGTTGACCCCCATCCCCTCTCCTTCAGAGTTTCTGTGCCTGGCACGGCATGGCGTTGAGGCAGCCATCCAGACCCTGGAGGGATGGGTCTCTCTCAGTACAGCCCGCAATGCGCTTCTGTGGATCGGGTCCCAAATATGAACACAGCCTGCTAGCTCATTAGCAGCACACTAAATTGGCAGGAGTGTCCGGCGCTGCTTTTGGTTGATGCTCAATATCTGTGGTTCGGCATCAATAGCCAAGCATGATGTGATGGGGAATTAGAAAGAATGACCTCTCATTACCTGTAAGGACTCCTTGCACAAAGAGCGTTTGTTTCCGCCCGGCGAAGCCTCACCTCAGTGTACCGTGACTCGCTCGCTAAGCCTCTGGCCTTGTGCTGGGGCTCTGGATGTGATCCAGTTCACACACTCCCCATGAACATGCTCGCACTAAGTAATGCACACACCCATGCGCCGAACGACTTGGAACACACCAAAGATGCGTCAGCGTTTTTGTGAGGAAAATCTGTTACGTATCGCGCTTTGACTATTTGCTGTGCTTGAACTAATCTGTTCACTGCTGTACAGCCACATATGATATCCTTATAAAGAGAGTGAAAAGGAAAACGGTCTGCACTTTTGTCAGCTTCATCTGATGACAGTCTGGGCCTCGTGCCACGATGAGGTCCTCTTCCCTGTTCCTCATAGATGTGAGAAGCCACCAGAAAACTATCAAGACATTGTGAAGGAGCTCTTCCCCCAAATTAACCCATTCTCCACAAAAGAATAGTTCCTAAGCAGCCTCCTCCGGACAAGGACAGGAGGATTTGTTTTAGGAAGGTTTTTGGGTAAACAGGCAGTCTTCTGTAGCTGCGTTTAGTTTGAAAATACCCTTATCTCTTTGCTTACTGTAAACACTCATACTCCTTGGAAAACAGTGTTACTGCTAAATAGGCGGTTTCAGATCAGTTGAATGTTGATC
The DNA here is from genome assembly GCA_026776945.1 of Isichthys henryi. Classification (NCBI taxonomy): domain Eukaryota; kingdom Metazoa; phylum Chordata; class Actinopteri; order Osteoglossiformes; family Mormyridae; genus Isichthys; species Isichthys henryi. Next base: position 3,949,060 of record JAODJX010000015.1, read on the forward strand.
ATTCTGTCGTGAAAGATGGATAAATGTGCAGCCATAGGCTTGGCAGCCTGGTGCTGAGCTTTGAGTCCCTGGACCTAGCGAGCAGTTGGCCTTTGATCCTGTGAACCCCACAGAAGTCGGGCCTGTTAGAAGGGGGTGTGTCCCACCTGCTCGGCCAAGAGTGACATCACTCTGCTGACACTGGGATTCAAACCAGTGACCTTCTGATCACAGGCACAGAGTCATATCACCCTGCAACCTGGCACCATGCACATACTGGCACATCTCCACATCCAGCCCCCCCTTCCCCAAGAGCCTCATATAGAAGGCAAAAGTAACTTGGAAACCTGTGGTTTGTTCTTGAATGTAGAATGCAGAGATGTCCCTCGCTTGCAGTGTCCATGTGCCCCGCTAGACTGACCAGTGGGAGGGCCTTGGGGCTTCCTAATGTCAGCCGAATGACCTTGATGGTGCGAGCTGCCTCGTTTCTACTCAGAGCAGCCAAACAATGGGGCAGACTGTACCAGGCAGGTGCGCGGTGGACCAAGGAGGACAGTCTGCGCAGCGCCTGCACCTTGACGGGCTGTGACATCGAGCTGCCTGTGAGCTCTCATCCAAACCCCAGGGTCTCCTCTTGCCAGTGTGCTTGCCTTGTGCTACCCTTTATAATCCCTTTGACACTAAATTAATCAGAAAGGATACATTTAATTTATCCTTAGAGTAGAAGTTATTCTCTAGTCCAAGTTTGTCCTCTACTGTTTATGAAGCTTGAATGTCACCTCGTTCATATGTACAGTAATTCAAAAAAGCTGATACATTATTTGAGTTGCAAATGAATCATTTTTGTTTGTTTACCACCCTAAATTTGCATAGGCTTCCTTCCAGAATTATTGACCCGAGACCTACGGTGGTCTGTAATATGGGGTCAGGCAGGGAGTACATGAGCATGATATAAGATTCTAACAGGTCTGGATGCTGTTCAACCTAATAGTTACTTTAGCATTAGTTCAAACACGTACTCGTGGCCATAGGTGGAAATTAGCGGGAGAACATTTCAAACTGGATTTAATAAGGAAGCACTTTTTTACTCAGCGCATAGTCACAGTATGGAATGGTCTTCCTGATAACGTGGTGCAAGCTGAGTCATTGGGTTCCTTTAAATCAGAGTTAGATAAGATTTTAACAACTCTGAGCTATTAGTTTAGTTC
>JAODJX010000015.1:3950346-3962853 GCA_026776945.1 Isichthys henryi
TAGTTTAGTTCTCCCCAAGCGAGCTTGATGGGCCGAATGGCCTCCTCTCGTTTGTATAGTTCTTATGTTCTTATAGGGGGGACATGATCCAGGTATATAAGGTATGACTAGGCCCTGTAGATGAAAGCCACTGCTTACAGAATCGCCATATCCGCACACGTAGCATTGAATCCATACCGATGAGGCATTTCAGAACTGGGATGGGATTAGAACAAAACATTCTGGAAGCTGAAACAAAAAAAAAAAAAAACTAATTACTTGTATCTATAGGAATGTCACCACATGCCATGTTGGAATAAGGAACACGTCTGAGATATTGCATTTATATGACAGCCTTGGGGAGGGGTGAGCTATCTCAGTCTTTGTATTATTACCAGACTTTTGGCAGGAGATGCCATTGGTTGTGCAATGTGCACTAAGCTGTGACCTAATAGGCCGAGATGTGTGAATCGTCACGGCGATGAAGATAAGTAGTGATGGACCTCTCCCTGGAGGTATTTCTGTCCTAGCAAGTGTGTGGAATCTAAACCTGTTTTATTGAACGCTCTCCATCTTTGGATTGCTTGATGTTCCACCCCAGGATAATCAAAGTAAGGCCTGAATACAGTGAATCTCCTGATGTGAACTGAGTATTGGTTTGAGCTGATTGGCACTTATTTTGATGCCTTATCTCCTGGAACAAATGGATGAATTTTGCACTTTTGTTCCAAAACGTCTGAATAGAGTAAGAAATTCTCCAATGTCAAAGGCTGGTTTGGGCTCAGCAGGCTAGAACTGTGATCATGAGGTTGTGGGTTCAGATCCCGTCTTCAGCAGAGTCACATCTGGTCCCTTGAGCAAGGCCCTTAACCCTCATGAATGCCCCAGGGATGCAGCATAAACAGCTGACCCTGCATTTGGACCTCAGACTTCCCTCTCACCTGTGTGTGTCTTTTGAAGCAGAGAATATGGGATATGTGAAAGGAAGCGTTCCAATGTACCTGTACTCCTACTTATGCGAACGGCAAATCAAGCATCATTTCTAGGGAATCGACCATGACCCTCGGAGGATGCGTATTGTTGGGTAATCCCCCTAAGAAGGGTTTAGGTCTGTCTTGTTGGCTATCACACATGGAGTTGAGGGCTTAGTCGGAACACCCCTAGTGAGCTCTCCTTAATGTTTCTGCTCCGGATCCACTTAGTGTTCTGCATAATCCCTCTAGCCTCGTTGTCCCAAGTGAGTGGATTAGAAAGAATTTCTTTCAGAGATGTTTTGCTTCATGAGATTATGGTTTCTGTGTTCTCAGCTGAACTTGCATAAATAAGGGGGTCAGGATTATGCAAATGAGCTTGAGGTGACCCACTAGGCAGCGAAGGTCTGACAAGAAGCTACGTCATGAACCACGTGGAACAAGATTTCACTCCGAGAGAAGTACTCTGACCTTGCTGTTTATCGACGGTAACCTCCTCCTCCGCTGATATGGGCTCACACGCTTTTTTTAAGGTGAATACTGCACAGCACTAGGGCCAGTTTATGGATTATCGACCGGGATGGGATTTCAGCATCTGGATCTCTTTCCACGTCAGGGAGAAAATAGTTGATCTAAACCGACAGCGATGTTCCTGGATGGAATTATTGTTACGTGCATGACTCATCCTTAAATGCTGAAAAACAGGTTCCCTGAATGGAATCAAAGTTTCAAAAAATATCTCAGGGCTGAGAAAAGTCATGTGGAATTTTTTATTTTCTGGTTCCAGGCTCATGTGAAGTATTTAGATAGTCTGGTGTATGTAGAGGATGAAAGCAAATGGTTCTGATAATATTTATTGTTATAAGATTAACTGCTAAACAAACACTGGGAAAGAAAGAACAAAGGACATCTCTGAGTACTGAGTACTCACTGCTAGCTATGAATACCCAGGAGACTGTCAGCCCACGTTCTTCAGTCACTCATGTCTTCATGGTGAAAACCAAGGAACTTTATGTCCTCAAAGAGTAACGGAACATAGAGACCTGAAGGGAAAACGTCACGGTTTGTCTATGAAATGTACTGCACTTTTCAAAAAGTAGACGGTGCTCTCTGAGGGTTTTGTCAATTCCGTAAATAGTGAGGGGAAGGGTGTGTCTCAGAAGCTTATGATCGGAAGGTCAGCAGTTCAAAAAGCAGCCAAATCTTTATTGGGGCCTTGAGCCCACAACCTCCAGGGGCACCAGATAAATGGCCCCCTTTGTGCTTTGAAGCAGAATCTCACCCTCGCCACGGCATTTGCGCGTGTGCGTCAAGTGGAAGAGCAAGGTGTGAAAACTGCACTGGAACTTGTGCAAATGGAAGATAAACAGGCAAATTTGAAACGAAACTTTATTGTCCAGACTGTAGCATAACAGTCATTTCCTGGCTGTGAGAGCGTGGTGTCGGCAGAAGGAATAGCATGTGTGAGATGCAGATGCTTGTAAATGATCGAAGGACTTGGGGAAGCCACATATAGGAAGCCACGCGGCCTGTGGGCCTGTCATGTGAGATTTCGCCTCTCTCCTGTGCAGATAAGTGTCCGGGGCCTCGTTAGTGACACTGTGCATGATGTGAAAAGGCTGCTCAGTCTGTCACTCACAAAGTAGCTAGACATCCTGCGTGTTTGAGGCCAGGTAATGATTCGTGTTGACCGGATAGATACAAGTTTGATTTATTCTACTGTCACTCATACGGAGCACTTAACAATGGTGGCTTTATGTATTCCGGAAAGCCTGTGACTGGTGGCCTTGCATTTCATGAGAAACATTCTCTCATTCTTTCAAATATTGTATATTTACGTAAGGCTGTGTTTTCATTCCAGCTATGAAAACACCCGTAAGTGAAATGGAAGATTACCACATTGGATTATGTGAACTTCATTGATCCCAGGGAAAAATTCTTGAAATAACTGAGGGCCTTCAGGAGCGACGACATAAACTGCATGATTGCTGTTTTACTTCTAATTGGAGCATTGTGAGTTGCAATGCCCTGACCCACCACATGGGGCACCATGGGTCACCATGGGTCAAGGTGGCTGGCCTTTATGTAAGATGGCCGCAAAAGGCAGACATAGTTTATTACTTTATCTCAGTAGGTTTTTTATATATTTTTTTAAAATATTTTTATAGGTTTTTTATATATAATTTCCTTTAACATTTCCAAGCAATCTATGTCATTAACATGTTCTTCCACTCCTAAAGAAATTAGTGATCCAGGAAATGTTCAGCAGCCGTAGGCCTCCACGAGCCTGCGCACGGCCCTGCTCTCCCCCATGACAGAATGGAACCTCGCACCTCATGAATTCCCTGCCTGACTTCATTAGATTTTCTTTCCTCCCGGAATCTGGCAGCGGAGCGTGTCCCAAATCACGTTCCCCTCACACATGCGAGCGATATTCCATTTTGGAGATATGTGGTCTGTACGTCAGCCTCTCATACTTTCCTCTGGACTTTTATAGATGGCGAGTGTGTGATTTCCAATCCGTAAAAGCGGAATGGTAGGATGCTGCCTGCACTCTCCAGCTCTGAGGCTGCTCTTTGGGGGGGGTGATGTATGGCTCATTGGGTTAGGACTCTCTGCCCGTGATCAGAAGGTCACCGGTTCAAATCCCAAAGCCTCCCTGCTGATACCTCCATCGGGCCCTTGAACAAGGCCCTTACCCCAGCTCCAGGGGCTCTGTGTGCTGGCTGACCCTGTGCTGTGACCCCCAAGCTCGCTCTCGCTTGTCTGTGTGTCTCACAGAGAGCAAGGGCAGATGGGTAAAAGTATTTGCCCATGTGGGGAAACTGTCAAGCGTCACTGTTCTGTAATGAGCCCATCAGGACAGATGTTTTCACAAGTTACTTGGTTTGTCTTGTATCTAACACACTGTATGTTTTGAGAAAGCAAGGTCAACCAGTGTCTGGGTCAATTGTGGGTTAAGGGCTTTACTCAAGGGCCCGACTCTGAAATTGGTCTTTTAACCCAGGGATTTGAATCAGCGACCTTCTGATTACTAGCACAGTGTCCAGTGAGCCACACGCCTTCCACAGTGTCGCAGGTGTCAGACAGTAGTTAAACCCTGCAGAGTGACTGGGCTCCGGAACCCATGAAATAGTGAAAGCAACCCCTTTACAGGGACGTGTATCAAAAGCCTCCGCGTCACTGGGAATGACTTCTTTTCTGTGATGAATGGTTTGTTTGGCCGCCGGATAGTTCATTTGTTCCATTTTGACCACAAGAATGTGTAGTTACAGCGATTTCAGACCAATCAGAAAGACTGGTTTGTTCGGAGTCCTGTTTACGGCAGCGGGTGTTTGCTGAGGGTGTTCCGCCGTTCCCTGTGTGATATGAAACGTGAGGAGCTTCCCCTTTCATCTGAAAGAGCCTCCATTGGCGGGAGCTTTTCTTTCTTCTGAAAGCCTGCTGATTTAGAAATTTAGGAAACGGTATGTCTGCAAAAGAGGGGTTCACTCCATGGGAACTGCAACGGAACAAATTCCTCAACCTAATTGGGTCACTGGAGGAACGCAAAGCACTGTTTGTGAAATAAACTCTTCAGACAAAAAAGCTACTGTAGATGTGGACGTGACCGTCTTGGCCTCGGTCTTGATTGGGGACCGAAATACTTGTGCAGTCACAAGAACATATTAATACTGTAGTTTAACCTGGCACTCTGGTTAACCTCAAGCAGCCTCTGGCTTGGGCAAAGTCGGCCTGCAGTTCATCGTTGTACCAGTGGGGGCGCCAATCTCCCCAGCACAAGTCCAGCACTTGGAGAGCACCTATTATGATCAAGGCTAAAATATAAAAATGGCACACAGAAAAGGTAATTCTGTTTCAGTTCACTATAGACTAGCTAAAGGATGCAGGGATTATGTCGCACCTCTCCCATGTGCCCCATGAACTCAACGTTGCATAAAATGAATCGTATTTTTGTTTTCATAGGAATCGGCCCCCTATACAATACCACCAACTGAGAGAGTTGGTTTGGGGTAATACACACCCATAGCAAGCAAGAGGGGGATTTAACCCTCACCCCTACCCACTAAGCCATTATGCTACCAAAAACTGTCTATTAATCATGAATTATCTGCTCAAGGCGAGTCATGGTGCTGAGATGTAGATGTTCATCTGTGATCAGCTCAGCTATTCCAGTCTCACTGGGTCTCCATCACACTGGTGCTTAGGGCTCTGAGCCAGGCACCAGCGATTATGGGCCGAGAACCCACTGAGTCAGTGTGAGACGCGGGATGAAACCCCCGAACTGAGACAAGTTTTCTTCTTCTTTGAACACAAAAAAACTGACAGCCGCATTGTTATTTAGGTGGGGGGGTGCTGTGTGGCTCTCTGGGTTAGGATGCTTTGTCTGTGATCAGAAGGTCACTAGGTCGAATCCTAGTGTCACCAGTGTAATTTCACCATTGGTCCCCTAACCATGACCCTCAACCCACATTTCCTCCAGGGACTGTCCGGATACAAGTGTCTGCTAAATACATTTAGTGTAATATTATTACTGTGAGTGTGCTGTGCCCTATCTGTCCATCACTGGAGATGTGGGGGGTGTGGGTGAAGGTGTCCGACAGTGCGGTGTGGCTCGTCCTTGGAGGGGGAGGGTGTGGCCTGTCCCGCTTTTGCAAGTGGCCGTTAAGGAGAGAGCATCTGCGGTCGAGAGACAGAGCCATTAATGTATCTGACATGCCTTTTCTGGGGCAGTAGATGAGAACCTGCACTCCTTCTCGCCGTGGTCTTGACTGCCCCCTACCTGCTGGAAGGGCTAATGCTGGGGGCCTCATCGATGGCGGCTTATAGCTGTCAGCAGCTGCAGCCTGAATCTCGGAGGTTAACAGGAAAGCCAGGTACTCCTGACCCTAAGAATGCAGTCGCATGCCTGTCCCATTGGCAAGTCCCCACACTGCTATCTTCATACTTTCTCTGGTCAGTAGCTGGAAGAGTAGATTGTGATGGTGGTATTAAGAACTGCGGGAGACAGGAGAGTCCAAAAGCAGTCAAACTGCCTGTCTGAAGGACTGAGCGTGGAATAAGGCGGGGGTGTCACATGCATCCGTGTTTACCACCACTGAGGACACACATTTGCATGGGGCCCCACATGGTTTTGGGGACCCCCTGTTGACCACAAACAGTCACTGCACCAGCCCCCACCCCTGGACAGATGGAGGTACAGCTGGGTGTTGGTGTCTGATGTTTTGTATCTCGTGAACCCACTCGAGTTCGGAGATGACCCTGCCTTTATACCGGCTCCCGACTCCGGGGAGACGGACCATGAGAGGGACCCAAAAGGAGTGAGAGTGGATGACTTAATGTCTCAGGGTTTTTGTTTCGCTGCTGTACCCCTGCCAGGAGCTTTAAAGAATGCGAGTGAGATGGGAGTCACAGACGTTCTGGATGTGGGTTAAACGAGAACATCAGCCCGCCCGGCATTTCGGAAACCTGAGGTACACATACTGGCATCTCATAGGACTGAAACAAAAGCAGCCTGTCGTACAAGCAGACCTCATGGATACATGAAGCTAAGCTTATTACCTGAATGACTTCCGATTTTTCTCGCATATCCACTGCAGGGCAAACTGGAAACAGAATGTGGGTTTTCCCTGCGTTTCATCCTGGAATGTAGCGTCATGTCATATCAGGAGTCTCGTACCGTCAGCCGGCTTCGCTGGGTAATACTCAGCCATGGAGTGACAGGTGCAAGTCAACCATTTCAGCACTGGTACACTGACAGACAGTTGCTCTACTCAGGCAACTGCTCTGCAGGAAGCAACAGCAAGTTTAGTATAGACTCCGGAGGTCAAGTATATTTTACTTTAAAGAAGAGAGAAACTTCGTCAATCCCAAGGAGAAGTTTTGTAAGGCATATGGTCCCTCCCCCATGCGGAATCGAATCCTGGTTTTCCACATAACATGCAGAGACACTAACCACTGTACTAACAAGGAAACAAATTGAATATCAGTAGTTTTCGATGAGAATAACCTAAACATGCTTAATTTACAACCAACAGTAGTTCCTCCGTGTCACGAGTGGTATTTCCCTGTTTATGGTGGCAGCAGCTCATGTTACAGATGATGATCTTGGGTAAACTACACGCCAGTCTGCCCACAGGCTGCCGTTAAATGTCAAACTGCCATTCAGTGCCTATGTTGGTTGATGGTTTTGCTGGGCACTCCAGAAATGGTGTTACTGGTAAACATTCTTATCTAATTGTGTCCTTCTGAATGCAGCTGTGTAAATAATGGCTTCAAAAACATGGACAAATTGGTTTCAAAGCAGCTTCCAAAGGCAGCAGCAAATACATGCTTTGTGTCTCTTATGTTATTTTGTGAATTAATCTCTAACTTATCAGGGGTTATTTTACTGCTGCTCTGCTGTACTTTTGGATATTTGTACAAGCATTTCTCTATACAGTTAGTGTGTTGTGGATGACAGAACTGGATATAATATAAAGGAGGAATTTATAAGTGCAGGTTAGGGCCTGGTGTGTCTGGGAATGTTCTGGAAGAGCCCCAGATCTTCTCAGACGACAAATGAAAACAGGAAGTCTGCAAAAGCAGGGATTGGGGGAATAGAGACCCTGTCATCTGCGTCCAAGTCCTAGATTTACCCCAATTAATGGCCTCACTGATGTTACTCTGTAGGTCCTGGGCGGATGTTTTATTGAGGAGATACAAGCGGCTTATTAGAAAATAAGACTGCAAGACTGTAGAGCAGAAAACGGGGATCCTACAAGTCGGATGACCTGAGCACCAAAGTAGCTCACTTCGCAGTGTGTTTCACTGAAGAGCCTGCATTACAAACTGAGTGTTGAGAAGCATGTTGTTAAGGAGCCACACAGATCACAGCGACGTGTTATTGCCTTTTAATGTATGAGAGATGGATTGACTGCGTGTACAGACACGAGAGAACACAACTGTCACTGGTGGCAAATGATCGGTTTCGGGAGGGAAAAACATTATGAGCATAGATCAAGCAGAGGTTCACTTTCGCTGCAACTCAACACGCATCACGCTGTCAACAAACGGGCGATTAGAGGGAGTGTTTGCGCTCACCTTCCCTGGGTTCTACTGCCAGACATTCCTCCATCAGTACGCCTCAGAGAAACTGGGGCTCATCTAGGACAATGATTCTGAAAACAGCTGGGGGGCGACTCAAAAGCAGGCGACGGGGCTGTTTTCGTTGGGTTGAGTGTGTGGTTACGGAAAATTTTTCCAGATATTTTAGTGTGTTAACAGTTTATGAAGATATTATGCTACTGTCCTATTTACAATTACCCCATTTTTTTTTTGTGAAATATTTTCGGTTCAGAATGAAATGTCATGACTTGATCGTGACTTTATTACCAAGGAAAAGGTCGGTCATGAGGATAAACCAGTTGAGAACCATTGATCTAGAACGTTCTTCTGAACAAGCTGGTTGAATAGCATGGGGTAATGGTGGCGTGGACTGAGATCTTTGTTTCTCTTCGCATTGCAGGCAGTCACAGGCCGGCGTTTCGCAGACAAGGACTTCTGTGGCAGCCTGGGAAACGGCATCTTGCTCTGCGAGTGAGTCTGGGCCGGCGTTTCACTTCAGGAAGACCCGTCCAGGGGACAGTGTGATCTTTCTGGAGCTTTATAACTCATGCTAACGTGGTCTGGTCGTTCTAGGCTGAGAAATGTGCCCTTGTCAACACTAAGGTCGCTTAGGAAGTTGACAGTTTGTTGGAGATTTCGCCACGGCAGCAGATTCACTTTGGACTTCCTTCAGTAATCGATTTTTGCTTGTATTCTTAAAAGCGCAGCAGTGAAGGTGGCTTGGTGACTCAGTGGATAGCACTGTTGCCTTGTACCTTTAATGTGTGAATCTTGCCCCTCACTTGGTATGTAGTTCAGTTTCCGGTTATTTTTATATAGCCCCTTTCACAAGACGCCTTACATGCTTGTGCTGTGATACTTTCCTGAATCATTTATATAGAATAATTCAAAAACAGGGAAAAGGGGAAGACAGCAGCGACAGCAGCCATGGTTCACATATTCGCCCTGTGCTGAGTTGAATTCCTCCTAGTGTGATGAGTTATTAAATTATTAAGTGCTATGCACTAGTGTGTCATCTGGGGTGTTCCTCGGCCTTGTGTCCGCTGTTTCCTGATATGGGCACTAGACCCGCCCTCAACTCTACGCCCGATAAATCACTGTGTGTGCCACATTGGGTGCCTGTGATCGGATGGTTGCTGGTTCAAATCCCACGGCTGGCTGAGTGATTTTGCCTTCGGGTCCCTTAGCAAAGACCCAGGGATTGTCTCAGACAGAAAACGTATTTCACTCCGGATCAAAGCCTCTGCTAAATTATTAATGATATTAAAAAATTTAAGATGAATGCTTGTAAAGATTAGGATGACTGCTTAGCTCTTTTAGTGAGCGTTATGGATGCTGCACCAGGGAGGTGTGCCCCACCAGTCAAAGGTGAAACGCTCAGACTCCGTCCTTAGTGTTGCCGGCGGGGTCGTAAGACCTGGGGGTGGCAGGGGAGCCGTGTACCCCCACCAATCTAAGTTGGCTTCATTCATCCCCCTAAAAAACAGACCTTTACGTTTAAAGTATTGAATTGTGCCCCCCACCAATATCAAACTCCCTTCTGCACTTGTCTGACTGGTTGTCCTTCATGCAGAAGCTGAACTTAGCACCAGTTTTCTTGACCTTTCACCGATTTGCCAGAATTAATTTGTCAAGGATTTGGCACCGGAGGCTGTCTTGGGGTTTGTCCGTCTGTAAAATGCCACTTCGAACAATGAGCCTAAGCGTGGGAGCCGTGGTGAGTCTCATTTGCTGCATGAAGCTCTCCACACACCAAGGCCACGAGGACCCTAGATGTGCTTCACAAAGCTGCTGCTGAAAGGATCATTATAGACGACAGCTTAGCGGTCTCTGCAGACGACAGCTGGACTGTTAACCAGTCACTGTTTCCAAATAGTCTCTTCTCGCAATGTTCTGAGCCGTTATGGCCATCTATCTTCCACAACTACTTCCTCCGTACTGGAACATGGGTCGCCCAGAGCCTATCCCAGAATGCATTGGGCACGAGGCAGGGGAACACCCTGTACGGGATGCCAGTTCATCACAGGGCTCATAGTCAACTATTACAGGGAATTTACAAACTCCATCCCGCCGAGGGAGAAAATACGAATAAAACATGCAGACTCTGCCTGCAGAGCACAGGGTGGGTCTCAAACTCTCTGAGGCACTGACCTTCCTACCTTGGTCAAAACACATGTGAGAAGTTCCTTCCTGTGTGTTCACCTCGTCAGCAATCACCCTGTCCTGTTCACCGCCTAATTGGGCTCCCGTTTCTGCACCCCGCTTAACTGGCCTCCCTCTGGCCCAGCCTGGCTTTGCCCATGTATGAGACAGATCCTGTCTTTCCCTGGAACGACAGTAGGGATTTGGAATGGCAGATATGCGCTCTCTGCCGCAGCGAGCGGCCCAGGCTCGCTCACATCGCTCACGGGAAGGAGGATGTCCAGCAAGAAGCCAGATTTTTCCTCTGGAGCTACAGACAATTTTGTTAAAAGCTCTGTTTAGTTGTGGGTTCATTCAATAATCAGTATTTTTAAGTAGTTTATAGAAGCTAAACGTGCTGTTTTGGATATTGGTGAAAAGTGGTAAGTTCAAATTCAGTTCAGTTTAATTTATTGTTATATAGTGTCTTTCATAACACAGTTGCCCCCAAGGTGCGTTATAGGAGTGTGGGGCTGTACATTATTAGTGAATAAAGATGAAATGGTTTGTGATACAGGCAAAATAAGGAAGCGGTGAGCACTCCAGTCTCTCCTGAAATTCCTCTCTGACGACAGTCAGATCCATGGACTCTTTCACAGGCCAAGTCACCAACCTGACCCCAAATCAGAATTCTGTTCCCGGCACGGTTTTCATATCCGCTCGTGCTGATGGAGACGCACCCCAACCCGTCCCAGCTTGTCCCCGCAGCCCTTAGGTGACGAGCCGAGTTCATACTTGACAAAAATACCACATTAAGCTTTTAATTGCATTTGCCTGAAATGACACGTCACGCATAACAATTGCCAAACGCAAAATGAGACATTAAAATGATGGCCTTTCGTTGCATACAGTAAATGACAGGTAATATGTATGAGCTGTTACCTTCTGTGCTGTCACTGTGACTGTTACATGTGACTTTTGCACGGATTGTTGTTGCTGCTGTGTGATGAATTGGCATCCTGTTCACGCCGCTGCCTTAGACACACACTCATCTCCTCTCACCATGTGCTGACCAAACCTTTATGGAAGATCAGTTGATGCGCGGCACACGTCCATATTCACGTCATTTCGGAAATGGCAACACGAGGACCCTTGAGGAACAAAGCTGGGTTTTGCTCTGGAGACGTCGTCGTGCTGGTGGACGTGCTGTCCATCTTCTGGGGCGGGCGAGGTCTTTTGCAGCCCTTAGCGGGTGCGTCCGTGCGAGCCGTTGGGCCTGATTCACTCACTTCCTCTGATTGAATGCTATGAATTTTTGAAACGGCTCATGGCGTGTTAATTTCGGTAATCATGTTTCATGACTCCCCTATGGGCTGTTTCCCAAAAATAAAAAGGGCTTCCTGAAATGCATTCCAAGGTCTGTTTCCATGCAAGTGATCTAGAAGTTTCAGTACAGAACCACGGCCCGGATGTGATCTCACAAATCTGAAATGTGGGCACAGGTGCCAAACGTATCTGCCAGTCATGCCCGCCTCCCTTGACGATGTGCATGCTCCTCCCCGTTTCCGTGGCTACAGCAGGGTGTGTGCAATGATGGCATCCCGGTGAAATTGGACCAGGCTGTCCCGCCCACCTCCTGGTCAAACGTACCATATTTTGGTTCCTGTGTTCTTTCGTGTGTCGTCAGTTGGCATGTCGCTCTATTACGCCCTATAATTACAAACTGCTGTATTTTGTTTCATTTCGATTAGTCTCGTTTGTCAGGACAGAAAACCGAGACGATTTAATTGGGTTGAACGTAACCATGGTGATTTCCCAGAGCCGTCCGGAGCTGAGGGAGAGCAGATACCAAGCAGTGTCAATTCACTGGGAGAGGATTTTCATTCTGATCCGAGGAAGCTGTTGAGGTGTGATTCTCACACCTGCGCGTACTGAGCAGCGGTGTTTATCAGCACTCAAACCATGCATTAGCATGGGGCCCTCAAGGGCCCTCTGCTGGCCACAAATAGCCACTACACTAATTATTAAATAAACGCCTTCCTTATTTAAGAGACACTAGCCAGCTAGCTAACTACAATCTTCTCACTCTATTCGCTAGGTGTTTCTTTTGAAACCGTGGGGGGGCGGGGGGGGACAGTTTGAGTGGAGCCCCTGAAACGCTAGACCTGTCCCTGGGCGTAATGGTGACGACATGAATTAAGTTTCCAGGATATGAAATGTTCACATAAAAGCAGGCTCTGCGGGGAGCTCGGGTGCCTTGGTCTTTCTGTTTCAGTTGCTTCGTGTTTTTTTTTTTTTTTTTTGTCAAAGGGATAATTCAGTGCTTTTT
>JAODJX010000015.1:3969466-3997307 GCA_026776945.1 Isichthys henryi
GAGTACAGCAGGGATCCCCCTGAGGCTGTCGAGTACAGCAGGGATCCCCCTGAGGCTGTCGAGTACAGCAGGGATCCCCCTGAAGCTGTCGAGTACAGCAGGGATCCCCCTGAGGCTGTCGAGTACAGCAGGGATCCCCCCCTTAGCTGTACCCTGTGGGTTATCGAGTACAGCAGGGATCCCCCTGAGGCTGTCGAGTACAGCAGGGATCCCCCTGAGGCTGTCGAGTACAGCAGGGATCCTCCAGCTGCTTCAGGCCCTATTTTTTTATTTATCCAGACAGCCTTTTAAATGTCAGCCTTAGGAGATCTTAGGAAGTGTCTTATCTAATGTAATGCCGGGAGTCAACCCTCTAAACATGTTAAAACAGAACAGCGTGATGTTATCAGCACTTTTGGAGAGATGTGCCTTTAATCTCCATTGCATGTTTGGTCTGCAGAAGGGTTCATTTTTCTGGGAAATATGCCGGGTCTGCTGGGTCATGCAGACGCTTGTAAGTGAGCAGGGGTGGCGTGAAGGACCATGTCTGTGCAGAACGGTGCTGGGTGGCCCAAATCTCAGCGGATGCTGATCTTCTGCTTTTTGATCTCAGGTTCTAATCACCATATACTGGCTGGGGAGAGCTGCCAACAGCTTCACGTCATACAGTGGACCCACGCTGGACCTGAAGGAGTTCGAAGGGCTGCTTTCTCAGATGAGAAAGGTACGGTCTGTCAGGGGGGAACCATTGTGGGCCAGGTCAGGAACTCTGGGTCAATGCTGGAAAGCATGTAGGGATGCTGTGTCAATGATCAGAAGGTCACTGATTCAAAGTCCCAAGGTTGGAGGAGCGATTTCACTATTGGGCTATTGAGCTTGGCCCCTAAGCCATTATCACTCATTTCTCAAAATATATGTCACTTTTGTAAAAGAGTCTAAATAAATAATGTAATATGGTAGGCGTCTTTCTCTAAATCTGAGGGGGAAGTCCCTTTCCTCTAGGAATCATCTTTAATAGCCCAACACTTTCATGAAGTGACCCTTACAGTGAGGTGTGTATGGTTTTGACTCATTTTTGTGGGTTAAATGTTGCATGATACACAACCCTTCTACAGTAGGTCATACGAAGTACATCAAGCTCAGGGAAAAGTTGCCAAATATTTATCGGCTCCCAAACTAACAAGTGAACCAACCCTCTACCCTCAGGTAGCATCAGGTCTTAGCAATGCGCTAAGAGTAAGTCCTCTCCTGGCAGCTCTGGCGTCATCCTGAAGTGTGTACATCACAGCAGGGTTTTTATCTGCCTGGGGGGTTTGGGGACGGGGGAGGGGGGGGTGCCTCACTGCTCGTGTATCTCACCAGGCATCAGGTTATGTTTGTTATGGCTCACTTTCCACAATAAAAATAAGGACATGCGAGACAAGAAGAGCGTTGGACGGCTGGAAATGCGTTGGCGAGTTAGTCGTTCAGTCAGTCCCTGGTCCAGGCAGAAAGTTATGTCGTGCTTCAGGCTGGCTTCCGGGTGATGTCCGTATCAAGGTTGAGTTTCAGTAGCGTTAGAGGAATTCCTGCATTGCAAGGAATTCCTCTCACAGCAGAGGACTGTCAAAAGCTGTCGTTTGTTCTCCTGGACCATTGGATGAATCATCGTATGCTGCCCTATACTCAGTCCTTTGGGGTCGGTCACTGTGTCGAACGACTCGACCAGGAGCTTCCTCAAGTTATCAAAACCGCTCTCTGTAGGAGGGGGCACTTACATTCTCTGTCCAGAGAGAGGGAGGACATGCCGTTGTTAATCGCTTGCTCAAGCGGGAAATTAGAAGCTAGCAGACCCCTGCATTGTCCTGTTTCGGTCTCTGAGGGTTCAGGCCCTATTGACTCGCCACCACCAGAGGTTCAGTGCAGTCTGGCCTGCTTTTCAAGGAGCCATTGTCAGTGTTGTCGACACGCCGTTGCTCCCCAGCCCAGGGACGTGGCGTGACCATGTTCTGTCTGTGCACCAGGAGGCCGAGGACACCGAGAGCTCCAATCGCAGTGTTCGCGACAGCGGCTACATCGACTGCTGGGACTCGGAGCGCAGTGACTCGCTCTCACCCCCGCGACACGGCCGTGACGACTCCTTCGACAGCCTGGACTCCTTCGGCTCCCGCTCGCAGCAGACGCCCTCCCCTGACGTGGTGTTCCGCGGCAGCAGTGATGGTGGGTACCAGCCCCTAGGAGATGGGAGGTGTAGGGGACCTTTGTCATGTATAGATCTGCCACAATAAATATCCAGATCAGCAAATGTGGTCGACCTTGTTTTCCAAGTCGGGGATGAAAGGTCAGCCCATGTGATTGGGGACACTGGGCATTGTGGGAAGCTGGGGACACGTTAGTAGTTTATCTGTGGACCTCGCAGCAGCTTAAGTTGGTCTGACTGCTTATCCTCATACCTCAGGCAGTGTAACTATCATGGCTGTTAATACCTGGGTGTCAGTCTGACTTTTATGGGCATTTTTGCACGTTTTTCTCTAAGGCTGTGGATCAAAACTGTCAAAACATCCGTAGCCCTTGCAAAAACATGAATTTTTGCTATAATTTTTCCTGTACATTTTGACATATGAATTTTCCTTGCTGCAGTATTGCTAGTTTTGGCTTGAACGTTTCTGTCTGTCTCTTTTAGCGATGTGTGCAAGTGTGTCTCCATCATTCAGGCAGTCAAGGTATCTCTGTCAGCGGGTCCCCAACCGGCGAAACTCGACTCAGTCTTGATACGAGTGCTGTTACGTGAGGAGGCCTGTCTGCGAACATGAGTTCGGTAACTGGAAAAGAAGGCCTCATCCTGTTATCCCTCTTCCGAGGCTCCAGAAGGCAGTGGGGGGGTTTTGCTTAGTCTGAGCGGGTGAGGTGGCCCCTCTTGTACTGGCAGTTTTAGGGCTGTGGGGCTGCGATCTGAGGCGGTCATGATTTTATTGTGGCGTCCTGCTTCAGCTGATGTGAAAGGAAAAGCAGGCGCCTGATTTTAGGGTTTTTGATGTAGCGGCCTTCTGGAGACGGGGGCAGGAAGCTGGGAGATGGGAGATGTTTGTAAGGGCTGTACTTAAGGCGCTGTGATGTCATTGGCAGGGCTGTGTAAAACATCAAGTGTCGGGCTGTACTCCGACCGGACTGTGTTTTTGACCCGGTTGCCGTCTGCGGTCCTTCAGACGACCAGCACTCTCTCTCTCATCCATCAGAGCCGCGGCTGGACTCTGCCTGCTGCCTGCCATAATTGGACTGGCCTCGGATTCCTGTTCAGGCTGTTTATTGGGGGTACTGGAAAATGAACAGCGATGGTTTTAATGGCACCATGACGCTGTATTGGAGAAGCAGATGGGAGATGGATGGATGGATTTAATGGTCTGCCTGAGAGGCAGGGAGATCCCAGCTAACACGGCTGCTGCTGGAAAGTCTCAACCAGCAGGATTTTATCCTACTTTGCCGGAAACTCGAGGTCTTTCCCCTGGGCACATGCAGCAATTACGTAAATAACCTTTTTTAAGCAATTGGTTCTGAATGAATAATTAGTAAAGGGCTGAGTGGTACGCTAAACGGGGACGCTGAGGTCTTGGAGCCCACCACAGGAGACATAAACCGTTTCTCTAAGCGGTTTGGGTTGAGAGACAGTGAGAGTCCGGCTTCCTGTTTGGTTGGTGTCTTTTTTTGTTTTGTACATTTGTTTTTTTTTTTGTAGCTTATCGGAAGTGTCGAGGAAGCGGGCGGCTTCCAAGTAAAGCTCTTAACGCAGGGGAGCAGTTTATAAGAGCACTATAGCTCTGGTGTCTAAAAGGCATGAGGGGGAGAGATGTCTGCAGAGAGAGCGCATGTGAGCGAAACAGGGTTTTGAAAAAGCATGCAGGTACGACCTCCTGAGGAATGCAAAGAGCGAGATGTTTCCTTCCATGTTTCCTGTGTTTGCCCACTGACACCGAGGGTTTTAATTCCGCTAATATAGGCCCCTGTTTGTTTTTTTCCTCTCTAGAGAGGGAATCATTTTTAAACCAAATGTGGTAAAAACCTGACTGCAGGGCATCATTTTGAAGCCGTGTGGTAGTTGTTGGCTGGTGTTGTAAGAATCCAGATCAGGGGAATCTGGTCCTGTCATCAGGTGAAGGACACCCCCCCAGGGCTGTAATGTGTGGATCAGTTCCATGGTCCCAGAATGGGAGGGGAGGGTCACCACTTTTTCCCAGCATGCACAGCACTCTCAATCCAGCCAATTACGCTGCGAATGAAGAGCCCGTTATTACTATTTACCCCAAATATGGCCGCTGACTTTGGCGTCCTCTGAGATGCCTGTTTCTGTGGTCGCTGCTCCCAGTCAGCTATGGAATTTACTTTAACAAGCCATAATTACTATGGGAGAAAACCGGGTCTTTCATATCGGCGGGACTTGCTCGCTGTAATTTGATCACCAGACTGGGGAGGTTGTGGACTGACCAGGTCCAAAAAAGAAACACTCCAGTCTTCTGAACTCTTCAGGTGAGCTACAATGTCCCCCTTTCATCTCCGTGTGACACCAATTTCATCGTGGGTCTCGCAGAGTAACTCAAACCAGAGAGTCTCAACTCACTCGCTTTCGGATGCAGTGCCCCACCTTGTGGACGGACCCTGAATTGCCGTTCAGTCAGGTGAATGCTTGATGTGCAAATATTAACTTTATCATATTTTACCAGTTTTTTTAAATAGTGCCTGGTAGGTGCTGTCCGTAGTTCTGGGTTTGTAGTCAGTATTACGTGCTGGGAGAGCCCAGTGGAACATCCTTAGTGAGCAGGACATGAATTCTTCTCTTGGTTCTAACATCTGCTTAACACCGTGCCATGGAATTTACGCAGAGTGAGGGAAATATGAAATTATGTAGAGCAAGAGATAATGAAATGATAAAAACATATACATGGTAAAATCGTAGTGAGCGAGGGGGGCTTTCCTCCTGCAGTCTGCTTCTTTGGGTTAGAGCTTGAGCTCTGAGGTGTCTTTGTCTTACCGCTGCTTGTAGAATAAACCTGAGATGTAAATGTGACTTGATGTGATGCTTTTGCTGTTACTTCCCTTCAGTCATGGCTTATGACTGGAGTAAAGGGCTGGGGGAGAAGAGAAGGCCAGTAAGCAAAGGGTTGAAGGATAAAGGTCATTTTTGCGGAGGCCCGCACATTGTAGCAGTAGCTGCATGTAGCTCTGTGTGTGTGTGCTGTTCTCCAGGGCCATGTCTGTCCCCCTGGTCAGGGCTAACTCCCCCCTCCGCCCCCCTCCATGTACCAGGCCGGGGCAGCGACTCGGAGGGCGACGCCCCCCAGAGGAAGCTGCCAGACATGCGGAGGGATGACATGCTGGCCCGCCGGCTGTCCTGTACCGAGCTGCGCACTGTGATGCCCTTCAACCAGTACCTGCCCAACAAGAGCAACCAGGGCGGCTATGTGCTCAGCGGCGCCCCCCACAGGCGGCCCAAGGCAGACGAGTGTCGGAGGAGCTGGAGTACCGCCACCTCCCCCGTCACAGCAGAAAAGCCCTTCAGGTAGGTACCAGCAAACCAGCACAGGTTATACAACCCGCACTGATGTGGTCAGGCAGGTATGTTATGTATGTGGAGCAGGTGCTGATTTGTTGGCGCAGGTGCTGATTTGTTGGAGCATGTGAGCCACACGGGTTGAGTGCTGGGTGTTTCTGTTTTTGTATCATCGGGGCGTAAATGCCTGTGATACCTGGCTTACAGGAATTCATCTTCCTTGGCATCACGCAGCAGTCCCCCAGAACCAGGGATCAGAACTCACCTTGTTACTTACCTGCACCTCCTACATGACCCGCGTGACAGTGTCAACTGTCAAGGTCGACTAAAGTAGACGGCGCTCTGCATGTTACGTGCTTCAGAAATATCTTACTAACACCGGTAGGGATGTGGTCGGATCCCAAATGGTGTTCGGCAGAGACCACCAGGACTGACCTGACTTGTCTTCTTATGTATGGGGATCCCAGGTAATGATGTCATGACCCCTATATCTCATCAGTCACATGGTATGACGGGAGAGATCCTATACAGCTCAGGTCTTTATTCTCTCGTAGATTATGTCTGAGACAAGACTCTCATCACAGCATGTTTTACTTACCAAAGGTCAAATTGACAACTTGGTGATGTTAAGGGGTTAATTTGACCGACATTTTACCAGTGGGGTGGTAAAGTGCCCTTTGGACTGTGTTATATTACAAACCAAAGATGTGATTCCCAGGCTCAGGAATTAATTAGTGCCTTAAATGGAATTAGCTCATTCATTCCTCATTTCAGTTTTTTTCCTGTGTTAATTATAGACTGTGCAGCTTCATAGGCCGACAGCTGTTTTTATAGACATTTGAACCACGATAAAAAGTGATTTTAAAGACTTCACCGTTATTCGGACTACTGCACTGTATCCAGTTTGCAAACACGTTTTAGTGATTAAGTTTATTTTCTCATTGCGAAGGGAATTTGGCACTAAAACACACCCCTCACCTCCTTAAAGTGGCCTTTAAGAAAGGCCAAAAACTCTCGTAAATGAATTTTCAGTGGGAAGTCATTACAGAATCCCGGACAGTCAAAGCTGAAGGCTTGAGTTGTTTTTTCCCCTTGTTTTCATTTGTAACTAAGGATTTCTGGAGTGGGGAGGGCTTATGATTCATGTTAAAACATTAGAAGCCTTTAAATTTCACCCGGTACGCCTTAGAGTGGAAATGCATGCCAGGGGGATCGTTTTTACTGTAGTGTGTCGGAGGAGGAGCTGAAAGAGAACAGATGTTTTCTTTTATTGTCCGGAGTTAAGATGTCATGTGAATTTCTCCTACTGTACACGAGCGGAGGAGATGTGGGAAACGCAGGCCCAGACCAGCACAGACCTCTACATTAGACTGTTTCTGTGGACTTTTTCGTAAGACTTGCACTCTCGAATGCCTTTCTCCATCCGCTGGCATAACCTGGCAGTCTGATGTCTCCGGACATCGTCTGACTTGATTTCATTAAAAAAAAATTGACCTATTGATCCAGAGCAGACCTGGCACATCCATGGCTGCTTATGAAGAGTCCATAAGTTTTTTTTTTTTTTTTTTTTTTTTTGACTGTAACCAAGAGCTCGTTGCTGTTTTTTCTGAATGCGCTGGAGGACACAGTATCACATGACCATCGCGAAGCTGGAGTTATGAATACAGAAGAGCAGCACCTGGGTATGGTGTGGCTCAGTGGGTTAGTACTGTGTGCCTGTGATCTCTCAGAAGGTCACAGGTTCAAATCCCAGGGAGTGATGTCACTGTTGGGCCACCGTTCTCAAAAAAAAAAAAAGATGTGAGTTGCTTTGGAAAAAAGTTTCTGCTTAATCAATAAAATATAAAGAGCAATGGTGAGCAGGGGGGTCTGTAGGCCCCTCTGGCTGCTCTGCTTGTGCTGAAAGTTACCCCCAGTCTGGCCTGAGTCGTGCCCAACCTGTGCTGCCAGTCCAGTGGTTTCCCAGCTGGGGCTCAGAAGCAGCTATGTGGTTTTCTGGCAGATTTACTGGTGTGTGTGTGTGGGCTGCCAGTAAGACCACAGATTCCAGTCCCTCACACATAATCGGTCATTTGAGCCACTTGCCTCTCCTGTCTGACAGATCCTGATTTACTGAGATCCTCACAGTTTGCCAAAAGGCTGAGGATTCTTGCCAGTCTGGAGCCGCCGGTGGTCAGAGGACTGCACAACAGCTAATTTCTTACCATGGATGACAGGAAACTCAGGCCTGTCCAGCTTGATGTTAAACCATCACACTTCTGTTGCGCACTTTCAGGATGACACAAAGCCCCTCCCTCACTTTCATGCGTTCCAGGCTTGTTTTTTCCTCTGGCTCGATTTTTTTTTTAATTTTTTTTTTCTATTCACCCCCCACCCCCAACTCATGATTTGCATTTGCATGTCTTCAGCTGTCTGGAGCCTATCCCAGAAGCTATGGGTGCAAGGGAAGGAGTAACCCTGGACGGGGCAGCTCCCCATCACAGGGCGCACACACACACCATCCCCATCCTGCAAAGGACAAATGGATATTGAAAATGAATGAATGAATAATTGAAAATTGGATGGCCGGTTGTACTTTTCTGATCACTGAGATCACTGCTCATGTTTGTTTTGAACTTTTTGTTGTTTTCAAACCGGTGTTTCTCTCAGAACGTGAGTGAGGGTCTCCCTGTGTGTCTGCTCTCACTCTCTTTGGTTTTCCTCTGAAGGGCGAATTCTCCGCTGCCGTTTTTTGTGTGTGTTCTGGTTCGGTAGCCGGTCCTGCTAACGACCGCCGGCTGTTCTCTCAGCAGTAGCGCGAGCCTTTCTCGGTCCGCCGAGCCGTCTGTGCTCCAGGTGACGGATGCCGCCGCGATGGCCACCATCGTTGTGACAAGCCCCCTCACCCCGTCCCCGAGGACCAGCCCAGCTTTGCTGAGGAAGGCCCTCGGAATGACCAGCGGCAATGGGTCTGATTCCACGGACCTGGAGAAGGACGACATGTCGACCAGACGCTCCGTCAGCTCGCCGAAACGCACCAACTCCAGCCCCACCCACTTCCTCCCGGTTCCGTCCGTCAGGCACAGCAGAGCCGAAAAGGCCGACGCCGGGGGCGGCAAAACATGGCAAAGAACGTCTTCAGGCGAGGATGATCGGTCCCCAGTGTGAGACTCCAGCCAGCCTCTCCTAAGCGTACACCCTACATCTGCCATTCATTGTTCATTTGGGCTGTGCTTCTCAAACTTTTTCAGCTACCCCCCTTTTAGAAGTGGAAAAACTCTCATGTTCCCCCCATCCCGCATTAACAGTATTTTGTCTATTATTAGGAAAATTTCAAAATCAGTTTCATTTTATTTTTTCCTAATAACATGAAGAAGTTAGTGTTTTTTTCTTTTCACCCATCAAAAGTCTGTTCATATCTTTATTTATGTTGTCTTGTTTGAATCTGACAGGTGTGTTAACATGAAAGTGCCACATTTGTTTTGTTTCGTTGTACATTTGTTTTGTCGTATGTTTGTTTTGTTTTTATTGTATGTTTGTTTCACTTTTATTTCTTTTGGTTCCTACATGAAACCGGCTCATTCAACTTTATTTCCATTCCACATTCACCCCGGATCATGCACGTCCTACCAGTAATTTTTCGACACTCCCCTGAGGGTGGGGGCACACGGTTCTTGAGAATTACTGCATTGAGAACCACAGACCAGATGCAGAAGATGTGGTAAACTCCACTGAGTTCTCACCACATATTTAACACGCTCCCGGCAGGTTTTCACAGAAAGGTCATTAATAGGTGTTAATATTTCACTGTCCCATTTCCCCAGTAGAGAAAAGTATCTCTCGTAGACAATCTCAGAGCTATAAGCCCTTAGCAGCTGATGTGCTTTATGGGAGAAATGGCTCCTCCATGTAAACCCAGCTCCGCAGTGAAGTAGCACAGGTGCTTCTTGATAATCCATGCCTGCCTTCACTCCAGCCACATGTTGCTTATGTTCTGTTATTGGTGCTTCATCTGCACATGGGTCTAGTCTTTTTTTTTTTTTGTAATTTTATTTGTTTTAATTGCCTTCGTTTGCACCATTGCCTGTTTTTAGCAGTGGTGCTGCCATGGATGACGTCATCACACCCGACGTGGCCCATTGCATCTCAAAAAGGGAAAGTGGGGGAGGGGGGAAGCTATGTCAGCAGCATGCTTGTTTGGGGGCTGAAGTGGGAGGAGATTTGAAGCCTCCTTTGCCTGAACAACCCCTGAATGTGTGTGTGTGTGCAGGAGTGGGTCTTCGCAAGGAATCTGTAAAATAAAACTGGCTTTATTTTTCATTTTCATTTGTTTTGGTTTCGTCCATCTGTGTCTGTATACACACCTGTATAAACAAGAGCCCAGTTTATTAGCTACACCTGCTAGTTAGCGCAAACAGGTCACTCCTCCAAACAGTGAATCATATGCTAAACCTCAGTGTGTATACAGCAGGCAGACAGGGTGAAGCGCTCAGCCAAGCATCAGAGTGGTCAGGACACCTGAGCAGAGTGATTTTCAGCATGGTGTGGACGTTGGGACCAAGCAGTGATTCCATCCTCTCAGAAATGACCGTCTTCCTGGGTTTTTCCACACAGCTCAGTGTCAAGAGTGAGAGGACAGTCGGCCAGACTTGCTAAAGCGGACAGGAAGTGCAAAAAGTATAGCTCAGTGCAACAGTGGTGTGCAGAGAGGCAGAGAGACATTTTGGACCAAAATCCCCGTTTCCAACAATTTTCTGAACCTCAAAGGATTTCAGCTTGTTCTGAAAACAAAATCGAGTACCTGGTGCTGGGTAGGCGGTACTTAATAAAGTGGGCGCTCAATGTATGTATGTATGTATATTTGTGTGTTTATAATATATATAATATACACACATGTGGATATATATATATGTAGACTATCATGTATATGTGTGCATTTATCTTCATCCGCATGACCTTGCTGTGTCGCGATAAACCTGCACCTTCATAGGAACGTGCCTTTGTTTTCTGCCGCTGCCTGTGCCAGTAGCTCTTCTCTGATGTCAGCTTTCGCTGTCGCATGTAGGCTGTGTGCCGGCAGTACAGTCTCTTGTTGGTCCCTTTCCCTCGGCAGCATGTGTGACGGCTGCACCCTGCCTGTAGTCTGCGTGTGACAGGCCGACAATAACTGAGGTTCTCTGACTTTGTTGTGGCTCCTGTTAAGACCACAAAGCAGAGAATCGGTTACAGCCGGCTTGGCGAGTCTTTCGTAGCTGCAGTCTGCCTCATTCAGGCCTCGCTGAGATTCCACATTGACTTGCTTCCCCTGGGATTTCTCTGCAAAGGTGACATGAAATGAGATAATGCCAACGTAGGCTTTTCCAGAAGGTTCTTGTATTGCTTTCCACATAAAATCCAAGGCTGTGGGTCATTTTCGGCGCACGCCTCTGAGGCAGCTATCTGCCATCTTCTTTGTCACATGTTGCATTTCCCCCGTTTGCCCCGATACAGAGAAATATGTCACTGACACTAATCAGTTTGTGTGTTTTGCGTACGTTTGTTTTTCCGCTCGTTCATAGCTTTTATTTTTCGTTTTCTTTTTATTTCTGTTTTTGTAGATACAGCCAAAGAAGTAGTGTGTCAGATGACCCAGAGTAAGTTCCCCTTCCATTTGTCCGGTTCACTCCTGCCCTGTGGAGGAAGCTGTGCCTTCTGAGCTAAGCTGCATGAATTTGCCTATGCCGTCCATCTCTCACACACTCACATGCGTGTTGGCTATCTGGCCCCGCCCCCAGCTCATGATTGGCGGAGCTGGCCGTCTGCACACACAACATGGCGGCACGCTCACGGCCTCACGCTGGGATTTACCTGTTCCCGTGCTCCCAGCTTCCCTGACTCTCTCATCTCGATGGACACCTTTCGCTTCGCACTTTCGGGTTCTTCCACGCTGATCCGGCCCAATCCTGCCCCTGAGACGGCCTTTCAGCACACCCCCCTCCGCGCTGAATCCCCCTGCACCGCTACGTCATGCTTGCTCTTTATTCTGCTGCACCTTCCCAAGGGATTCTGGGTAAAGGCGCCCCATTGCATGTGATTCTTGGAAGCTTGGCTCCCGGACTGTCACTGGTCAGTGGCTTGTTTGCACAGCGTTCTGTCCGACCTCTGTTACGCTTGGCTTTCTGGATTCTGTAACATTCTTCCCATTTTATCCCTGAATGTTATTGACATTGCTGTCCCATTGTGATATCCTCCCGAATAACGAGAGGCACTGTAGTTAAAGCCCTTATTCAGCTGAAATTAGCTACCTGGAGTGTAGATAAGGAACATTTCTGTTGGACAGTCATGACTTCCAGCTTAAATTAACCCAGCTAACTGAGAAGTCCTGCTATGGGGAACACCCCCCAGTAAGGCACTGATCCCTTCTGAAATCCGAAATAAACTAACCTTATAAAATCGTCTGTTCCTTTCTGCCATAGCAAGGGGCCTCCAGTATGGAACTCCATTCAGGGGGTTGTACTGGTTATCTAACTGGAAAACAGGCAGTAACATGGTGTATAGCTTAGTAGAGTACAGATCTGTATCCAGAAGGTCATGGGTTCAAATCCCATGGCCATCAGAGTTAAAAGTGGGCCGTTGAACAAGGCTCTTAAACCAGATCACTACAGGGATGCTGGCTGACCCTGCTCTCTGATCCACGCTCGTATGTCACTTTGGGCAGATGTGTGCTAAATAAATGTAATAATATTAGATGGTTTGCCGAAACAAGCAGGTGCCATCGTACAAATATTTTTTATAACAAACCCCCCTCCGTAAATATATAAAATGTAGACCTTGGTGACAATGGAACCTTGAATCTGAGGTGGATTTATTTCACTCTCACTGTTTGCTCTTGATACCCGTTAGATTCAGATCCACTAACCCCCCCACCGTCCCGTCCCGTCCCGCCCCGCCCCGTGGTCCATCGTGTAAGGGGACGAGGCCTCATTCCCACCCGGCTGGGATAATGGCGGCTGTATGGCCTCTCCCCTGTGTCTAGGAGCATGAGCCTGATCGACATGCGCTGCGACGAGGACGTCTTCCTGCAGCCACACAGCCAGGCTCGCCACGAGTACCTGCACAACCAATATAACCAGCTCCGCGAGGAGGACACCCACTGGCAGACTGTGAGTACTGCAGCTACCCTTCAGCCTCATTCATGCATGCTTACGTTTGTGTCCTTAGAATGGCTCCGCTTTTGAACATCTCAACCTCATTCCCAAAAGCTTTAGACGTTTGGACGAGATAATTGAATTCAGACTTAACCTATGTTGTAAATATTTCTCGTCCTTCCATGATTGGGATGTTCTGGAAAATGCGGCTCGTTAGATGTACTACTTTCTGGGTGAACAGTGCTTGGCATTTCGTTTCAGTAAGTCCTGTGATGGAGAGAGTGAAGCATTGGATGGTGATGTTGCACTACACGGGACGATCGGTCTCCCCCATAAAATTGCCAGAAGTATTTAGTCAATTTATGAATGTAAATTGATTTTATTTACGATTCAAAGTGTAATCTGTCTTATGGATTGAACCGCAGTGCTGATCATTTCACGGGAGGGGCTTTTTGACAGCATATGCGTTAGTTTTCCCTTTGAAACCAGGATAAATGCAGCCCATAGACACTCATTGTCGCCGTGCTTTACTGGAAATTTATGGAAGATTCTTGCACATTTTCTCTAAAAGGAGAATAGACAAAAGCTTACTGGTTAATGTGCTTCGATTTACGTGTTTTGGGGGCTCGTCCAGACACCGTGCTTCACTGGGATCCCAAAAAAAGCTTTGCATATATAGTGATCGTGTAGGCAGCCTTGACTGGGCAGTTAGACTTGCATTCAGATATTTAAGACAAGCTAGGCCTCTCTGTATGGATAAACTACTAATAACATTAATGATCACGACTGGTACGTGTTACATAGTTTTCATTCATTCTGTCACATTCATGGGCACCGAAGCATCGTATTGCAACCCTTAGTGACAAATTTGTTTTGTACGTCATTTTTCCCCATTGGCATTCATACATATTATAAATATAGTTATGGAGTTTCTGTGTAGTTTTTTTTTTCCATTTTCTGTGAAAGTTATGTGTTTTTTTTTCTATGAAAGTTATGTGTTTATTTGGTAGTTAGCTAACTAAGCAGTGTCTGTTCAAAATGGTTGAATTGTTTGAGAAGGAACCATGCTGGTATGACCGAATAATAGACGATTTCTTACAAACAGAAAGAAGAGTAGAATTTTCACTGATGTAATTCTGACCAGCTAAAATAAGAAAAATAGACAATTTTTGGTCATACTGCCAGCTGTTAACACTGCTACCCTCATTTTAAATGTCACCATTCTCGGCTGTGTTGTATCGATGGTGATGCAGTATCCTCATGATGATGATGTATCCATGGTGATGAGTGGTTCTGTGGTCTGGGCCCGCCGGTAGGATCTGGCCCGCTGGAAAAGCCGCAGGAGGAGCATCTCCCAGGACCTGATCAAGAAGGAGGAGGAGAGGAAGACGATGGAGAAGTTGATGAGCGAGGACGACGATTTGGCTCAGCGAAGGAAGAGCTTCAAGACCTACAAGGAGATAGTTGAAGAGAAGTATGTTGATGATGATGATGACCGCTTTGGTTCTCATGGCCACTTGTATGAGATCCTGTTTTCATTTATTCTGTGTTCTATGCCATCTTCTGGTATTCTGTTCTGCTCCTCTGGTATAGATATAACTTACTACAGTCCCTTGTGGTCTCTTATCTGTCTACATTTGTAATCTCCTGTCAAAATCCCACCATGGTCACTCTCTCTCTGTTTATAGTCTCCTATCAAACCCCAC
The DNA here is from genome assembly GCA_026776945.1 of Isichthys henryi. Lineage (NCBI taxonomy): Eukaryota > Metazoa > Chordata > Actinopteri > Osteoglossiformes > Mormyridae > Isichthys > Isichthys henryi. The sequence goes on from JAODJX010000015.1 coordinate 3,983,779, forward strand.
TGTGGTCTCTCTCTCTCTGTGATCTGTCTCTGTTTGAGGTTTCCTATCAAACCCCACTCTGGTCTCCTATCAAACCCCACTCTGGTCTCCTATCAAACCCCACTCTGGTCTCTCTCTCTCTGTGATCTGTCTCTGTTTGAGGTTTCCTATCAAACCCCACTCTGGTCTCCTATCAAACCCCACTCTGGTCTCCTATCAAACCCCACTGTGGTCTCTCTCTGTATGTGGTCTCCTATCAAACCCCACTGTGGTCCCTGTCTCCGATCATGCTCTCCTCTATAAACTCCAATCATGGTGTCCGCCCCTAGGGAGCGCCGTGAGCGGGAGCTCCACGAGATGTACCGGAACGCCCGGACACCGGAGGAGGCGGAGTCTGTGCTCCAACGCTACGCCCAGCGCTTCAGCATCAGCGAGGCGGTGCTGACACAGCTGCGGCTCCCCCGGCCATTGGAGAGGAGCATGTCAGCCGAGCCGGCCAGCTCCGCCCATGAGCCTGGCCCCATGCGCTACCTGAGGCAGCAGTCACTCCCGGCGCCCAGATTCACCTCCACTGTGGAGGCCATTGTGGCTAGGGTTCCTCCCATCCAAGTCCAGGAGAACTCCCCCACCCAAGCTCCACCCCAGAGGGCAGTGTCTTCACAAGCTTCCAGACCAGCAGCAATGCACTCCATCCAGGTATTACTTCTTACACCTATTTCCTTTAAAGAGTAATCAGTCTTGAACCCAGGTGGCAAATGTCCTTTATTTTTAGTGATCTACTCTGCCTTCATCATGTGAACAGTGTGAACAGCTGTTTATCAAGACAGACAGTTAGCTAATCGATTATAAAGCTTAGTAGCCAATCTGTACCAGTGGCAAATTAACAGCCACCTCTACCAGTATGATCCATATGAGACAGGCATTTGGTACGAAAAACAACACAAAACTCAAAACACAGCAAATAAGTCGACTCATTTCTCCAAAACATGAGTTTTCTTCCGACTGCTAAGGGTTCGGGGTGTCTTATGAGGGTGTAGGGCATGATTCTGTCTTTGCCCGTTTGCCTTTGGGAGACACAAGAATGTCTGATTAAGGCTGAAATTGAATGGAAGTCCCTGTTCTGTTGGGACCCGAAATGCTGCCAAGTGGACCCTCTTGAGAAGAAGTGGACCCCTCTGAGCACAAAGGCCCTCACAAGGCCGTCTGCCCGGCTGCCTGAATCTTTCATTCATGGTTTTTCGGTCCTGATGACCTATTTATAGCCACCTTCGCGTTCATCACAGTAACTCTTTGCTCTGCTACATATTTCTTCAGTCGTTGAGGGAGTCTAATTGCACAGAGCTGAATGTATGGACTATGACCGTGTCTTTCTCTCCTCCGAATAAATGAAAAACTGCATCTCTGAATGAGCAAGGGAACAGAGATCATGGTCTGGTTTTGTCCTTCAGAAAATGCAGAATGAAATGGGCCGTCGTTAACATCTGCGGCTCCTTGGCCTTGGCGCCTAAACAACGCGGAAGCTCGGCAACTCAATTAATCTGTGAGACTTATCAATGTGTGTGGCTGAGCATGTGACCGACACTAAATTGAAACCATAAAGTATTTATTAGATTATATCAAGCATAATAAAGCATTCAAAGCAAGTTGAAATGAGGTTCCTCAAGCTTTGTTCGTAGAGTGTAGAATCAGAGACGTTCTTAGTTCTGAGATGTGTATCTTGAACTTCAACTGAACTTTGTCATTCAAACTGTACAGGAAAGAGTGCACAGCTGGACGAAATCATGCATCTCCAGGCTAAGTGTACGAACATAGATATGACGCATTATACGTCATTATACAACAGCAGATCAACATAATGGAGAGAGAAGTTTGGACAGACTGTAATAAAAAAGAATATTCAACATTATTGCATTTTGGTAGAATTAAACAGTCCAAAAGTCATCATGTTGGGTGTGCATAGATGGCACTTTGGCCTGTATTTTTCCATGTGATGTGCTCACCTCCAGGTTTCTGACTGATCCATGGCATTTCTTTTGAATTGTTCCATAGTTTTACCTGTGTTGTTCGACAATAGAACCCCAACAGGGTTGTCTTTTTTTCCATTTAATTAAATTAATTATATAATTAACTTGTTGTAGTAGAGTATATTCCTTCATTTTTGGCTGTATTTGGTTCAAAATGTCAAGGCTGAACGTTAAATTCCAACGTAATGGAAGTCAGAATTCCCACATGTGAATTCCCAGAATCCTTTGCATCTGTCCTGAATGTTTACCCCTAGGTGAATCAGACAGCTCAGCTGGATGGAGATCCAGGGCAGGAATTCAGCAGCAGTGTGGACGGTGGGGGGCAAAGGGAAGCGAGCCCACCAGCGGTCTTCGAAAGCACAGCCCAGGTCCCATTCTCTCCCAGAAGGGAGCCGCAGTTGGTGACAACGGTGCTGGAGCTCAGACAGCAGGACGACGGTCCGCAGAACGCCCCCTGCAGGCTGGAGGGCCATGGTGCAGGGGCCCCATCACAGGAGACCAGGCTTGCCCGACCCACCTCTCTGCCCACGGTAAAGCAGCCTCTTCCTAAACAGTTATCCCTCATGCTCGTATTTTCATGTGACTCGGATTGGCTTATTTACTTATTCACTGCTTCCTCTACTCTCCGTCTCCTTAGAAGCTGCAGAGTGCGGACAGTGACCAGATTGCTGACGGCGCCTCAGAGCCTCTTCCGGCCAATGCTGAAGGAAACTCGCAGCACACAGGTCTGGAGTAACATATCGTTAACTGTTTTGTAGCATTTTGCTTGGAAGCACTGCCATCCAGTGGTCAGTCTCTGTACTGTTTTATAGAGTATGACTCCACACATTTCCCCCCAAATCTCCCAAATTTTCAGGCCAGTGCTAACAGTGGGTCTCTTCTGTGTTGCATTTCAGAAGATCAGCCTGCTGAAGAGGCCTCCAACTCTGGTGTGAAGGCCGCGTCACCAGAGAAGAAGTGTATTGCCACTGCCACCCTGCATATGGAGTGTTCCCCGGCACGTCAAACTCACAGCGCAGACGCAGGGGGCACTGTGGAGGTCTGTAAACTTGTCAGCAGATGGCGCTGTGGTGACCAGTTGGGTCACTGTGAGAGGATTTATGAACAGCAAGGACTGCACACAGACATGGCCCTTGAAATTCTAATGAATGAAACCAAAGTTTGGGACTATAATCCACACCTACTAAAAGTGCCCTTTTGTCCATCACTATCTGTGACCCAGCTGCCGGGTGAAATACAATAATTGCAGTATAGTTGTTCCTTGAGGGGTTCAGGCCTTTAGTATGTTCAGTTATCTTGCCCGTGCAGCTGCTTGGCCTGTCTGACATCACTGGCGACCTCCTCTCTCCCCCAGTCTCAGACGGAAAACGCAGAATTGATACCGGCCCAAGGAACAAAAGACAACCAGCTGTTCCCTCACATTCAGAGCCACATCCCACTGGTCAGAACTGACTGGACCTTTGACAAACCTGCACCAGGTACAGTCACACGTCATCAAATACTGATGGAGTCTATTTACAGAAAAATGTGATAAAACAACACGGCACCTTGTGATGATGCGTGGTTTTAAGCATGCATGTAACTCAGTCTCAACTTTCCCTCCTTTGCAGAGCCCATGGAGAGAGTCCAGAGTCATGTGGTCTATGTGAGTTACTTGGATGGGGATCCACTATATGACTCTGATTCTCTATTTCTGGTAGCACAGGCCAGGCTGTTAACTTTCACAGGATTTAAAGCATCATGGATCGTGTGAAAAATTTAATTATTCACCTTATTCATCCCAAAACACAGTCTAGCTGAAAGTCTTTACTTTGAATCAACATCATAATCAGTAACACAGTAAGCATTTAGTGATAATAATTCTATGTGTTATTAGAAGGGTGGAATGACTGCAGTGTACCGAGGAGGAAAGTTCATCTGAACAGGTTCACTTAGGCACTGTCTTTTCAGAGATTTCACTGTGGCTTGCAGTTAAACCACAAAATTGATAACAGATCAAGTCTAAATGTTAATTTTAAAACAACTGCTGCTTCTATAAAAAAAAAAAAATACTGCAAATGGCACTGAGAATTAGGCACTTTTTAGGCACGCTGTGAAAAAAACACACAACCTCCTTCCCATCATCCTCTCTGCTCTTTCGAGCTTTTACCTGCACGGTCACCATGTAGGGGGAGTAATGCCAGTTGTCCCTAATGGTTGCCCCCCCCCTCCCCTTTTGGCCATACGGGTGGGTGGGCTCTATCAGCTCCCCCCATTGAATCTGACCGGGAGGGTCGTCCGCTGGGTTTGGGACCCAGAAGAGGAGCGGAAACGTCAGGAGCGTTGGCAGCGAGAGCAGGAGCGCCTGCTTCAGGTACACAAGCCCTCACATGGGGCTGGCAGCCACGTCGCCCCCTAGAGGCACTTCAGGGCTCACCCGTCTGCCGCATGACCTGGCTGGTGAGCTACACAAGGGCTCTGGTCATTTCCCACCCCGCTTAATGATGCTGCTCGCCTGACTACCCAGCATTTCCATCTTCTCAGTTTTTATAACGCCCTTGTGGTCCAGCCATCCTCTTGAACTTTGACCCAGAGCAGGAGCCAGTGTAACTTCTCACGCTCGTCCCTGTTCACATGTTGTGGTCTCACTGAGCCCTGTAAGCTGTGCCCACAGCCATGACTTCAAAAGCTGCAGGTGTTTGATTGGACAGCCACATCATTACTGTGACTAATCAGGGCAGGGATGGAAGGAATCCTGGAAACATGGAAACCGTTTGTACTGATTACAATAATCTATTTACAATTACTGCAAGAAAGTAATTCAAACAAAATTCATTCGGGTAGATAAAAAGGATAAATATGAAAGGTCACATTATCAGTTGTCTTTTTATGTGTCGTTATAGTGATCAGACTTACAGGTTTCAGTGATATTTGGATGACGGATACATTTCTGCATTGATAAATGGGGAAAAAACAAAATCCCGCCCACATCACTGCCATTGGCTCAGCTGTGTCAGACCCTGCGGGGTCATTCTGGACGTTCATTGGCTTATGCGCCACATCGCCCCCTGCGCCAACTCTCCTCCCTCTGTCCTGTTCCTCAGTGGTGACACACCTCCTCTGTCTAGCAGGAGAGGTACCGGTTTCAGCAGGAGAAGCTGAGGCGGGACTGGGAGAGAGCACAGAGGGAGGTGGAGGAGGAGGAGAGTAGGTACCATGAAGAGGTGAGCACCCCGGCCTAGTGGGGCCAGAAGATTCTCATTGGTGGTACTTTGAAATGATGGTCAAAGCCTCCACTACATGCCTGTATCTTTCATCCTAAGGGATTTGCAAGAAGAGATATTGTTTGAAATATCTGACCAGGCTTTCCTCCAGTCTGAATTTTTAAGCTCAGTTTAGGAAGAGATTACGGTATTAATCCATGTAGAAGCATGAATAGTCTGAATTCTTGAAGGCTAAGGTGGAACTTAAGGTTCCCTGCAGTTATGGACAAAATGACACTTTATGAACCATTTGCTGTATTTTTTGACCCCACTAGATGGTGCTATCTGTTCAAAAACGGGCACAAAGCATCCCCCAAAGCCATGAGCACCACCTAGTGAGGTCAGAAAATGCAGCAAATTGTTCATGAAGCATCATTTTGTCCATCACTAGTTCCCTGATCGAGAATCAGAAATACATGTGAGCGGTTTTCGTCTGTCTTAAGAGGCCAAATTTTATGACAGATGCATAACTGGATGGAAGGGCATGTACTCAAAAACAGGTCAGTAGAATGAAGTGATGATTGATGCATAAGAGACATAGAAGTGCTGCGATTCTGCTGCTCCCCAGGAGCGGAAGATCCTGGAGGAGACTGTGGTGCCACTGATGCCCCGTTCATCCGCCGTGACCTCCCCCTGTCCTGGAGAGCCAGCTCTGCCCATTGTGCGCTCACTGGCCGACTGGGAGCGGAAGCAGGAACTGCTGGAAAGACAGAGGGTGGGTGGGGGTGTAATTCCTTATGTATCTATTATTCCCACTTTGTGTATCTGGATTACGTTCAGCGATCTGCTAGATATGAGATATGGAAGTGAGGAAACCGAGGATTAAACAAGGATCATACCTGACAATCAAGTTGCAGAAATTAAGCTCCATATGAGATGGTTCAGAAGAATCGTCACATGAGGTCACCAAGACTAAACACGTATTTTGTACACAGAAGGGTGAAGACCACGAGAACCTTCTTACAAATGAGAGAAGCGATGTTCTGACAGAACAGAAGATGCAGATGGAGTCTTGTTCAAAACCACCGGGAAGGTCTGTGCATCCTGTATTCGTGTCAGCAGTCATTATACTGATACACAGCTTTTATACACATCACACATCCACATTGTGTAAAACAATCAGACGGTGACTATTGTCTGTCTGCCCTGTTAGATCTTCATTGGTTGCCTGTAGTTGCTTGATATCAGACATTGTATATGTTGTTTTTGGGCCCCCTACCAGTTCATGGGTGTCCTGCTCCAGCCGTCCAGCAGCCATCGGACAGGTTCAGCAGAACGGCCAAACGCAACCCAGGGACCTAGGTCCACCTGTAACGACCGAGATGCTGGTTCCCAGGGGTGAGGAACCATTGCTGCCTGTGGGTGGGGTATCTGGAGGGCGAGTGAGGGCCGCCGTGGAAAGGTGTCGTTATCTCTGCTCTACTATGGTTACCCAGAAGATACTGGAACCTGTATCAAGTGAAATTTCTGTAGCCGGTGTGTTTGGCTTCTGTTCTAGGTTCATTATGTGACAGCCAGAAGCAAGAAATGAAGGAGTCACCTAGTAAAAGAACGTCTCTAGAACACAGCTGGAGCTGCCAGCAATCACTGGCCACGGGAATCAAGAGGTGTGTGTGTGTGTGTGTGTGTGCGTGTGTGCGCATGCGTATGCATATGCACATGTATCTGAGAGAGACACACACACGCCAAGTGTGTAAGATGCCAGCTTCAGCCCTTTTCAAGGAGTTTACTATTGCAGTACACACATTGGCCACAGGGTGTCACGATTTCACCTCCATCCATCCTTCCATTTACTGTATGCACTTGCCCTGAGCAAGATCATGGGGATCCAGAATCTATCCTGGAGGCTACAAGTGCAAAGTGGGAATTAAAGCCAGGATGGGGCGGCAAGCTGTCGCAGAGCACACGCGTCTTACACGGCTTACACACGCGTCTTACACGGCTTACACACGCGTCTTACACGCCTTACAGACGCGTCTTACACGGCTTACACACGCGTCTTACACACCTTTCACGCACGTCTTACACGCCTTACAGACGCGTCTTACACGCCTTACACACGCGTCTTACACGGCTTACACACGCGTCTTACACGGCTTACACACACGTCTTACACACCTTACACACATTCACATATACAGGCAATTTTGGCAACTGCACCTTTTTGGACTATGGGGGGGGGATCCAGGGCAACTGGGAGACAACAGGCAAACTCCATACATGTAGAGTCGGGGTGGGGGACGCAGCCCTGATCCCAGAGGTGTGAGGCGACTGCACCACAGTGTTATTCCGATTGTCACTTCACATTGGAAGCTATTGTTGTCAGTGCTTTTATTGGAGAGCTCCGGCTCCTCTAGAGAATATTGGTCACCTGGATTATATCCATGCCTCCCAGCACACAGCCCTTCTATGATTTCTGCTCACCCTGAATGCAGCCTTGCCTCTTCTCCAGTGTGGACATTGAGTTTGGCTTTTTTCTAGGACTGATTCTTACCAAGAGGTGGAGACTAACTACTTGTCTTCCTGGCCATCAGATGTCCAATCGCCAGTTGCTAACAGGTATGACGTCACCGATTCCAGTGTGTCACTGTTGTAATTTAGCAGAAAGTTAATCACATTTCTCATGCATGTGCTTATGAAGATCTCCACTGAAGTGATATTGTGGCTACAGGGTGACGTTATGGTCTGCTTCTAAGAGTAAACTTCTGACGTTCAAGAACTTTAATGGTTCCAGCGATGCTAAATAATGGTGGAACAATGTGTGGGAGAGCTGGACACCAGAGACGCTGATAGCGGGAACGTCTTGTACTGCCCCCTGCAGGTCGGTGAGCGGGAAGAAACTCTGCTCCAGTTGTAACCAACCGTTGGGCAGAGGAGCGGCCATGATCATCGAGACGCTCAGCCTCTGCTTTCACATCGGCTGTTTCAAGGTAAACGCATGCTGGTGTGACGTCAGCAGTTCAGATTCTTTATCTGCTGCTGGTGGACATTGAGCAGGAATATATAATATATTGAAATGCGCACACGTGGTTGTGGGGAAAATTAAGAAATTGTCAGTGGAAAAGTGCAACAGTACGAAAGCATTTGGAGTCATTTTCCGTTGCAGATGATTATAACGGCTATAACAGAATAAGCGATTCCTTTTCTAAGGAAAATTGCAATTTTTTACGTACTTTTTCCTACTTTTGATGTAATTCAGACAGATAGCGGTCTTAATGTTTCTGCAATTACACTTTATTTTCGGGGACATGTCAAAAGTAGTTAGCGTGGAAATACTTTAGGACAAATTCTTGTGTATTTTATTATTTAATATCAATACACGTTCGATTATTTGTGTAGTGTTCCCGTGGTTATATCCGATGTGACGTAAGCGGTGCTGACGCGGCTTTTTACTTCGCATGTTACTTGGTGTCTCCGCCGCAGTGTGGGATGTGTAAGGGCCAGCTGGGCGACACCAGCACCGGCACCGACGTAAGGATTCGCAACGGCCTGCTGACCTGCCAGCAGTGCTACATCGGGTCCCGCGGTGAGTGGCGCTACGGCGAATCGGGAACGCGCATGTATGGAGAATCCGTCATTAATATTCACCTGGCAAGCAGGCGCGTAAATATGAACATACAAATACGTCACAGTCTGGTAAATTGAAATATGAGCTTTAGTGATTTTTATGGGCATAAAACAAATGCTTTTTGTCTCATTTCCAGTTGCTGGACAACCCACCACGTTGTGACAAAAAAACGTGGGACAGTGGGAGAATTTTTGGGAATATTGATTTTTTTTTTCCCTTTCAAGACAATTGGCACATGTTCGTGGTCATTGAGCATTGAGAAACTTACATTAACCATTGTTCAAAAGTGCAAGCGTGGTTCTGAAAGCGTGCCCCCTTTGAATTATCTGTAACAGTTTATTGACCCTGTGATTGATGCCTATTTTACCGACTTTTGGACTGTTGTGCTATTTTGTTGACACCGTGTTTTTTTAAATTACACTCCAGGTGTAAAGCAGTTCACTGTATAAATATTATGACGTAAAGTGACTTGTTTCTATGCATCAAAATTCCACTTAAAATCGTGTAGTAGCGTTCAAAGAATAAGACAGGAGTTTCCCAATCATCTGTATGTTCGGTATAATAATATTCTGATTTAAGATACACCTAAGAATTGCATTATTTAAATATAATATTTATAAGCACACGATTTCATTGGTATCGAGGGATATCGGGCGTTTTAATGAGACTGCAGTTGCAAGCATCTAGCAACTATCCTCATACTTCGACAAACATGTATGATATGATCTTAAAAGAAACTTAACCTAATTGCCTTTCTTTAGTCATGTCACGTTTTTCCGACGTTGTAAATCAAAGTGAGCGAAATTATCAAGTATATTACACATGATAAATGGCTCTGTGCGATTAATCGAGAGAAAACATATGCAATTTTAATGGCAGAACGTCCAAAGTCCCGGACCTGCACTTCCTTAAGTCCGCTAAGCGTTTTGATTGTAACACTCACCAACCACGAAGTCTATTGAGAGACTCTCTGAAATACCCGCTTCTGTTTGGTGTTCAGGTCACCTCTGATTGGTCAGTTTTTAATGCTGAAAGTTTTGTTTTCGTTTTTTTCCCCCTTAAGACCCAGTTAATCGGCTTTGTTTTTTCGTTAGGATGGAAATTCTAAGATATGTGTAATTTATTGAAGACAATAAAGGAAACGTTTGTACGTTCATTACATTTGTAAGGGGGTAATGGTGTCATGCACACAGCTGTTTATAAACTGTAGTCCTACTGGGTTAGAAATTGCAAATGTCGCGTTAAGATCGTGCCTTAGAAAAGCACACGTACACGCCGTGGGTCTTGATTTGATATCCAAAGATTTTCTTTTCGTTGGCTGGACTTTTCTGGGCGGTTACGAAAGCTGCACGTAAGGAGAACCCCGGCGCGAATGGACCTTCGCTTCGGCATCATAGTACTTGTTTAGTTTTAATGAGATTAGATATGGAACGTCTCGTCTTTCTTTTCATCTGTTGACCCGGCAAAACAGTACAAACAGTGTATAGCCATATAGCGGCTGAACTGTAGCGCTACCCAATCGTTTCCACCATGTTAACACTACATGTTTTTTTAATCTGCAAAAACCTCGTGGAAAAGTCTCTTTCAGCTTCGTTGGGAAAATATGTTTTCATAAAAAACAGAACTGCGTCGTTTTAAATACATTTATCGTATAAACGTCGTAACAATAACAATGTGGTCCCTGTCGCCCGAATCGCCGACTGATTTACAGATAGGAGTACACTTGTATCGAACTATTAATTATTCTTGTTGTTGTTATTATTATTATACCAAAGAGGAGGGTCTAATGAACTTAAAAATCCTTTACGTTCAGAATAATTCCTTGATTTTACATCTATGCTGTTAATACGCATTCTGATTATATGGGCCTATTGTTTACTTCTGTATGTATACATGCCGTGTTTTCTATAAAACGATTTACAGTATTTACAGCATTATGTAAAGTATGAGCTGACGTTAGCGACCGTGGAATCGATATCATCTGAGACGGCGAAATAAGAACCGCTGTGTTGCGTATTTATTAACATACTCATCTTAAGATACGATCTGAATGTCAAATAACTATTAGTGATGCAATGACTTTTATAGGAAATGTATGTTTGTTTCTAAATAAAACTGTCCAAATGTAGCTCTCTTGTCTTTATTTGTCCAAACTTTCAAATGCAGAAGGAGATCGTCTTGTGCGTCTGTGTCCAATGATATGAAACGTTAAAACACCTTTCAATGACTGTCCAGGTGATTTTGATGCGTCGGCTAAGCGTCCGGAGAATGTTAAACGGACTGCTGTTGCGACATTGAAAACACGAGGGTAGCATAGCGCAAAAAGCCTACGTTATGAAGTAATAGGGCGTTCACACCCATTTTACAATAAAGCTATACGCACACCATGTCATGCTCGCATTAAAGGAGAAAAACGACGTTTACAATGTCTTGGAATGGAATATTAATTTCCTTCGAACATTACACTATTGGTATTTTGCTATTGCTGCGTTCACTACAACTTATACGATCTTATGTAAGCAAATCAAAATGTAATCTCAAAAACAGCTTGGTGCAACTGTCATGTGTTTATTTCAAGTTTATCCTTTTTTTATGAATAAATATACTGAGTGATTCTCCGATGAAGTCAGTCGAGAGCCCCAAGAAGTTTGTCCGCATTGCGGGAGGAACCTTGGGAAATAAAAAGGCGGTGCTAACTATATATTTAGCATTTTATCATCAACGATTCCGGTCAGGGAAACGCTGGGAAATTGTACGCACTGCTAGAAACTTTTCCCTTTAAAGCATTCATTGCCTACATATAAATAAAATTCAGATCTGGACTAAACCTTAAAAATGCCCGCTTAAAATGACTAAGACAGAAAGATGCAACATGCAGATGGAAATTAAATAAATACATTGTGTCAATCCACTCCATTTTCTCCCAAAACTAATGTATCCCGACTTTGTGTAAGGTGATAGTATCTGATGCAGTTTTTCAGCTTCTCCATAGACATCTAATGCGCATGTCCTGGGACCAAATATAGAGACAATTACGTATCAACACTACAACCGAGCCACACAAACAGCCGCAAAGAGACGCACAAACGTTTAAGTATTACTGCCAACAGTGAGATGTGTTTTTGTGCCTTTTAAGGAAGTATATCCCTCAAAACTAAACTGCTAATTGTAACACTTAAAATCAATCTGTCTCAACAAGCGAATCAGTAATTACAATATAGAAAATTGAATCGTTATATAAAAAAGGAAAAATGTCTCGATCGACAAAAAAACTCCGAGTTACAGAATCTAGTTTTCCCAGAATAAATGGAAGGATAACATGATAAAATGGAGCGGGAATTCGCTGCATGATCCCGAATAAGTGCCGACACATCACCTCGACAATAACACAGAGATTAGAATAAAATATTGTGGAGCACATGTTTGGGTTCCGTCTTGTTCTTAATAGACACGGACATTTTCTCCACATTGCCAAATGTTCCGGTCCATACATTTCTTCCTCTTCGGTTACAGCGACGTGTGTGCTGACGCCCTTTCTTGTAAGTGAATTGCTTCGGATGCACCGTACCCCGTTTTTCAGCTTGACGTTTCATCTAGAACATGCCCGTTTTTACTAAAGCGGCTTTGGCTCCATTCTGTCTTTGCAGCGAGGACAGCACGCTCGCAAACGGGCCGCCTAAGGAGTCCGGAATGGAAGTGATGGTTCCTGGGCCAGGCGCCCATCCCTGATTGGATGCGGTGCCGCCCAAAACGCCCGCAGCGGCCGCCTTCACTTGCTCCACAGAGCCGTTTCCGCCGCTGTTTACTTGTCCTCCAGTTGGACTCGGTCCTCCGCAGCTAGGGGCAGGATTTGGATTCGGTACCGGGCCACCCGTGCTGTCTGGATCGGTAGCTTTCGATTCCTTGTTGTCATCATCCCTGGAGTCCGATTTTTTTCCAGAAGATCCGTTCTTGGCTGCCGCAGCCGCAGAAGCAGCCGCCCGCTCCTGCTTGCGGAACTTCGCACGTCTGTTTTGAAACCACACCTAGATGCACAAGAAACATAATTTGCAAAGAAAACGCACAAAATTGTTTAAAAATCAATGCAAAGTACGCATGCGAAATCACAAGTGGGTCTAAATTCGTAATCGCTGCGTTAAAACTGGATCGATCGATATAAACTGATCATTTAACCATTTTTGTAATACTCAATTGTAATGCAATAATTTTTATTCAAATGCCATAATCACAACTCGACAGTTTTACTGGCGCAAATATTTTACCCAAGGGTGCAACTGAAGGACCTCCCTGGGGATTGATCGGGCAGCTTTTTTAATCACAGGGCGGCCCGATTCCGTACTCGCTCGCAGTTCCGGTGTTCTGGATAACTGCAGCTTAGACTGCGCTGTACCTGCACTCTCGCCTCGGTGAGGTCGATCTTCAGCGCCAGCTCCTCCCTGGTGTAAATGTCAGGGTAGTGAGTCTCGGCGAACACGCGCTCCAGTTCTTTGAGCTGCGCGCTCGTGAACGTGGTCCGGATGCGCCTCTGCTTGCGCTTCTCGTTCAAGCCGCCGTGATCCGTGAACAATTTGTAGGGAACTGAAACAAAATGAGAGCCCATGATCGAAGAATTCCCCAGTAGTGTTTAGACACTACTAAAATATTTCAACAATTGATAGAAAATTGGGAGAAAATAATACAATTCAGCAAAAAGTATTTTACACGAATCATTGTCGA
>JAODJX010000015.1:4004056-4016245 GCA_026776945.1 Isichthys henryi
CCCCGTCTCTCAGAACCTGCATGACTCTTGGTTTGCTGATGGCTGAGCAGCAGAGCACAATGTACTGTGGCGAAATGTGCAAATGTCATCCCTTTATTTCGCTGTATTTGCCGTCCTAATCTCGTTTTGTGGGAACAAGGTTATCTAATCGTGGGCTCTGCAGTTTGCTCTCCAGCTGTCCATTCTCCTGGTTTCATTGTGTCTCTTCCCCCAGAATTAAGCGTAATGTTTTGATTTTTTTTCTCTCGAACACAGAACAGCATTATCATTAGCATGTAGCGGTGAACGTGGCTCCCTGAATACCAACTAGTTACCAACTGCTTCCTCCAGACGTCGTGTATTTCAACAAAACGGTAAAACCATGAAAGGGTTGCGGTTTGTGATGAGACTGTCGAAACCTGAACCAACATGCTGAAGAACTGAGAATTATTCAAAAAATGACATGACTGTATACGATGAATAAATGTTACAGGTATGCAGTCCAAACATGCGTAGTTAAGTTAATTGTGTCTGTAAGACGGACGTAGGCCATGTGTATCATTGTTTGCATTGTAAAGAGTCCTTGAGAGTGAGAAAGGCGCAATTTCAATAAGACTTATTGATTATTATTATTATTATTGTTATTATTATGTGGACCGGCATGCCGTTGATGGTGTATCAGCTCCCGGACTTGGGTCTAAGCCGCTCCGTGACCCTGATCAGGATTCACAGTTGGAAGATGGATGGATGTTTACATGTTGCATATGAATGAGGTAATTTTGCTCATTTAAAAACTGAATAAATAGATTGAACTATGATGTGTTTAAGGGAAGCACACCTGCGCGGTAACGATGGCCGGATTTGAGCACGTGTGCCGCTGTGACTTGAGATCTCTCTCTTCTTCCCGTTACCGTGACGTTTGTGGCGGGTCCCCGGTCCAGCTGTGACGCCGCGACCCTGCAGCGGGGAGCAGATTGACGCCATTGTCTGGCCACACTGACCTTTTGTTGTAAGACCCTCAGCGGACATCGCAGACCCCCTCACATCAATTTGCCCGTATTGGACGTGGCGTTTCGGGGCTAACCCAATTTGCGGAGAAATGCACCTGTCCCTGCCTCCCCCTCTTCCGTCGGCCGAGCCCGGCGGAGCGGTGGATGACTTTTCCCGCGGCGGCCCTGACATGCCTCAGGCTGGCCTGGGCGTACCATCCCCAGATGCCACCATGAGGGCCATTTAGCTGCGCGCTAATGCGATTAGCGGACGTTAAGCGGATGCGAGCTCCGGTCGCGGAAAGGAGAGGAGGAGGCAGAAGAGTTCAAGATGCGATTAAGATGGCTGTGCGCATAATCGCCATGTTAAGTAAGGCGGAGCGTGCGAGCTCTCAGGGAGGGAAAAATAGACACGTTTATGCGAATTGGTTAATGATCTAGACCTGTATTAACGCTGAGGAGATTTGAACGGTGCTACAGGAGAACAGGAATGTTCCTTCTGGGCTGGCAAAGGGGTCCACGTCTGAGAAAACGAATCACCTGGCATTAGATATGTCGTATGGTCACACAAAGAAAGCGTATTTCGTTCATTCTGCTATTGCAGAGTTTTATGCTCTAAGAGGCTTTTGTCTGGGTTTTGGTCTATGCACAGCCTATATTTTCAGTGTTGTACTGTAAAAAGACTGACTAGTTTACAGGTTCATAATTACCAGCAGAACACTGGGATGAAGATTCTCCCCGGGATGACAACAGAAAGATTTGCGTAAATATTTTATTTGCTGCGTATTTTCAAATCAACAACAATAATAAGTTAAATAATACTGATAAAAATATTGATATTTTTGATTGATAATGTAAGAATTACATTAAAATACTAAATATTTAAACAGATAAATATTTTTTGTGTATCTGTAAATTACCACCAATAATTCCCAGATCTGCCAAATCATTCCTGCCAAGTCATGCTTGGCCACACAGTAACTTTTTCCTGAATATGAAGCTTATGAAATGAATGGTAATAGTTTACTTCCTCCTGATTCCGCCCTTTAGATCTGGTCACAGACAGAAAGGCACCTCCCTGACGGGTCCGGCGTCCCCTGATGACACGACTCTGAGGACGGGGACCCGGGTCAGAGCCTCTACCCGGACAGGGTCAGCGTGTCGCTCCTATGTGCCTGAGGCTCCCCGGCATCGGCATTACCAGCTCCCCGCACCTTCACCCCGCTCCCCGCGCCTTCCCCATGCTCCCCGCGCCTTCCCCATGCTCCCCGCGCCTTCACCCCGCTCCCCGCGCCTTCGCCTCGGTCCCCGCGCCTTCGGCCTGCTCCCCGCGCCTTCCCCATGCTCCCCGCGCCTTCCCCATGCTCTCCGCGCCTTCGCCTCGGTCCCCGCGCCTTCGGCCTGCTCCCCGCGCCTTCCCCATGCTCCCCGCACCTTCGCCCCGCTTGTCCTTCTGATCTGCGGGGGGTGACCTGTTGGCAGGCGGCCGGACAGCGTGACCCCATGTTCCGAGTCGTCGGCGGGCACACAGACCCCCGGCTGACCCCTCCGTGTCCCCTATTATAGTGCCGTCAGAAAGCTTTTAGCTTCCGCGGCGAGGCCAAAAGATTGATGGTGCAAATCCGAGTTAGAGGAGGAGAGCAGGTGGCCAGGAGGGAAATGGCCCCTTTAATGGGCCGCGAGCAGCGTAATTCAATAATTATGAAAAGTGACTTTGGAGCACCGGCAGACCCCCGCGTCTGGCCCGCGGCAGATGTCTGCGAGCGCCGTTGCCGGTAACAGGTGCCGACTCAGCCGTGCTGCCCGCGTCCTGAAGCAGCTCCGTCTCTAAACGTATTTATGGCAGAACGCCCATATGTTTCAGTTTAGCTATTCGTCCTCACTGTGTATTTAATGTTTTTGTGAGTTACTTCTATCAGCTTTGGGTATTTTGCGTGTGAAGGCTGAGTCTCACAATGTAAGTAGGCCTGTTTTTATGTGTGAGTTTACGTCACCGTTCTGTGAAGGTGACACCAGTTCTACTCTTGTTTAGGAGCGTCTACCTCCCTCCCTCTCAGTGCACCGCCATCCATCTTCCAGCCACTTATCCAGTCCAAGGGCACGATGCACAGGAACACCCCAGACAGGATGCCAGTCCATAACGGGGGCCACACTGTGGGCATTCTAGAGACACCGGTTAGTCTAAATATCTTTGGACTGCAAGAGGAAGCATGCAAACACTGGATACACAGACCAGGGCAGGATTTGAACCTGCAGCCCTGGCATGTGAGGCCACAGCTTGGGCTGGTTTTGCCACATATCCTCAATTTACTGCCACAAATGCATCACTAGTAGTGATGCACTGATAAGGAAATTTCTGGGCCGATAGCCGGTCATTTAAAAAACTGGCACCGATACCAGATGTTTGGAAGGTTCTGCTTAAATAAGTTTAAAGGGACACTCCGCCAAAATACATTTTAAAATTACATTATAAAAAGAAGAAAAAGTATTTATTTTTGGTAAGAGAGCACCAACTGTGGCATACATCAGTCCCAGAGCACTAAATCTTATATCTTTATAACATTTATAACAGGGAAGGACTGATGAAGTGTGATTAACTCCATCATTTTCTAAGTAATATCTTTTGATTTCGCATCATCTGCACTGAATTTTCTTTTGCAGTCAAACGCTTGTGTCACTGACAGACTGGCGTTACTCTGCAGTACTGCAGCCGTCTGTGTTGGAACAGATTTGTGTTTCAGAAACTCTTCCTACTCTTCACTGTCTCCCCTTAAGGTGACCAATGAAATTTATTTGGCTTGAAATGTCGTGATAGATACGAACAATGTTAGCAAAATTAATTTCTGGCAATGTTAAAATAATTCCATGCAGTAGAGATTTTTCTAGCTGTTTAGTACGCGGGTGTGCAAAGCGATATGGGTCAGCATTTTAAAGGGAATTTTCGGAGGTAAAAATCAGCTAATTTTCCCGTTAACGTTAACCGACTGATGGCCGATTTTTGCTGTATCAGCCGATAGTCGGTGCGTCTCTAATCCCTACTAATGCGATGTACACAACGCTGCTGTTTACCAGCACTGAAACTGTGCGTTTGTATGCAATCCCTGGTCTTTAGGGGGCCCCTGTTTGCCGCAAACGAGCTAAATGCTAAATACGTTCTTATTTGGGAGATACTGAAGTAGCTGCTAGTTTTTTTAAACATCCGAGGGGTGGCCGAGGGGGCCTGAATGGATTTTCTGAGTGACACCCCTAAAATAACAAACCTGCCCCTGTATGTAAATGCACCAGTGTCACCTAAACCACTGCAGGGCAGTTAGGGACGGTCTGGCTGACTAATCACTGACGACTCGGTGCGTAATGTGCATGCAGACACTCTCCTCTGTTCACTTGCTAACCTGTGTCTTAACCTGCTGAGCTAAACCCCCCCCCATCTCTACCCAACGTCCCAGCCAGCATCTCCATTAGAATCTTTTCATCACATCTTCACTCGCACTTTAAACTGCTTACGTTCTTCACCTTCTTTATCCTCCCTATCCAGTGTTAGTGTCCGTCCTGGTTGCTTTTTCATACATACTGATGCTTCCTTACTGAATTGAGATCTCGGTATGTTTCTCTGAACTGAAGAAAATCCAATAGTCCAGGCCATCAATTCAATTGGTTTTTATCAAAGTGGAGAACAATAAAGTGAAAGAGCTTCCTCTGGACGGCGGACGCGGGCCGCGGTTAGAACGGGCCTGATCCAATAACAGGAAGTAATTGACGATAACCGAATGGCAACACAATTCTCGCTCTGCCTCGTGTATTCGTCTGTCCGTATCTGTCCGTCTCGCGCATTGACCGTAAACTCATCCGTGGTTTGAACGGGAAGAATGGCTTCCTGGTACGTATCACACGGGAGGACGGGAGGGACAGCAGCTGATTCATCACTGAACGACGGGGGGGGGGGGGATCCGATGCTTGTGCTTAGTGGGGTGCGGATGGAGCTCATCGCTGATCATGTGACACTGCAGACACGGACGTCCACGGGCAGGAGGTACGGGGGGGCAAATATCATCTCTCAGGTCAGGGGGCAAATACCATCTCTCAGGTCAGGAATGAACAATCTGAACATTTGTTTAACAGCATCACAAATGATTTATTCATTTTAAAAATGACCAAAGATGGCGGCACGTTCAGACAGAGTGGTCATACTCTCTCCACTAGCTTGCAGGTTTTTAATTCTTTATCGTGTTACGCCTCTTACGATAAATATTCTTTTCAGTTTCCATTTCTGTTGTCGTTATTTTACAATTGCTGCACAAGAAAAAGCCATTTTTGTACTGAAGTATAACGGCAATGAAGCCCTCATCTTATTTAGCCAATGCTTTCATCCAAAATGACATAGTTTTTTTTCTTTCTGACAATGCAGGGTCAGCGGGTTCCAGGAGCAGTTGGGGTGAAAGGCCTGGCTCAAGGGCCCAACGGTGACACCACTCCACCGACCCTGGGATTCGAACCAGCAACCTTCTGATGACAAGCACAGCATCTTAACCCTAACCCAGTCACACACCTCCGCGTGACCTCACTTTGTTGGTGTTTGACACTCTGCACAACTTCTGTATCCTGTGACGTTTCCAGTATCAAACCCTAACTGATATCGACCTCACTTTATCTTCAGTTCATTGCATCATATGCAGTATTTTCTGCCATTGATCAATCATTCACAGCCTTGACATACATGAAAATCCCAAACCTCCGATGCTGTTCTATCCCACTTATCCTAATAATGAAAAAATTGTATTTATCTAATGTCCATCATGTTCCTCAGATGATTTTTAGAGCTGCTTATCATTCCTTGTTTTCTTGTCCAACACACCACAAGGAAGTGAGAGTCCTCAGTGTGAACCCTGTTCCCACTGGGGTGTCGGGGTGGCAGGATTGCTGTCACTTTACTGTTCCGTTTCCCCCCGCTGGGGCAAACCGCCACGTCGGCCTGATGATTAAAACCAAACACACTCAGCTTCCCCACCGGAAGTGCTCTCCCCATCTGTGACTGGCCCGGTTTCAAGATCTGATCGCTCTGTTTTTCGGTGAAAGACGATCGCCTCTCAGCCGGGGGATGTATTCGCAAGTCGGCGTCAATACCGGGATCGATAAAGACAATAAGAGAGAAATGGTAGCTAATGCACGCTGAGAACGAAGGAGGCATCGATTTGGAGGGTGATTTGATTAGGGCCTGGGCTGGTTCGCCGTTTTGTGGGCAGGGAGGCCGCCGCTGGCATCTCTGCGCAGATTTGTGGGGGGAAAGCGATGCGGTGGCGACCCGCTGGTGGGTTAGGGGGAGCCGCGGGTCGGCAGCAGGTGCAGGGCAGCAGGGTTAAGTACAATAGGGGGCCGGCGGGCCGCGGATCGGCAGCAGACTGCGGATGGGATAATTCAATCAGCAGTGTGATTCAATTAGCTGGGTCTCTGGGGCCGCCAGTGAGTGCCGGGGCCCCTCCCAGACACTCCGCCGGGCCCTGGTGGGGCCCCGCAGGACGAATGCAGATGAAATCTGAAATATGAAAATCCCGAATAATTTATGGGACCTGTCAGGAGTGCTGGCTGTCTGGCTGGGTAGGGAGCAGGGTGGTGGTTTCCATGGAGACGGCGGGGAGATCAGCGAGCGGTACGTAAACAGTAAGAACGCACTTTAACAGATCATCTCGCTTAGTATAGCGCCTTTCCACGCACACATGTGGCTTTACAAACCACCTCCTGCTCCACAGCGTCCACCCTCTGTCCTGAACGCACACCTCCAGTAGACACCCGTTACGCCCCCCCATTCCCCCTCCCCAGGTTGGAGATGGACAGCCGGGTGTTGCTCTGTGGCAAACCCACACCTTGAGCAGAAGGAGCCCCGGAATAATCCGGAACGGGCTGTTAGACAAATTGCCGCTCATTGTGAAGCAGCTCACGTCCCCCCACTGCACGTCACAGCGAATCTTTGTTCATTTGCTTAGATTTCCCTGCTATTTTTATTATTTATCCCAGCATCCATTATCAAATGTAGAAATCAAATTAGCAGCCGGTTATTTAATGTGCAGATGGATGTTTGTGGCTCTGTAATATGTTATGACTAAGGGCCTCTGGCTCCTCCCCCCCCCATCCACAGGGAGGTAATGATCGCAGCAGTCGTCCCAGCTGACGTGGCCGGAAGCTCTGATTGGTCAGTGCTAAGACAGTAGGGGGGGCAGGTGAGTGACGTCTGACAGCCGTTACAACTCCAGTCATTTCGGTCTTGATTTGCAGAATCGGTTCAACAGTGTCTGCGTGCGTGTGTGTGTGTGTGTGTGTGTGTGCCGGGAGTTAATGTGGAAGATTTAAGAATATAAGAATTTTGATACAATCAGTATTTCATCTGTTTTTTAAAATAACAAGTTAATAAGTTGTTATGTTTTAACATTCATTTCTTTGACATCTCTGTATATAATTAAACACGTTACAAAATCCAATCAGACGACAAAAAGCTCATTTATAAGACTCATTCAAACATGGTCAATGAAATTCTGCCAACTGAAATCTTTAAGGAGAGTCACACATCCAGCCGAGTGTCTGGGGTGGGCTTCTTTCTGGGGCCCCCGCCCCTCTCAAATGCTTAGTGGGGCCAGAAGATCGTAGCTAGCTAACATCTCCTACATAAGGAATTTAATTTAATATTTAGTGCAGTGACTGTTTGGTGTGAGTGATGATGAACCCCAACTGCTGATCAGACCATCGGTGCTGAGGGTGGGGTGGGGGTGCCGTTTGTGAATTAGCACAACATGAGTGGAAGATGTTCTGATTCAAATGCTGTGCATCCGATTGAATCCCTCACCTGATCTGGCAACCAGGAATGGGGCCCTTTGTGCCAAAGGATGCAAATTCCTAATAATCTGCGCTGGAGGAGACAGATGAGCAGCTTCCTTGTGGCCAGACGGTCGGCTAAATGAAGCCATTTTAACCGGATTAAAGGGGCCCTTCGGCGCCCAAAGACCCGCCGCCTCCGCTGCCGTTTCATTAGATTTTCCGACCTTATTGCCGCCGGATTCGATAATGATGAAATCCTGCCCAACTGGCCCCGTCCTGCTTGATATTCCATCAGGAAATGTTCTCCGGGGGGAGGCGGGTGTTTCCGTTTCGCCCGCTTGCAGAGCACGGAGACGGATGCCCGTTCAGTTCCGGGGGTCGGCCCTGGAGACGGTGATGTGCTCAGCTTTGCCGGTTCACCTCTGAGACGGCTGTGCGGAATACAAGTGCGGAGGCAGGCATCTCGGCAACCTGTCAATCGGCTCAGTCAGGTTCCACGTGGGGAAATAAAGGTATGTTCACAAGGACCCATTTGACGACTGAGACCAGCACTGATCTGTGTCTGGACGGTTGTGGGGCGGTGCAACGACGGCGAGGTTTTTGGCGAGCTTGTCGCTGCTCCGTGTCACGGGGGGTGACATTACACGCCTGTTTGAAAGGCCCCTCTCCTGCCCAGTGCATCACCATTGTCTTCCCCTTTTACTCCCTGTTCAGTGTTTGTTCCCTGTGGAATTCCCCCAGCGGCCCCCACCAGCCCCCCCCCCCCCCCCAGAGGACAAGGACACGGCGCTCCTGTCCTTTGCATACACTGAGGCAGACTCTGACTCCCGGAGAGCACAGATGCACCTCCGAGACGCTGCAGTGCGCAGTTCAGAAGGACAGAACCTCTTCAGTTCTCTTCCTGTTACTCTCATTCACCTGAAATCTTGGCCTTATGCTTCCGATCAACCTCAGTCAGGCAGAGAAATCTGGGGGGAAAGATTCTGATGCTTTAAGGCAGGTTTAAATATGCAGGACATTCATATACCCTGGAAGCACGTCTCATACAAGTTAATTTGGTTGAATAATTTTGGTTGAATAATAATGTATTTAAATATTAGCATATGACTTATTCTCATATTTAAATCCTATTTTACTTAGTCTGTGCATGAAATATATAGTTAATATTTTTACATTTCTGTTGGGTAGCTCAGCGAGTACAGCATCGTGCAGCCAGCAGAAAATACCTGGGTTCGAATCCCTGGGAGTCGCCTTGGACAAAAACATCAGACAAATGAATATCCTGGGAGAAATGGAGCAGGTAAATAGGTTGAATCTCTATGAAACGGCATAAACAGACGCTGGCAGTGCGAGAGACGCCCCCTGCATGATAATGTTCGTTCACGTTAATTTTTGCCTATTTCCACATCCCCGCTCCCTAAGGTCGGGCAGCCAGACGCCCTGTCCTGTGCCCTCCCCAGGAAGACTGTATAATACTGCATAGTGCTGCAGCCACATCTGGTGCAGATGTTCTCCTTAATGGAGGAGGACCTTGCATTCCCACTGCCTAGCCAGGCCCCCCTCACCTTTTAATGGGCTAGCACCTGGACGGCTCCCGTGTCCCAGAGATGGTGTGTTTGAGTCCCCTGCCCCCCCCCATCACCAGGAAGTCCAGCGCCTGAGACTTAAGAGCGCTTAGCAGCCGGCCGTACCACGCTGTGTGGGGCGGTGCCCCTGGGGTCCGATCGGACTGGCCCATTCATGCTGCCGTCTGCAGCGGAGATCTTGGGGGCTTTCATCCAGCGGGGGCTTGGCCTCGCTCTAGGCATCATCAATCATGTCCCTGCAGCCGCTTTGCCTGTGTGAAGACATGCCTCATTACACCCTTCAAGGGGATCAGGAGGGGCGGGGGTACATAGCTATACACTCACACAGACCTGTACTGACACCAGTATACAAACTCTGAGTAAGTCGGATTCATCCCCCCCAACCCATTCAGGACACCTTACAGCGAAAAACACATAAGCCAGAAATGTACTAGTGTTACATACTGAAGAATGCGTACCAATTAAATGAAAGGTAAAGTGTGTATTTGCTGCAGAACCTCTGTAAACTCTTGTAAATCTTGATTTTTTTTGTAAACGTGGATTTATTCAAGTTTTATTTAAGTCTGTGTCGCTGGAATAACACCACAGTCTCCTGTTTGATCCATCTTTTATGATTTGCTCACCCTAACATACATTAATTCAGGGAAATGTTAGACAAAGATATTGCACCCTCTTACACGTCTAGACAGTGCTGCGAATTACAATTTACACATACACACACACACACTGCATACCATTTTAATCTTTCTTTAATCATTATCTACACCACAACAGAAAATCAAATAACGAAGTATAATAAAATCAAAACAAAAAAAATACTCTGTCATTGTAGTGATGTAAAAAAATTTCACTATATGAAGTTGCTAAAAATATTGCAGTGTGTATGTAAACCTTATGTAACGTGATGGATAAAGGGTGTTTTACGAGGGCAGTGGCTGCCTTGGATAATCCTGAATATCCCCCCACTTCCATCCTGCTCTGCCCCATTCTGACTCTCCCCCTAACTTTTTTAATAATGATTTTTTTTTTCACGAGCCAAGAGCTGCTGGCCAGTTCCTGGCGGTATCGCGTGATCCGATTAAGGTTCTATTTCACGGCAGATGGTGCAGCGCAATAAAGGAGGATGCATGAAAACGGCCCCCCTGTCCATCAATTAGAGTGTTATGAGCGACCGAAGGCTAGACCTCGCTGCAGGAAACGTCACATACCTGCCCTGCATGCATCCTAAAATGAAGCCACCCACTCCTGGGACGCCCCCCCCCCCCCCGCCCCGCTCTCTCAGGCCTTTTTACCGGCACAATGAAAACTCCCATATAGACACGCTTGATACTGGATATATGACATGTACACCATCCTATTAACATACATTCATTCATTCTTTCTGCAGTATATATTGTATCATTCAGGGTGTTATATTGGGTTATTTTTTAATTAACTGTGACATTAAACTGACTTTTGGATGCTTCACTGTGTATTGGGTCACTTATTGTAATTGACAACATGGCTTTCAAATACCCCGATTAGCTCTTTGTAGTTATAAGATGCTCTTCTTTAGATTTACTGTATGGGCTGCGACCTCCTCCGGTCTCTCTGTGCACAAGGACCTGATCTGTCCGCAGGCGTCCGGCAACACGTTTCCTCGTGAATTCCTTGGGAACCAATTGTGTCCGATAAGGATCATTTATCATCCGCGACAATCTGAAATAAAGGGGATCGGACGAACTGTAAAGGCCCATTTAAAGTTTGGCTTAAGGAAAGAGAGAAGAAAAGATGGATGTGAAGGAGGAGAGGAACAAAATGAGATCAGATGTCAGGAAAAGTTGGGTTTGTATACAGAAAGTGCTGTTGTTTCATTAGGCGTCATCCATGAATTTAAATCTAATTTGGGCCATCGGCTTTCCTCGAGTGTCCTGAATGGCTTAAACGGCCGGGATCGGCCCACTTTCTATCCTGTGTTATCATTTTCATAATGTTTCTTTATGCGGTCCAGGTCAGCCTATAGGGCTCACTGAGGGGGGCTCTGGAGTATAAGGGCCCACATCCGAGAACAGCGAGCCCCCTGCAGGTGTGACTGGCAGGCCGTGCCCCCAATAGGGCACGTCCGGCCCTCGCAGACCCCCTACCATGGCTGCCTGTGTATCTGGGGCATGCGCACACACACATACACACATTCGGCCAATGGGCTGGAGGTGCCAACTGGGAAGTGGCCAATGGGAGCGTGCGAGGTGAAACCGTACGAGACAGCATGGAAATCATCGACAGAGGGTGAAAATATGGGTGGTTTCATGGAAAGTAGGCAAAGACCCTCAAAAGAAGCTCATTTTATGGATCAGGTTGTTAATGACATGTTATTAGGTGCAATTTTACGTGTCTAATGATGGAAGAAGTTCTTCCATGATGATGAAATGATTTCCAGAAGGCAGTCAGTCCTTGACCTCCTATGCCATAAGCATTCCATGGTGGCTGTAGTGCCGTATTAAGCGGACGGAGGGATACTGACAGCAGAAAAACGCAGCAGAGTGAAAACCTAGAAACTCATTTACATATGAACAGCGATCCCAGCAAAGGCCCAGTCCCACGTGCTGTAGGATGACAGGGCTTTGATTAGCCGTATTAGCCTGTTAGCCCCGGCAAAGGCCCAGTCCCACGTGCTGTAGGATGACGGGGCTTTGATTAGCCGTATTAGCCTGTTAGCCCCGGCAAAGGCCCAGTCCCACGTGCTGTAGGATGACGGGGCTTTGATTAGCCGTATTAGCCTGTTAGCCCCGGCAAAGGCCCAGTCCCACGTGCTGTAGGATGACGGGGCTTTGATTAGCCGTATTAGCCTGTTA
>JAODJX010000015.1:4016345-4029601 GCA_026776945.1 Isichthys henryi
GCCTGTTAGCCCCGGCAAAGGCCCAGTCCCACGTGCTGTAGGATGACGGGGCTTTGATTAGCCGTATTAGCCTGTTATCCCCGGCAAACGCCCAGTCCCACGTGCTGTAGGATGACGGGGCTTTAATTAGCCTTATTAGCCTGTTAGCCCCGGCAAACGCCCAGTCCCACGTGCTGTAGGATGACGGGGCTTTGATTAGCCATATTAGCCTGGTAACCCTGGATAGCATCATAACTGCCATAATGCTGTAATGCTGCCCAGATCACGTGACTGCAGTGCTGTACGATGGAGGTCATTTCACTCTCTCTGCGGTGAATTAAGCTTATAACACATCACAGGTATTGATCAAAAGTGATGATCTTAATGGGGCATTTTCTTCCAACTATTGGGACCAATTAATAAGCTAATTGTGGCATTAAGGCTCTGGGGCAAGTTTAGGGTGGAATGTGCAGCTGTTTAAGGCGCCATGGAAAAACAAACAGGTATGATGCCCTTTTGTGCAATTCTGATGAAGAATTGAATAACTGAAACAGGGTTGTCCAATCTTATCCTCAAAGGACCGGTGTGTATTCGGGTTTTCGTTGCAACTCCCTAATTAGATTACTGATTAGAGGACTGATTGGCTGAAGAGTTACCCAGAGACCCACATACACACCAGCCTTTTGTGGATAAGATTGCCCACCCCTGAACTAAAGGGTTTAATCTGGCAACATTCAATTATAACCACAGAAGCTCAAAATATGGTTTCCAACCATTTTCCAACCTCTTATCCTGGTCAGAATCATGGGGGGTGTGGCCTATGTCAGGTGGAATGGGGTTCTAGGCTGTGGTACAGCCTGGATGGGATGTCTGTCCATTGCAGGGCACTTACACATTTATTTCAGGCAATTCATAACTCAGAATAAGTTTAACAGGAAATTGGGAGAACATGCAAACTATCGTCACTTAACACAAGCATAACACATTGAAAGCCATTTCAAATATTTTGCATTGCAAATGTCTCTGATTAAGAAATTAAATGATTACAAAAGCAACGAATCAAATGTAGCAAATCGAACATTTAAATGCCTTCTGATTTCCAGTTCCAGACTCAGCGAAGTAATCTGTCCACAAAAAGTCCCCAGAAAATCTGAAACATTCAACGTCAGAGATATGCGACAGAGGAAACCATGCGGGCGAATACTTTTTCACAACACTGTATGTGCGACTTTAAACTCCCAACACGAAACGTGGATCACAAACAAGTATTCCTGTCCTTGTTTCTGTCTGAGGGATGGTCATTTATCATCTGACATGACAGCTTCGTATTTTCTGTCTGCGTTTCCTGTTTTCAGACTCGAATTCAGCATTTTTATGGAAAACTGCAGTCATTTTGATTGATGAAATCTAAAGATACCCAAAACCGTCCGAAAGATCCCCAGCTGTGGGGCTCCGACGGTGTGCTTCAATGTTGTCATTGTTACAAAAAAATAGCAGAGCCCGTCAAGCAAATGCACGAAAAGCTTGCGATTTAGGTTTCAAAATGGAAAAGAAAAGTTCTAAGGCCCTTTATCTTAGCTAATACAAGGCTGCGAAAATGAAGCACCTCCGCATGCCGCAAAAGGAAAGTCGGCTTCTTTCACACCTCAATTAATCCCTTTGATTACAATAAAATCGTGGGATTCACGATTATTTGCGGATTGTCTTCGCACTTGTCGTTTTTCCATGCGTTTAATTTATATTAGGAATTGCGTAATATATGAACAGGAATCGTGATTTTCGTTTTTAAAAATATCAGTGATTATATAACATTTTGTAATTTCCTTTGCAATGGGTTGCAAGTTATATCATCAGCACGCTTGTTATAATGTTTATTGACGTCTAATCTTGTTTACCTCAGCGCTGGACGCAATAATGTCACCTGCTTCGCTTTTGCTAATTGGCGCCCTTCATTATATTTAATAACTGGGGTCTAGACAAGCAGCCACTACCGGAAGCGGCTGCCTTTGCTAGATATTTTCTGTCACGGCACCCAAAGGGGTTTTTCGATAAATCTTCCTTTATTTTAACTACATTTGCCCTCCCATTCCCCTGGGCAAAGGGAGGCTGTGTTAAGATTGGGTTTGTGTGCCAATGCTTAGAACCAGCTGCTCCTAAAGACAGACAAGCCCTTGTCAATTCGCCTGTAGCCGGAGGCGCTGAGGCGGCCGGCAGTTGTACAGTCTGTGCAATTAGTATCAATTTGTGTCGGGACCTCCGAGCGGCACACAGGCTGGGGTCGAAACGGGGAAGCGCAGAACATCGCGATGTGAATTTCTGAATAAGCAACGTGCATGGGAGGCTGGTCCCGGTGACACTAAACAGATGAACAGGGAGAGTTTGATAGACGTGGCTTTGGGTTTGTTTACCATCTTTCCCTTAATACCGCGAATTCACCCGGCTATGGGCATGCAGGACACCGACCCGGATCGCATCCCTCCCACGCACACGCTCCTTGCGCTCGGCTGTCACCTCGGGCAAGCTGGTGGCATCCCGTGTCCTTTCTGCCCTGGCCTTTGGCCTTACGGGTGGGTGTGGGTGGCTTCGGACCAGGGGCGTCCACCCGACTTAACAACTCCGTGATGCCCCAGGTCAACGGGGGCCAAGACTCCAGCAGGACAAGCAAAAGTCCCCCCTCCCGCCGGCAGCGACCACCGAGCCGAAAGAAAACGCACAAAGAGCGCCGGGAATCATTAGAGAGGGAGTTTGTTTAACTAATTAGCGATCCGGGTAGTGAGAATGGGGGCCACAGGACATGCGCTTCTCTGAAGAAGATGCGGGGTTCACGGAGGGGGGGAGGAGGGGGCGCGGCGCACTGAAGTTCAAGAAGAGCGCAAACAGCGCCTGCCGGCAGTAGGAACGAAATGACGCCAGAGGAGGGGAAAAAGGAACCAGTGTTAAATATGGGAAAGTTTAGGCACCGGGTCAGAAAAAGTCAACAAGGCAGCAGTTTAAATGACAGAAGGAATTTAATATCAAAAATACATAAATCTTCAAGCAAAATAATGAGCACAAAAGGGGCGAGTGTTGGCGTCGACGTCGATTTGTTAGGATGGACAAAACGCATCGCTCTAAGTTGTTGTCATTAAACGCAAAAGAGTTAAATGGCAGAATAAAGGCTATACATGAAACGTAAGGTTTTCGGGCCTGACCTATGGGGCTTATAAGAACAACGAAGACCGCGAATTAAATGGCGAAAGAAGGGATAAAATAGACAATGCGGCCGCGTGATCAGATAGACTTCAAATTGCAGACATCGACATGAATCGATATTATTATAGTACTTCGTTGGTGATGATTATATATTTTGTTCAGAGCAAATGCAGTTATATCCTATTGGTATATAGCTCACAAATCTGCGCTGATAGTATTTGTGCATGTTAGGGGATGACATACTGAGAACGTAAACACTTGGGGGGGGGGGTTAGAGATAATTCAGTAGTCCTGCATTAATATTGATCTGCATTACAAATCAGACCAGACCCCTTAGACTAGAGAAAATAGGGCAGCCTTATGTCAATCAAGTTAAGTTTCATCTTGGGATTCCTGAACGGGTTTTTTTCCGTACAAAGGGCATATCTTAATGCCGCATACAATTATTTTTTCAGAGCAAAAGTAAAGGACGCTGATTTTTCACATTTTTGACCACCGATCTCCTCAGACGTAATGAAAACGAATGCTTCCGCTCCAGATTATCCTGCGTTATCTTCATTCCGCGTGCACTTAGCATTTTGGAGAACTCCGTTTGACCTTCGTCAGTTTCTCAGCGGTTTGCTAATCGCCTAACCCGTCCTAACCCTTGTTAGTTCTCGATTTGTTTCCAGCAACCCTAAATTCCATAATTCTTCATAGAAACGCATTATTAGGGAAATCCTTCCCTTTTGACAATTTAATAGTGCAAACTAATCATCTGCGTGACATTGGCCATTCATCTCTGCTTATGAAGACAAAGGCTCCGCTTCTCCACAAGGACCGCCCGATTGCCGGTCTATTTTAGGAGCCCGACCAGCCCACAGTAAAAGCATTGTCTCTGTATAATGGGTATGTTTATGAAACCAACCACACCGGCGTATGAAGTTGATTTTCTGCCGATGCAGAAAATGAGGCAATCCATAAAATAATAAGATGTTCTTTCCCGCAGATAAGAAGACAAACCGGCTCCTCGAAAGATTCGGGAAACCAAGGACCGCAAAAAGGAACATTTTCGCAGATGATAGTTTGAATTACTTCATGAGTTTGGCGGTGCCTAAAACGAGCCCAAAATGCAGCCGCCTTGGCGTCACTTCCAAGCGGCCATCCGGAAGGGCCGTTCGATGGCCGGATAATTTTTAATATATATTCAATAAATGTTCAGTTTGTTACTCTGCATGACAGAAAATAATATCGGCAGATTATTGTATCATCCATTACTTCTACTTAATCTACAGGCTGCGTCCTCTTGAGTTTGATTAATTAATTTCCTGATTGTGTTTGATCAAGCAATAAGAACGGCTGTTATCTCGGCATTTTAATTTTCTTGGGTCAACCAAAGGAATCTTCACCTGCAAGCAGGATTATTAAGTTGTTCTTCGGCATATGTTTGTTTGTTTAACAAAAAAACAATGTGTAGATTGTTTAAATGCCCAATGATTAAACAGTAAGTCAGAATTTGATCAATTAATAATTTATAACTTATAAACAAACTGTTAGAAACAAGCAAACAATTAAACACTGCCACCGCGTACTGAATAGGCCTAAGTAATATGATCCAATCCATGGATTGAGGAATAAAACGGGGAAGTTAATATCAACAAGAGATTAAAGAGTTTAAGCAATAAACGCAATAAAGAAATGCAGGACAGACCCCCCTGCAGAGTTCAACAGTTTTAGAAAGGATGTACATTTTGAACATGAAATAAGAGGCCGGAGATGACCGTGCACGGACTTCTTCAAAACGGGGGACACCGTGGACCACATACTAAAATTCTGTCACCAACACGCCTGACCCACACTGAGATTACGATGAGATTACACTGAGATTACACTGACCACAACACTACGTCAATTTCAGTAATCGCGCAATAACGTAAAATACTTTTTACGGGCCGATGTCAGAAGAAAACTCCAAACATTTCAATCATTACAAACACGTATGCAGTGTATACGCTCCTCAAAGCTCGTTTATTTTTTCCAAATTTTGTTCCGTTAATTGCGTTCACTTAGGAGATGCATCCACTTGCGTGTGACGACGGAGGAAAACAAATAAAGCGAATTTTTGCTCGCTTATCTGGCCTGCATTATTAATTAATTATGCCGCTATTTCAACAATAATATATTGGCATCCAAAATGTCCTAATTAAGGATGACTTTCAGTTAAAAAATACTTTACCACAAACTGATGCACCCTTGGCTGTCAATTTTTTGATGATTGATCCTACATTAATTAATAAAATTAAAAATATATCTGCAACACAACATTACATTTTTGAAATAATAATAATAATATTAATAATTACAAGGGTTTTCTTCCTATTAAATAATTTTTTCAATCCTTTAAAAAGATTATCAGTAAAACAGAAATACAATTTCGTTCTTGTATATGTATAAATTATATATAAACAATTTTAGAAATTATGTATTTAGCTCAGAGAAAAATACGATAATTATATCGATGATTGTTGTCCCGTCATTTGTCCCCAGCATTCTCGTAAATAACCACAGTATCTGTCTTCCAGTTGCCGCTCACATTTGGCCGTCAGCTTGCCCCTGTCTTTATCTTACTTATATTTTATTCCGATGCAGAAAAAAACACAACCCTAGTTTTCAGATTGCAGTCAAACGGAATTCGATCCTTAATCAGTCGTTGACGTGATTTAATTGTCAGTTTTACTTCGGTATTTTTGGGCGGATTCTCGGCTAAGGGGTTTTTAAATGGAAAATGTAGAGATATAACACAGCAAGAAGCAGTCGCTTGCCTGCCAGTTTATTTGCCATTTTCTACGATTAGAAAATACTTACGCTGGGCAATAATATTAATTAAGAGTTATTATCAAGCTATAATATATAAAAAAATAAAACTATAATAGCGAAAATAAGTAGCATATATAACAATATATAGTATATAATTTAATAATCAGACAGTGCAAAATAAAACACGATAATGGCCGAGATTCATTTTAATAACAGTGTGATTTTACGTGATTTGATGTTTAGCATTGCCTGGCTAGAATAAGCTTTGTTATTTAATGGGATTCGGCTAATAATAAAATCATTGGAGCAGTAAATATTTTATTGAAACAGCTCAAATGTTACCAGTTTCTGATTGAAGGCCTGATGAAGTAATATCGAATATAATGAATAAGTTCAAGTGCTTGAATATTTTACATACAGGTGCCTCCATCCATCCGTCCATCCATCCATCCATTCATCCATTTTCCATACCAACTTGTCTTATGCAGGATCCCGGAAGCTACGATCGCAAGGCAGGTATAACCCAAGATGGGACGACAGCCCATCTCAGTGATACATGCATATATATTGTATGTATACATATATACCGTGTGTGTGCATATAGGCTACCGTGTGTGTGCATGTATATACATAAATATGTAAAATACATCTTTCGACCAAGATCCTTGTCAAAGACTGAGTGTACATGGAAAATATAACTGTACATTTATTCACTTGAAATATTTTTGAAAATAGCCTTTTTATTCTCTGACTTCACCACAGCCTTTTTTAGAAGAAAATAAACGCCTTTTGCCCTCTGACAAAATTCCAAGCCCGCCCCCCAAAAAAACATTTATCTAATGTACTGTATTTAAAACCTAACTGAATATGTATATCAGCTAAATTCGACAATACGCATTCATATTTTTACGAAAAATAGTCCACGGAAGTTGAGCAACAGCTCAGAAAGCCGACGCTGTGGTTTATTCGGGAGGAACTGAGAGCGCGCCTGTCCCTGAAGCACAAAGCCAATAACAGCGGACTGTAACTGTCTCTAAGGTGATTCCCGCAAAAAAACCGAAGCTCTTCGTTTGCACCGTACCGGTTTGGGGAAAAGAAATACGCTATTGAATGTCCATTTTTGCACAGCCGAATCACAATAAGAAACAACAGACATTCGATTGAAATTATTATAACAATAAATACTTACAGCAAGATGAACATAGGGAGTGTTATATTACATCCACGCGCTAGGGGTGGGATAGCTCGACTATTTCTCAGAGATTCACATTTAACAAGTGGAAACTTAGTTTCCTTCTGCACCATTTTATACATGATGAGCAGTCAGTAATGGGATTATTAAACAAAAGCCATCCCCGGCGCTGGCGTTAACCTTTTTTAATGCCTAATTGGGTTTTGCAAAGGAATAATTGGATTTTACATTACTTGGCTATATAGCGTACATTTTCAGTTGATACTAAAACGATTTCAAACAGCGTCACTACACCCCTTTTTGTCAATCACGGCCACAAGCAAGCTTATATGTTAACATTAAATATAAGCCTATGGTACATTCTTCTAAAATGTGTTATGATCTAATATTTTATATAAACTAATTTCTTGTGCCACTTACGGCCTGGATTAATGGCACGACAACACAAAACGCGCCCCCTGGCGATAGCAATATGAAAGCAAGAGCGGAAAAAGCTTGATATTTTCCCCTTCATCCATTGGTTCGTCTCAGCATGAAGACTGGCGAAGAGACACGCCCCCTTCTGCAAGTTTAACTATCCACGCGCTAGGGGTGGGATAGCTTTTTTATATGCAACCAATAATAATAATAATAATAATAATTATTATTATTATTATTATTTTATATACAACCAGTAATAATATTATGAATAATACAAAAATAATAGAAGCTTTTATTACACGCGATGTGGGTGGGTTTTTGGCGCCCTCTTCTGGCGTATTCAAGTTAATACATCTTACAGGCCTATGTGGACAGTATTTTATACGAAGCATCTCCTTCTATTCCTCTTCAGAAGAGATTAAAAACTCAGTGTAATTCGTATATTCTGATACCACTGAGGCTATGACGAATTGGGGCTCAGTAAAATTTGGTATTTAAAAAAGTTCCAACAACTGTGTCACTCGAACAGCAGACATACAAAAGTGTTTCAACACATCGGAAACCTGGTGTTGCCAAAATTAGGTAAACTGATTTCAGTGATTTGGTTAACTGTGAATTTTGTTGCAGTTTGTATTCATCAAGGTGCACTGTTGTTGGTGAGAAATTATAAGTATAGGAAAAAGAAACAAAACGCTTCTTAAATAAATACAAGTCGGAAATCATAAATATGATAAACCTCAGTTTCAAGCGGCGACTAAACCTCAGCCAATGAAAATCGATCTTACTGACACATGGTGCTCTTTCTCAGTCCAATCAGGTTTTATTTTGTTGCCTGCCATTTCTCCATGGAAACGAGTTTCTGCTGCTGTTGCTAACGTTGTACCAAATGGGGGGTTGTTATGCCTTCTGACTGTTTTTATCAGTTTAATGCGTTTGTCGGCGACGTCTGCGTTTGAGACATGCGATGCACCGAGTGATTCGTATTTTTGTAATATGTATTGTATTGTTTTATATAGATTTCAGTGGGTCGCTGGCTACCTTAATCCGTTGACTTAATCCACTCATTTGGTTCAACAAACGAGATGGTGCACCCTTGTGCAAAATCCATATGAAACAGATTTTAAGCATTAAACTAACAAGATCAACCCCTTAGTTACAGACATTTTCAGCGAAGCGTCGGTTTTTCCTATTGAGAATGGAGCTGAATCTGAACCGCGTTGACTATCTGCAGGTAAGCTATATCCAAAAGGTAGATTCGAGTTGATAGTCTCTTAGACTAATAGTATACCATTCAACAATCCAAACAACAATAATCTAGTATTAAAATACATTTTCGAAAAGTAAAAAGTCGGCAATCTCCAGACGATACGAATAACAACTATAAGTAGAGTAGATATCTATGTAAGATAACGGTTCCATCTTACAGTAAAACACCGAACTTCACTGCTAGTACCCTCACAGCGCCTTCATTGTTTATGATAAGATGCGGCACGTTATATTGTACCTTACAACCCCGTCTCAAACCTGCTGCCTGTCACGTCTTAGCGGACATTTCTGGTCACTCACTGCAGTGAAAGGATCGGCATGAGGTCATTGCCTTTACACTTTAGGCTGATGGGTGGGTTTTTTCCCCTCTTTAACAACAGGTTGGAGTCACCTCCCAGAAAACAATGAAACTCCTTCCTACAGCGGGACGAAGGGCGACTCAGAAGGTAGCCTTACGGACTAATGTGACATTCGCCCTGACAGCTTCCATAACTCTGCAGCTATGTGAGAACGTAACACGAATAAAAACGTTAATGCATTTAAAAACTGTGGAACTCTATATTTGGCTTTGTAATGTAATCCCCCAAATATTGGGCTGCATTATGTCTATCTTGAATTTCCTCTGTATATTTATGCATAATTAAGAATAATGGGAGTCTTTATTCTCTGCAGCTTTGGCCGCTAAATTAATGCTCATTGTTCTCATATCACCTAATTTGTATCTCATCTTAAAAGGAACAAATGCGATGTAACTTTCTGATAAATCTAGATAAAAGACAAACCACAGATGTGTCATATCATTGTGATTTTAAAGGTGATGCATGAAGCATTTGATTAGACGAAGTCGTTACCTTTAAACCCTCTACGCGCTACAGGTGTTTCGTCATTTTGCTTTTGCAGGTGGCTGTTGCGGATCACGATGGCGTCATAACTTGTTTTGGCATGAAGAAGGGAGAAGCTATTGTAAGTTTTGCCTCTATGCTGTATGCGATCTGTGAAAAAGGGAGTTCCTCTTGAGGTTCTGTATTTACTCGACCTGTTGCGTGTGTGTGTGTTGGGGTGTAAATTCTCCAGCCAGTTTTCAAGACCCTCCCAGGACAGAGGGTCTCACGGCTGGAGCTTGGGGGGGCACTTGGGACTCTCCAGGAGAAGATTTTTGTTGCAGCCGGCTCTGAAGTCAGAGGTTACACCAAAAAAGGCAAACAGTTCCTCTCCTTCGAGGCCAACCTTGCCGAGAGCATCAATGCCATGTAGGGAACGTCTCTTATTCATGCAGATCAGAACTGCTTATGCATGAATTTAGTAATAACCAGGCCGGAGTGCAACCCAGTGGCCATTAACCTGGGCATATTCTGAACAGGCATGTTGCTGGGGCAGACCTATTCGTCTGTGCAAGTTATATCTATAACCATTACTGCGACTGCAAGGACCAGGATTACTACCTTTCCGGGGACAAAATCAATGACATCGTGTGTGTGCCAGCTGAGAGCCCGGACCGCATCATTCCTGTTCTTGCCTGCCAGGACCGGGTCCTCAGGATACTACAGGTTAGCTTTGTTCACCAGAACTCTGTGTATTCATACGGCTGGATACACACTATGACAGTAATGATATTAGGTCATTGTTAGGTCTTGTGGGTGGTCAGAGTAAATGATTCGCTTTTACGGATGAGTTCCTGGAAACATGCATCAATTCTGAGTGAGACCATTTATGATTTATGGTGTAGAGTTTTGAGCAAATGTTGTCATCCCTTTTGGCATATTTTCAACATATATATTTATGTTTTTATAGGGATCTGAACTTTGTTATGAAATTAAAGTACCTGGACCACCATCTGTTGTGGAATTAAAAAACAGAGATGGAGGTATGTTTGAATTGCAGTTCATTAGAAATCAGCTATTTTCCTTACAAATCTACAGTTGGTTATGACCAAAGCTGTTTTGTCTAATTTGCTGTTGACGTGGATGCGTACAAGTGATGGGTGATGAAATGAATAGTTCATTTTTGTATTTCCAACTTAAGCGAGCGTTTTTTGCGTCTCACTGTGCCGACATCATCATCATGTGTTCAGACTGAACATCGAAGTGTACTTCCTTCAGGAACTGAAGGGGAAATTCTCTATGGGACGACAGATGGAAAACTGGGGCTCGTTAAAATTACGGAATCCTCCCCCGTTCACCGATGGGAAGTTCCTAATGACAAGAAGAAAGGAGGTATGAGTGCGTGAAATATGATTGGGTGTGGCTGATTGGGGGAGGGACCAACTCGCGGGACAAACTCTTCTACTCGTGTGTTACCAGTTGATTATACTATATTCCTCGGGGACCCTCAAACAGCTCCTGATACGGAACAAAACATGGACTGTCTGACAGGGAGTAAAAATGTGGACTGTCTTGACAGGGAGCAAAAGCATGGACTGTCTTGACAGGGAGCAAAAGCATGGACTGTCTTGACAGGGAGCAAAAATGTGGACTGTCTTGACAGGGAGCAAAAACGTGGACTGTCTGGGGGCCCCCGAGGACCAGGTTGGGAAACACTGCTCTTTACAGTAAGCTCATTCTGTTTGTGTGAGGGACAGGGACTAGAACAAGTGGCCCGGGTCTTGTAGTTTTATTATTTTCTCATTAGGTCAAAGACCAAATCGGTTATTTTCTCTTTCCAAAGTTCCTGTGCTCCATGGCTCTGATCCCCTTCTAGAAACACCACAGAGAACCTAAAAATTGACTTACTTTTTTATGACCATTTTCCAAAATTATTTTGTGAACATTTTACAAACTACAGAGGTGCCAATGTGTGACCGTGTGCTGAATAAGCCATCGGAGTGTGTGCATCTGTGTGGACGGGTCTATGGATTTGGCCTACAGGTCGATGGACGTATGGATTTGGCCTACAGGTCGATGGACGTATGGGTTTGGCCTACAGGTCGATGGACATATGGGTTTGGCCTACAGGTCTTTCATTTTGAAACCACACCCTGTTTCATTTCCTCTCTCTGTACCTGTAAGGCGTTCTTTGCCTTGACTCGTTCGACATTCTTGGGGATGGCGTGAGAGAGATCCTCGTTGGCAGGGATGATGGAACAGTGGAGGTGTATGGGCTGGACAGCTCTGGGGAACCCACACTGCGCTTTGAACACGTGAGTCCTCCAGCCTGAGTAATTTTATGAATATTGGCTATTATACTGACGACGAATCTACCTGAAGTCAGTGCACTATGATTCGATTACTCTTTAGAAATGTATACATACTTTTCTTGCTTTCTAAGGTGCTATCAGAGAGTGTCACATCTATCCAGGGGGGTTCTGTGGGGAAAGAATCGTTCGACGAGGTTATAGCATGCACATACACAGGTAAGCCTGCCCCGCCAAGGCCTCACCAAGGGGAGCTGATGTGGGCAGCTGTCGAATAATTTTTCCTCGTGCAGGCTGGGTGACGGGGCTGACCTCCGAACCCCAGCGGGATGAAGCTGGTCCAGGGGAGGAGATAAGAATGAGTCAGGAAACGCAGGGCAAGATTGTGGCACTCAGGTACTGTGAGGAGTGTAACTTTGGGTAAATGGAAATACTTTAATTTTGTAATGAGGTTATGCATTCATAGCTCAGTTGTGTGGTGCATGTGGGAAAATAAACGAATTTAGTCTCTTTGGAGCAACGTGCATTGGTAGAGAATTGGCGAGTATCTCCATTCAGTGAAATTCCAGGTAAATGTTTTGAACGACACAGCCTGGAGGTACCAAATTGTCCATAGTTGTGTGTTTGTGTGTGTGTGGGTTATGTGTGTGTCCCATCTTGGGTTATTCCCTGTCTTACCCCCGTAACGTCTGGGAGAGGTTCCAGACCCCCACAGGTATTGAAAATGGATAAATGAGGTGCATCCATGACCTGCAGTAACACCTCTGATCCTCTAGGGCAGAGCTGGAGCAGTTACAGCTGAAGGTACTCCAGGAGAGAGAGAAGTACCAGCAGAGCTCACAGTGCAGCACGGCCGTGTCTGCCGTACCCGTCTTCAGCATCAATGACAAATTCGCTCTGTGCCAGGAGGATGCCAGTTACAGCCTCACCCTAGAGGTGCAGACCGCTATCGACAACCTGCTGCTACAGGTGAGGATCTGTAGGGGGCGTCCACCAGACATGCTTGTAAAAATCACCTTTTACAGTTTTACGATTTTTTCACTTTTTAAGCCTGGTTCTCCAGTTTCGGGGTCTCGCCTAAAACTAACTTCCCGGCAACTTGCATTCCACATTATATAGAATCTCCTTCCATCGAAACCATTCTGATCTTCCGTATCACATTAATTTCTGACTGCGGCGTATTATGATGTTTCAAACTCATCTTGTATCCATCCATCCATCCATCCATCATCTCCCGCTTAATCCGAGGTCGGGTCGCGGGGGCAGCAGTCTCAGCAGGGA